>CM064915.1:50076649-50554149 GCA_032727855.1 Quercus ilex subsp. ballota
GAAGAACAGAATATGAAGAACACATAAACACAAATGCATGATGCACACATTCACAAACTCCTTATTTATAACTTCAAGGCAAAATTTTCCAACTTTTACAACTTTAGCAGACTGCCATGTATAGAGCAAGAGAGGATTGATTAATTGCCATGTCTAACATAACTTTATCATTCATTGTAATTTTAGAATCTTGTGTAACCTTCACCTAGAATACTTCCTGTGTACTTGTTGATTTCTTTGAATAATATTATTACCTATTAAAAAAAAATTAATTACCATGTCTAACATAATTAAGGGCTGTCCATTTGCATCAGCAAGGATGTGACCACAGATAAATTTTACGGGAATAAAAGATTGGGAATGAGGAGAGCCAGCCGATCAGAATAAGTTCTTTCAGGACAGAGCATTAATGTGAACGATTCACAAACCCACGTGTAATCCTTCATTCTTGTTGCAAGAAAAATAAAAATTTAGTATGCTTAGGTTTTGGTCTTCATCAAAACATATATTACTCTACATACTACACAAGAAATAGAATTAGTTTAATAAAATGAACACATTAATTTAAACCAATTGAATGGATTTTTTTATTAATGGGAGCATGATATTTATGCTAACATCCAAGAAAGGCTGTCCAAAGACTGACAGAAACTAATTTTTGATTGAAACAGAGTATACAGTCGTAAGAAGGCAGGCTGACATTGAAAGATACAATGTCTAATGCCACAAAAATTGCACAACTAGTTTCACAACTGTTGAGATGGCAGGTTGTGATTGACGTACAATAAGAGTTGTGGGTCATGTGAAAATGATGATGCACCAATCACAACTTGCCATCTCAGCAAGTAGTGAATTTTTTTTTGTGTTTCTAGCATTACTTTTGAAAGATAACTTGATAAACAATATATCAGTCACTAACTTCTCCCATCACAAAGGATCAGATAAGAACTACAGAAAGTACTCAGGATAATTGAAAAAAAGGCAAAGAAATAGTTAAAATATATTAACAAAATGACAGGCAAAGTTCCCAAGTGCAGCCAACAGGTCAATTAATTTATCAATCATTCTTTCCTTTGCAATTATCACCAACAAAAATACCAGCACTTAGAATAAGCAATGTTCTATGCACAAGTAAAATATGAGCAATGATGAATAACAGCAAAACAAGGAAGATTCAAGAAGTACAGTTTCTGACTTTTTAATCTTTACACCTAAGATGAAAAATTATAACAATTATTTTATATCTCAGTCAAACTTCTAAATTCTGAAGCTTAAAAAGGTAATGGCACTTAAATAAGAGTTTCAACCAAGTAATTCCACTTCATAATACCTGAATATATATTCATAAAGAGTGCTTCAGGGTGATAGCTAGGCACAGATCCACCAAACCTCTCCACTACTTCTAGCATGCTCCATAAACCAAGCTTGGAACCCGAACCAAGTATCAATGGAACCTTTTCTACAAACAAATTGCTGGATACGTAATCATTCTTACTAATCTTTACAGGCAGCCCAGATTTGCATTCTCCACTACCATTTTCGATTGACAATTCCTTGAAATTACCAATGTCATAATCAGTGAAAACTGCAGAAAGAA
The DNA here is from genome assembly GCA_032727855.1 of Quercus ilex subsp. ballota. Taxonomy (NCBI): domain Eukaryota; kingdom Viridiplantae; phylum Streptophyta; class Magnoliopsida; order Fagales; family Fagaceae; genus Quercus; species Quercus ilex. Next base: position 50,078,247 of record CM064915.1, read on the forward strand.
TGCCCTCATCTGTTCTACCATCACAACTGAGGCAATTTTCCTTGTTATAATTCAGATGGAACTCAACCTGATGTTTTTTATGCTCAAGGAACAACCACTGACTAAATACACAGAAGTAAGTTTCGTGAATAATCACAGCTGCAGCCCTGGGTCCCCAAAGGAAGTCGTGAATGGGAGGGATAGTATGAGAAAATGCAATGCAAATCCATATCTCCATTTTCAAAGCTTTTCCAGAGTTCAACAAAGTCTGACCACCACAACGCCTCTGAGCATATACTTTCAACTCATTCTGCATGCAAACTCCAAGTAATAACTGACCATTTCCTAATGTTAACCAATTTAAAGCAACTATATCTTTGTCAAGGAATAATGTATCTTCTAACATAAAAGTTCCTGCTCCTGTAAGGTGAACAGTGTGCCATATATGAAGGGTGCTGACAGAATTTGGATGACATTCCGTAGAGACGGTTGCAATCTTCTGCCCACAACCAGTCAAGCATATAGCACTAATGGGGCCTTGATGTGCAACAAACATGCCCACAAGCTGCCATGGTACATGAAGGGTTGAGGGTCTAGCAAGGTTACTTCTCCACAGTTTTAAAGAACCATTAGAGCAGCCTGTGGCCATAATATATGCAGGATAACAACAAGATGGATCATTAGTTGAAGTCACTTTTTGTTGTTCAAAAGTAAGACTACCAGGACAGACCACAGCAAAACTTGTAACCTGATCGTGGGAGTGAGGATCTGGTAAATATGATGAGCTAGGATTCACAGCAAGACAATATCTTTTACCAGCAAAAACACTTTCAAATTTCCACATGCTGCCTTCTGCAGCATCTCTAGTGCCAAAATTACATTCACAGCAGCTTGCAGATAAATCAAAAGAATGGAGAGTAATTTCCCATGACAGAGCCCAAAAACCTTTCATCCATATCCCCAAAATCATAAATTTATTATACTTGAAGGTTTTATTGCAAGTTGAAGACAAAGAATTTGAATAGATATTTGTGGGACCATCCTCATATGGACCATGACCAGTGAAAGGAACGGTGAATAAGTAGTGACATTCTATATTTTCTTCTTCATTGTGGCAAATTCTAACTATAAAGCAATCAATTCCAGCAATATGTCCCATAAGAAGAACCAGTTCGTCGTCCAATACTGAAGGTGCCCACGTCAAGCATGTATATTTGGAATATGAATCTTTAGTTACAAGTTCTCCATACAGTTTCCATGTTGGAATCAATGTTGGACGACCCAATATGCAGTTGGAAATGGTGGAAAGTGACCAAAAAAGAAGCAATCCATTAGAATCCAAAGAAACGGCCAATTCAACTTCACCGCTATAAGGATATACAGCGACTTGTATGATTTTTCCAGCATGACCTCCTAAATTTAGAATTCCAGTAGCAGAACATGATAAATAGTTCTCTGTCTGGGATTTATTAAGAGATGTATTCTCCATTTTATTTAATGTTTGAGTATTTAACAGTAACCAAACTAAAGAATCACAAGGTAATAAATGAATCAAAGAGCAGATCATTGGTGGACCAGACAAGCGATTCCTTGACATGAAAACTTTATTAAGAAGTAATCTGTCTTTAACATTTGAAAAACTACTTCTACGAAGTTCTCCCACTTCAAATCCCTGTAGTTCTTGTCTCTTCCATAATGTAACTCGAGGGAACCTCATCGGGGAGACGTCATCAAGACAGTGAATAGCCCAAAAATATACCAACATTCCTGGACCAAACCCAACTAACCACTCACATCTGCCTGCCTCATCATGCTCAGATCCTTCTGCGGAGAAAAATTGATTAACACCATCACCAGATTTTAAAAGACCACCAATTTCTGTGGCCCACAACACAGATACATCCACGCCCAGAGTTCCTTTTAAGGCCTGGTCTATCTCTATTACAGCGACTACACAAAAAGACCGCTTCATGGTTCTGTGATCATTGGTCTCCTTGCCAATTTTTCTGACCCTTCCATTATCAGTCTCACACCATAACCTTACTGTTCCATCTAAGCAGCATGTTAGCAGTATGTGTCTTGATGGATGCTTTACATCTCTGTTCAAAAGTCTTCCTGTTGATGGCCTCCATTGAATCAATGAAACAGGCAAAGGATGATATAACTCAGTTTTTGCATAATCATTTTTTCCTTTCATGTGACATACTAACACACATTTGCTGGCCACGTCAACCCTCGGTTCTTCAGTCTGCAGTTCACTAGGATAAGCTGCAGTTGCCAAAGGTCCCTCAATCGACCACGTTGCAGAAACCAGAGTTTGAGGACACTCTGCTTTAAGCTTCCAAGCAATTTCCCATGACTTGCCACTGTTTCTCCACAAAACCACCTCAATTCCACCAGCAACTATCCCATCTCCGGAGCCCGTCCATTGGATCGCCTCCACCTTTGTAGATTGCACAAGTACTGCATTCTGGCTCCAACAAAAAGAACCTGAATATATAAGTAACAAATTTCGCATTTTAAGATATCCAAATCAAAAGGAAAAAGAAAGAAAAATAGATCCAACTCTCCTATAAAACCAAGGTGCCATAAAACTCAACATTTATGAGAGTAAATTTAAAAACAAGCTTTTCTTTCTTTATTTTAAAATATTGTTATATATAGCTAATACACACCCTTTAAAATAAAATCCAAGGTGCAACATTAATTATCATTGTTGTCAAATGTTAAGTACCAATAGAATAACTAAGAACCCATAATAACTAACGAAAGGTGCTACTTCCCATAATTTCCACAACAAATCCTAGACAGTAAGTTGTTATTAGTTCTAATTTGAACCCACTACTGAAATTACTTTTTTGCGCACCAGTATTAGCCAGAATTCAATATTTCAGGGGAAATGAAATTCTCTAGAAATGCAATTCATCAATAATGTAGTTCAGTTTTTTTTTTTCTTTCAAAATTTTAAAAGGTACCTTTGGAGGTGGCGGAGTCATGTTGGAAGAGGCGGATACAGTTGTCGACGGCGGCGGCGAGGTCGCCATTGGAGGGAGAGACCGGGGACCAGGAGACGGCGGAGATGGCGGAGGAGGAGAGCTGGAGGAGCTGGCGGAAGATGGGGCCGATTAGGGTTTCGTCGGGGGAAGGGAAATGGGAGATCACGAGGATTGAGGAGGCCGCGTAGGCAACCCAGGAGTAGCCTGACATGTTTGGGAGGACATCTATGGTGGATCCAGGTGGGGAGGATCGGGTCGGGGCGGGTGGTATTGGGTCCGATTGAAGGAGAGCGAGTGGGAGGTGGTCGGTGGGATTTATGCCCGGAATTGGGTCTGCCATTGGGTCGGGGTCGCGCATGATCAGATCAGTGGAGATAAAAGAGACGCAAAAGAGTGAGAGAGACTGTTATAAGACGAAGAAGAAGAATGGTTAATGAGTACGGGCTACGTCGTCGTTTTTTGCCTTCCCATGTTTAAAAACCATCTTTCCTTTGGACTAATTGGGATAAAATACGTAATTAATTTTTTTTTTTCTAACTATCTACTAGTAGTTAATAGTTAAGGTTTTGAAACTATATTTTTTATTAGCATTTTGAGTCTAAGAGACTCGATTTAGGGTCTATAAAACGAGTTTTTGGGACTCGATTTTCATGAGTTGTTCACGTTTGATATGACATTTTTTCCATGTGGCATTTACCTGAAAATCGAGTCTCTAATACTCGATTTACAAAGCAAAAGGAAAAAAAAAAAAATTAAGTCTCAAGTCTCTTAGCCATTCCCAGAAATACAAAAAAAAAAAAAAAAAAAAAATCCAAGAACAGCACAATCAGATCAGCCAACACAAAACATCCAACCAAATCTACCCAACAACCACCTAAAATCCAGATTAAAAAAAAAAAAAAAAAACCCAAAAACCCATCAGATCAGAGAGAGAAAGACCCAGATCTGCCCGGGTCTGGGCAGTGTGGCCTGGGGGCGGCTGGGCAACGCGGCTTGGGCCCGCGTAGCCTGAGCCAGCGCGGCCTGGGCGAGCTCGGCCTGGGCCAGTGCGGCTGGGCAGCGCGGCCTAGGGGCGGCTGGGCAGTGCTGATCTCCATGTCTTCTTCTTCTTCGTCTTCTTCTTCTTCTTCTTCTCTCTCTTTCTCTCTTTTCTTTCTTTCCGCGTTTCTGTATTTTGGGTTTTGGGTGTATATTTTGTAATTATATTTGTTATAAATCGAGTCTTTAAGACTCGATTTCCAAGTAGACACCACGTGAAAAAATGCCACATCAGATATGAACAATCCATAAAAATCGAGTCCCAAAAACTCGATTTATAGACCCTAAATCGAGTCTCATAGACTCGAAATGCTAGTAAAAAATATAGTTTCAAAACTTTAACTACTAACTAGATAGTTAGAAAAAAAAAATTAATTACCTATTTTATCCGACTAATTATTGAGAAAAGTTTTATTACTGATTCTGTAATAGCGTTGGTTTGAGAAACACTTCTAAATTTTTGATGAATGAAAAAATTAATTTTTTATTTTTTGAGAAACAAAATAAAAAATTAATTTTTTTTTTATATTACTCTTAAAATGCTATCAAAATTTTTCTAAAATGATACATTAACAAATGCTCTAAGGACACCTATTAATCAAATCCTTAATTGTTATTACAAACATTGTCACATATTTTACTTAAGACTAGAGACTCTTCTATTTTTTTAGGTAAATATTAATAATTTTTATCAATTATAATTTAAGATGCTAAACTTATAATTTAAGATGTTAATAATTTTCATCAATTATAGGGTGAAATAACAAATAAGATGCTAAACTTATACGAAATTTTTATCATATGTCATTGTTAGTATCAAAATTTCTAGGAACCTACTTTAACAAATTGTAAACACTTCAATTTTCATTTCAAAAACAAAGTAAGGGAAAAAAAAAAAAAAAACCAAAAATGTATTGTTAGCAATATTCATTTAAATGCTACTCACTTTGATTTGGCTAGCAATATTCTTTAAGGGGTTCAATGTTGAAAGTTGAGGCTGGTGCATCTAGAAGACTCTACCTGTTGCCATGGCTACTGCAGTTACATTGTAGTGGTCGGGTTTTGGGGTTGGTTTGTAGTTGTTGCGTTGTTGGGAAGGAGATTGAGTGGAAGGAGATTGAGCGAGGAGGCAATTTTGGTGTGTAGTGTGTGCAGAGGAAACGGATGAACTGCATGTGGGTTAATGGGAGGTTTTTTTTTGTTTTTTATTTTTTATGTTAGTGGTTGGTTTAGATTTTTGGGATTTGTATATGTGTTTAACCCTGATTTTTGTTTTTTTTTTTTTTTTTTCATTTTAATTTGCACGAAAGATGGGAGTGTTTTTTTTTTTTTTAGAAAAAAAAGAAAAAAGAAAAAAAAAGAAGTGGATAGATGTGGATTTAAAAAAAAAATTTATAGTTAAAACTATTTAATTGATGTGATAATTCATTATCTATTTTTCTATTAAAAAAAACAATAAACGTATAATTGCTTTGAAGAAGCTAGTTAATGAAAGAGTGTTCCTATTTTGTAAGTAATATTTTAGTGCAAGTTAGACATATATTTTTACTGGACTATCCTTTAGTTTTGTCTTTACTTGAATTTAGGGGTGTAGGGGTATTTTGGAATAAAAAAAATTCGGCCCAAATAGGGGAAACCTCTTAAATAGTAGTATAGATAAGGTTTTTTTTTTTTTTTTTTTTGAGAAACAAGGATAAGGTTATCTATACTACTATTTAAGGGACTTCCTCGATTTATAGAGGTCCAAAGTACTCCTACACTCAACGTTTAAATAGGAGCAAAACTTGATAAAAATGTTTCTGTAACTTCCATGTAAAATACTATCTACAAAATAGGACCATACTTACCACATTTACGTTGGTTTTAAAACTTTGTTTCTTCTTAGTTCTCTAAGTTCTCTCAATTCTGTGTTAATCATCTTTCCATCATTATCATCATTTTTTTATTTGCTCTTGCTCAACGATATGTGTACTTGCTCTTTTCTATTTTGGTTTTTTATTCAAAAAAATATAAAAACAAATCAACAGTCTTCTAATACTTTTTTAATTGCAGCCACAACAACATGTTTGTAGGGATAAGGGCCCAAAAAATCATATACTGGGCCTTGGACCTTATCCGCGAACATTGGCATGTCCGAAGAGAGACAAATAGATTTGAGGAATTCTAGTTTAAAGTCTCATGAGTAAGAAATGAATAGAAGGTGGTAGAAATGAATAGAAGGTGGTCCGAGGATCAATTCCTCCTCGGCTATGGCTGATACGCCTCAAGCCTGAATTCTCACTGCAAAAATGACCTCCATAGAAGCTCTAGTGATGGAAGCATGCCTCAGAGACACATAAGAACGAACGGGACCCGAAAATATCTAAGAAAAAGCTGCTGCCACGGCATTAAATGCATTGCAGCTGCTTTTCTGACTGCATTTATGTGGAGAAGACCCTTGAACAGTATTTCCTTGGTCACCACAACTCACAGAGGGACCAGAGGAGATGTCTGATGAGACAAGTACTCAAGTAGCAACCTAAATTATCGACAAGTGTAGGGTAAAGATTGCCTAGTAGGGACTATATAATAAGGAAAACCCTCCATGGAAAAAGGGGAGGGAAAAACAAAAAGAGGATATTGTAGCAACCAGAATTGCACTTGTAATCAGTTTTATTAATCTATATGAATATTGGCCTCCTCGGACAACACATTCACCTAACCTCACGTGTATTGCTCTTGCATGATGGCTTTTCAAATCTATCCTAGCCATTGTTAGATTCACCAAGGCCTAGTTCTTCGAAACCACTCTCTACAAATTTATTGTATTGGACTCATTAACCCACAACCCATGCACATTGGGCTTGGGCTGTAAACCGTGCCCCTACAATGTTTATTGATGAGATTTTCGCAATTGGTTTTTGTTGAATTTGGTAAGTTACTTTGTCTTTTCTTCATTATTTCTAAAAGCTTACATATTGCATTTGCTTTTCTTTGTTGTAGCTTGCAAGGAGATAACCTACAACAAATTACGCTTGCTTTTATTTTTGAGTTGTCTTTCAGTGTTTGCTTTCCTATATTTGTTTTATATTTGATTTTTTTTTTTTTTTTTGTGTGCTAAACTTCAATTTCATTAAACACTAACAAAAGAGCACGATGAGGAATCTTCCATACAAACCGACATAAGAGGGGAAGGAAGGTCTCTCTTACTGAAACAAAACTGCTAGGAGGAGTTCAACGCAAATTTAGCAGGCAACTGAATGTGCAATTGAGTTGTTGTTTCTCCTAATCCAGCGAAACTTACAAGAAACAAAACTAGAACTTAAACTACGGATGTTGTTAATAATAGTGCAAATGTTCCAATCTGGTATATGGTCCTGCGATGACAAAGCATTGAAGCAGGCCTGTGCGTCACCCTCAACAATGACAGTCTTCCAATGTTCCTAAATTGTAAGTTGAATAGCCCAAAGAATAGAGGTGGCTTTTGCTTGAGATGGTGAGCACGAATGGAGACAAGAACCCCAAATATATAGGACTTCACCTCGATGATCTCTAGCGACCACTGCCAAGGCAGATTTGGAGCTATTCTATATTTGGTTTATCCTTTTCATATCATTATCTTATCTTGTCTTATCTTTTCATTTTTTTTTAATCTTCTCTTTGCTTTTTTTAGTCAGTTTGATGAGTGTTTAATATTCTCTCTAATTGTTTCACTTTTCTATATCTATACTACTATTTAAAGAGAACCTACAACAAACTACGTTTGCTTTTATTTTTGAGTTGTCTTTTAGTGTTTGCTTTCCTATATTTGTTTTATATTTGGTTTATCCTTTCCATATCATTATCTTATCTTGTCTTATCTTTTCATTTCTTTTTCTTTTCTTTTTTTATCTTCTCTTTGTTTTTTTTTTATTCGGTTTGGTGAGTGTTTAATATTCTCTCTAATTGTTTCACTTTTCTATATCTGTACTACTATTTAAAGGGTTTTCCTTGTTTGGAATGGACATTAGTTGGGTCCAAAATACCCCTACACCCTACGCTTAAGTAGGGGCAAAATTTGGTAAAAATGCTTCTATAACTCTCACATAAAACACTATATACAAAATGGGACCATACTTACCACACTGATATTGTTTTTCAAACTCAGTTTGTTTCTTCCTCAGTTCTCCCAGTTCTCTCAATTCTGTATTAATCTTCTTTCCACCATTATCATCATTTTTTCTATTTGCTCCTACTCAATGGTATGTGTTTTTGCTCTATTCGATTTTGATTAAAAAAAAAAAAATTTAGTAGTCTTCTAATACTTTTTAATCACAACCACAACAACTTGTCTATTGATGAGATTTTCGCAAATTGGTTTTTGTTGAATTTGGTACGTTACTCTTACCTTTTCTTCATTATTTTTAAAAGCTTATGTATTGTGTTTGCTTTTCTTTGCTGCAAGGAGGGAACTGACATCAAATTATGTTTGCTTTCATTTTTGAGTTGCCCTTCAGTATTTTCTTTCCTGTATTTGGCTTATCCTTTCCATATCATTATCTTATCTTATCTTATCTTATCTTTTTTTTTAATTGGTTTGATTAGTGTTTAATATTCTCTCTAATTGTTTCACTTTTCTATACTACTATTTAGGGGCTTCCCCTGTTTGAAATGGACATTTCATTGTGTCCAAAATACCCCTACATCCTACGTTTAAGCAGGGGAAAAACTTTGTAAAAATGCTTTTGTAACCCACATAAAACAATGTCTACAAAATAGGACCACACTCACTAAACTGACATTGGTTTTCAAACTCAAGTTGTTTCTTTCTTAGTTCTCTCAATTCTGTGTTAATCTTCTTTCCACCATTATCATCTTTTTTTTTTCTATTTGCTCCTGCTCAAATCTACTTCTATTCAACGGTATGTGTATTTGTTCTTTTCTATTTTGATTTTTTTTTATTTTAAAAAACAAATCAACAATCTTCTAATACTTTTTAATCACAGCCATGACAACCTATCTATTCATGAGATTTTCACAATTGTTTTATGTTGAATTTGGTACGTTACTCTGTCTTTTCTTCATTATTTCTAAAAGCGTACGTATTGCTTTTGCTTTTATTTGCTGCAAGGAGGGAACTTACAACAAATTACGTTTGCTTTTAATTTTTTAGTTGCCTTTCAGTATTTGCATTCCTGTATTTGGTTTATCCTTTCCCTATCATTATCTTTTCTTTTCTTTTCTTTTCTTTCTTTTTTTATTTTTAATTTAATGTTTTGATGAGTGTTTAATATTCTCTCTAATTGTTTCACTTTGGTGCGAATTCTTTTTCAAAGAGTGGGAATGATATATATTTTTGTCTCTTTTTTTTTTGTGGTTAATAGGTTTGACTAATACCTACAACAAATTAGGTTTGCTTTTTATTTTTGAGTTGCCCTTTAGTCCTTTATTTGGTTTATATTTGGTTTATCATTTCCATATCATTATCTTTTCTTTTCTTTTCTTTTCTTTTCTTTTCTTTTTTTAATCTTTTCTTTTTTTTATTTGGTCAGTTTGATGAGTGTTTAATATTCTCTCTAATTGTTTCACTTTGGTGCAAATTCTTTTTCAAAGAGTTGCAATGATATATATTTTTGTCTCTTTTTTTATGGTTATTGGGTTTGACTAATTATTTTATAGTTTTTGAATGTGTTCTAAGTGGTGCTCTCTCTTCCTCCTATTCTTTTTCTTCTTGATGTCTGTTGTTTATCTTTTATTTAAGCCTTACTGTTTATTTTGTCCTTTTTTTTAGGGTGACATATCAACAATTTTGTTAAATTGCATAGCAACCACACGGGTGAATTTTGGTGTGCGAAATGGTATTCAATCTATCAAGTGGTTATATTAAGACCATTTTTTGTAAATATCCTACCTATATATGCCTGTATATATCAATTTGTGTAACACTACTGTGGGAGGAGGAAGCTTGAAGAGTGAAGATCATCAAATGGACCCAACCTAAGGAGCAGCTAGGCCTAACTATTCATTAGATGATTCAGATCAGGCCCAGCACAAATTAGTATAGTCCAGTTAGTGAAACCGAGGAAGGTGGTCCACCCAAGGAGCCCAAGGATTTGACACTCGAGAGACTAGAGACAAACCACCAAGGCCATAAAGTTGAAGGCCGAGAAAGGAAGTAGAGACGTGCAAGCAAAAAGGGGAGGAAGCTTCCAGATAAAGTACCCATCAACTCCATATTAAATGCATTGTACCAACTTAGCCTATCACATTAATAACAGAATGACCCCTGAACAACAGTGCCCCACAACCTGCATCCTACTCTACCACCACCAGCAAAGCAATGATGGGACAAGTATTCAAGGAAGGATCGATGACCATCCAAGTGAAAGGCTTGGATGCAATCCCAACAGCTATATATAGGAAGGAAGATCCTCCCGAAAGGGGATCAAGAAATCTAAGGAGGAAGAGAGAGAAAGAAATTGAGAACTGTGTAATCGAGAAGTGTGTATTCAAAGAGCTGTTGCTCCTTAGCTAGCCCGAGAAAGAATTTGAATAAGAAACTATATCTTTCTTGCTATTATTCTCCACTTAAACTGTTGTCTTAGCCAAATTTTTTTTTTTTTTTTGATACAAGGCCAATTTTCTTTCTTTAAATTACCAAAAAAAGCTACTAAGACTTGAAGGGTTGGCCTTGATAATCCACATCTACAAATTAATTGTACTGAGCCTCCATCCTAGCCCACTCTTAATTAGTTTGGGTTGGATCGCTGGTTTTGCCCCCTACAACTGCGTTTTCAATTAATTGAAATTGTTACACTTTAGTATTGTCCTTTGTTGTGCCTTTCACTGCAAATTTTTTTAAATAAAATAATTTTTTAAAAATTAAAGGATTTATTGGTAATTTAATAAGGCTAACGTTGAAAATATTTTACATGAAAATATTTTACCTTTGCAAATATTTTATGTCGAAACAAACAAAGCGTTTGTATTTTTTTTTTTTTTTTTTTGGGGGGGCTTTTTTAAGCATCCTAAACTTTAGTTATGAATGTGTACTAAGTGCCTATCTTTTAGGATTAAATATAACTAGTTACTAACCCGTGCAATGCACGGGCTAGTTATTGTGAAAATATTTATTTATAGATAATTGATGGTTAATAAGTATGAATAAATAAAAAGTGAAATTGGACTATTTGTAAAAAAAATAGCTTACCTAATTTAGTTAGAATTTTTTACATAACCTCAATCCTAATTTGTTCAAAATTTATTTAGTGTTGGATCCCTTTATTAAATTCTAAATAGTTCTAATTAACATAGTTGAAGACTATATGTAACTCTTTTCTTCTTCTTCTTCTTCTTCTTCTTCTTTTTTTTTTTTTTTTGATACCATAGAAAACAATTATAGGACACAAGTTATATAACATAAGATTTGGAGAGATCCAACAGTAATGGGTTGAATAATGAACAGCTAGAGAATTGAAGCTACTTCTAACACATTACACATATAGTTTTTGATACAAAAATGGTGTGAAAAGTTAAACCTTATTAAGTTAGAAAATGCAAGTTTGTCATCATAGGTCGTTCCTGCAATCTTGGTTAACTTCTTCCATTGCAAACCTGTTCAATCCTTTTGCAATCACTGACAAACAAAATTAGTCTAAATCCAAGGTCTCTAGCTTTTATTGCAACCTCCACGATTGCATCCTGAAATGCTGCTGGGTAAGATGTTGACACACTGCTAGGCTCCCCCACTAATGTTAGATCTCCCTTCAAGTCCTTTGCTTCATATGCATAGCCACTCTGTTTCAATTTCCTTTTCCTTCAACAAACTACTTTGATAATGAGTTGCCAATCCCTATTGAAGACATCTTTATGAGTTGGTATGCTGTGATCTTGATATTAGGATTGTCCATTTCTAAAGGCCTCCTTGTACCTGCATACAAGAGATTTGGCAATGAGTGAGAACAACATTTATCAAATTTGGGGTCTTCCCATCATGAACCACTTGATTTCTATGGTTCCATAAGGACCATAGAATGGTAAAAATAGATTGAAGATATAGGTCCTTTTCCTGATTGACTATATGTAACTATAAAAAATAAAATTTTAAAATATAGATTAAAATGACAATGAAGAAAAATAGCTTTTCAAATGGTTATCTGTAGGAAATCCAAAGGAATGCAAATTAAATCACAATTAGCACCTTGCCCCATCGTCACTAAGGGATGCAAATCTTGAGAAGATTGTTATTTGTTTAAACTTTGAAAACAGCTTACATTGATAATATGAGGCAGAAATAATTCAATAACCTACAACAGAACATTAATTATTCAATAACTGAAAATATACTTGCATTTGTTTATAGTAAAAATAAAATAATAATAATAATAATAATAATAATAATAATAATAATAAAAAGAAGGAAAAGAAGAACAATTATGAAAATTTTCAATTTATAACTAACAATACTACTTTGGAAATGAACTCATTATCTCAAGTCTCAACCAAAGAAAAAAAAAATGAAACTTAGAAACTCATATGGTCTATATAGATTTAATACTTCAATTTAGCACATAACATATGCAACAATGATAATTGACAATTATCAATGGTATACTTAGGCTTCCCAAGCATTAGTGGTATACTTTTTCCTTATTCCCATATCTACATCAGATTGGCTGAAATCACAAATATGAATTCTACTTGATGCAAATGCGCTGCAAAAAATATTAATGATAAATACGAAAAAAAAAAAAAAAAAAAAAAAACTCTTGATACACTGAACCATGATCACAAAGTACTAGGACTGGACCATGATTTCTCTCTAGCACAACAAATTCATAGGAGTCACATGAGAGGAAATCAAGACTGAACATGGTGGCTCAGCATTTAAGAGAACCTGTATAAGAGCTGTTAGCAAATTAATTTTTACTAAATTGGAATTGAAAATTACAGGAGAAACATTAGTATATACATAAAGTACAATATTGCAAATAGAACTCAATTTAGAAATTGCTTTTGGCTCAATTGACAATTTGCCAAAAAGAATAACTTGCCTTGATTCACTCTATTAGCCATATCTTCAGTTGAATAACATACTACATATCGTCATATCCTTGTCTTTCTCTATTAATCTTTTTGTGTGACTAAGCATTTGTAGCAGTTGCAATACCTCAAATTCAAAATATATATGATAAATTATTTTTAGATGCTTCTACAACCTAAAACCATGTTATCACCCAACTAACCTAACATTCTAAATCCATCATTAATAGAATTTATGATTGGTCAACCAATTGCAAAAGGGGGAGGTTTCTCAACAAACAAACAAACAAAAAAAACCTGCAAAGAAGGAGAGATTATTTATCAGAAGCAAATACATGTTGGCCCAATTTCTAAAATGGGACGCTCAATTTATTCGTAATCTTCATCTCAATTGAACATAGATCATAATTTTCTTAAACACCTGAAAAATGTATTGATTTGTAAACACAAATTGACTAATGGAATTGTAATGATTCATTTATAATTATTTTCAGCCTCCTTGAAACTTCCAATATATATAATACATCCTCTATGGAAAAATGCACTTACTAATATATTCTTATTAATCTGTCAATATGATTATCTTCTCAATAATTTAAAATATACACCCAAAGAAATCATACCTTGAAAATGCACTTTTCTGAACCTTCAATCCAAGTGACACAAATGCATCAACAATTATTTAAGATTTAATCCAATAATTAACATGCATTCTTCTGAACTGTTGGGGCATTGTATATTAGTTGGTTGTTATGTAACAACCAGCTAATATACAATGCCCCAACAGTTCATAAGAAAATATTTAAACTTGTCCATTTTCTATCATTTTCTTGCAATTTCTTATCTACCAAACAAAAATTAAAACAAAAGGGTCTCAAAGTGCAGAATTACCTTCCATCACTCCCACCGATTCCAACTCACAAATTCAAGCACTAACTTAGTCCTAAATCGTTCCAACTCACTCGACCTTTGCTGACCCCTTCCTTAGCTCGCCCCACAAACTCACCCACCTTCACATTGGCATCTTCCAAGCAAACCTAGTTTCCTTTTTCCCTGACTCGCCGGGTTTCGACCACAACCACTTCGAGCCACGCCGGACTAACCGAGTCAGACTCAGTCATGAAAACCCATCAGACCCATTTGGGTTTGCAGAAGCTAGAACACGAAAATTGGGTTTGTGGTGGAAATTTTTGGACCTGGGGTTCTTAGGAAGCTTGAGAAGAATGAGAGTTTGAGAGTTGTGTGTGAGTGGAGCTAAAGAAAATAAAAGCGGGTTTGGTTTGTATGGGACTGTAAGCTCTATTGGTGGGTTTTGATTAAGGAATCTGTGGCCATGGGCTGGATGAGACCCACGACAAATGGGGTGCTGTTTTTGGGTTGTAGAAGTTGTATGTGGGTGGTTTGTGGCAAATGGTGGTCTGAGGAAGGAGATCAAATGGTGGCCTTAATCCTGTTTCCAGTATGAGTTCATAGATGTCCAGATTACAAAAGAAATCTATAGCTTTGTGAAAATTAAATATGAGGGTGTGAAAGACATTCAAAATTATATATTACACTCAAAATCAGCTACCAATCAATTCTAATCCAACCTAACAGTTAAATAAATAGCTATACAAATTAAATCAAACAAAAAACCATATGCACAATGAAAACCACAACATAAATATAACCAAGAGCAAGGTACTACACAAATGTATTCAAAACCTACTAACCTTTACGTATTCAGGGTGTTTAAAAAAATTTAATACAATTTTAATTATTTATTTATTAGTTATTGTTGTGGATTTTTTTTTTCAGTATTGTGTACATCAGTATTGTGTATACCCACGTTTTGATTAGGTGATCTACAATACTAAAGCAGTGTTTGGATTCACGTTTTTTCCTCACGTTTGCATTTTTTTTATTCTTTTTTCAACGCGTATGAACAGTAACCGCACTGTTTATGCACATGGATTCACTATGCAAAAGACAAAGTGCACTGTTCACGGGTCCTACGGTACTATTCACACATTTAAATATTATTTTGCTATAATGTTTTTAGTTTTCAGTTTTTAGTAAAATAAGATAGTGTTTTTAGTTTTCAGTTTTCAGCAAAATAAGTTGTATCCAAACGGACCCTAAGGAGGTTTGGATTCTTGATATCCAAACCTTTTAGGAGATTTCCAGTATTGTCTATACCAAACATCTACAATTTGTTTTGGTTATACACAATTTTTAGGAGGTTTGGATACTTGATATCCAGACATTCTAGGATATTTCTACTATTTTGTAGATCAAATATCCACGATTTGGTTAGGTGATACACAATCCTAATGAGTTTTGGATATCTAGTATCCAAACTTTTTAAGAGATTTCCAGCAATTCGTATATCAAACATCCACAATTTAGTTGGGTGATATACAATACTAAGAGCATCTCCAATAGGCTCTCTAAAACCAATTATGGAGAGTAAACACAACAAAAAAAAAAAAAAAAAAAAAAAAAAAAAACCCTCCAACAGCCTCTCCATCTCCAAATTTTTTTTAGAGTTGCTACAGTACCTCGTTTGATGTAGAGAGTACTATAGCTTTATTGTAGCTCATTCAAATCTTTTTATCTATTAAAATAATCAGCTTGTTGGATAAAAAACAATTTTTTATCTTTCCTCCATTTCTCTTTCTTCTGCACTCTCTCTCTCCTTGCTTCTCTTTAGAAAAAACTCTCTTTGCTTCTCATCAGAAAACAACAGTGAAGTACAAAATCGATGGAGCTCTCAATCAAAATACAAACTCAAATCACAATTTTAAAACTAATCAAATAAGAAAAAAAAGAAGAAAAAAAAGAAGAAGAGCAAAGCTGACCCATCTGAGCCTCGGTGGGGAGGAGGACATGCGGTGGTGGGAGGAGAAAAAAGGTTGTCCTCTAGCCTTTGTCATCCGCCGAAGATCTTTGTGTGTGAGAGAGAGAAAGAAAGAGAGAGAGCTTCTTGAATGCTCTGGAGTAGACGAAGTGCTAGAGAAGAAAAGAAAAAAGAAAAGTGAAGATAGAGATAAAGGAAAGGCGTGGAGGAGAAAAACAGAGGAAAAAAGAAAGAAAGAAAAGAAACTTGTGGATGAAAAAAAAGAGATAAGGGAAAACTAAAATAAAGAATAATAAATTAAAATTGAGAAATGTTACTACAATATTTTCACAATACTTTCATAATAAATCTTAAGTGGTAGGTTGTTACTAACTAATACTGATGAAAAAAAAATATTTAAGTGATGTGTTCAAATTAAAATCAATAATAACTTACTACATATGATTTATTGTAAAAATATTGTAAAATGTTAAGAACGTAGCACTTCTTATTAAAACTAAATGAATGAAAGAAGATTGAAAAAGAAATATTAAAGAAAGAATGAAGAAATAATATTTAAATGGGATAGAGAAAAGGATAGAAAGTCTGTTGAAAAGTGTATTTAAAAAAGTAGGTAGACAAAAGATAAAATGAACTGTTCACTCTCCAAATAGTACAAAAATTTGAAGAATCTGCTGGAGATACTCTAAGGAGGTTTGGATACTTGATATCTAAACCTTTCAGAAAATAGCGTCAACTCATTTAAAATTTAACTATGATTAAATTTGGCTATAATTAAATAAAACTAGAGTTATAAGTTTTAAAGTGAGTTGACACAATCTTGTCCGTAGATTTACTCAACTTCCAGAAAATAGTGTCAACTCATTTAAAATTTAACTATGATTAAATTTGGCTATAATTAAATAAAACTAGAGTTATAAGTTTTCTGTTTCTCAAAAAAAAAAAAAAAAAAAGAGTTATAAGTTTTAAAATGATATAACACAATCTTGTCCGTAGATTTACTCAACTTTAAATCAATGCTCTTAAATGGACACTCTTCATTTTACTTAAAATTTAGAGGATCCAAATCCATCAAAATATCCCATTCATTGAGAGTCTGAGACTAAACCCCAGTCGACATGAGCCCCCCCGCCCCCCAAAAAAAAAAAAAAACACTGTTCATTTCACATTTTAGGAAATCATCACGCCAATACCCAAAATCTCACCCTTCAAATCATCTTCAACTCCTCACCTCAACCTAAAAAATTTTCAAACAGTTAGTGTTTGATAATCGTTATTCTTTAATATAAAAAACAAATAAATAAAAGAAAGAAGAAGTATAGTATGCACTATGCACTTGTGAAAACGAAATTAATTACTCATTCGTCGGGGGACCCTCACTTGTGAAGTTTTTACTCGTAGACAGAAAAGTTGCGAAACTATATATTGGATTAGCTTCTTCTCAAATAAAAAAGAAAAAGCTTCTTGAGGATAGTGGCACGTCTTTGATTGGTTGTCTTCTTCTACATTTCACTTCTCTCTCGTTATTTTGAATGGAAAATTGAGAACCATGGTATAATCTAGTTCCTTCCAAATTTGACACGTGCAAACTCTCTCTCTCTCTCAAACTACATGCATGTAAAATTCCAATTTAGAAATCTGGGATACGGCCACCAAATATAGTTAGGCATATAGGCGGCTTTCAGTCTCTTCAGCTAGTTTCTGACAAATGGGAGTTAAAAAACTTTTGTTCTCTAGTACTTCTCTTTTTTGTCTTCTGGTGCTGGTTTTCTGATAAATTACAACATCAAATACAGCGAAATATGTAAATTATTGAATCATTCGATGTATAGTTTATCGTGAGTTACATCATTTTAAAGATAAACATAAACTGTTTGAAAATGTCGTGATCATGCTGAATTTCTAATTGATACAAGGCAGAAGATTTTTTCTGTAAAAAGCAAGAGCACAAAATACGCAGAAAGCATAACACTGCCAATAAAATATCACCAATAAATTAAGTAATCATTGACAAGAATTTGATCCTACCATTACATCATGATACAAATCGACAACTTATTAGGTTATTTCCAAACTGAAAATGTGTAGTTCTTCACAAAGTTTAACTCACATGTCCTAAAGATTATTTGTTATTACAATAAATCAATTCACCTGCTTCCTAATATATATGGTTCACCTTATTACAATAAATCAATTCACCTGCTTCCTAATATATATGGTTCACCTTTTACCTAAGGATATATACTTTTGTGTTCACTAGCCTTCTATGTAAAATATTTTTTTATGTGGGTTTTTTATTCTTCTAATAAAAACCAGTCACACTCTGCTGGAAATTTGACAGGATCATAGGCCATTAACGCAGCATCGTCTAACATAAAACTGCCTTCATCAAGCACTGGGGCATTAATGGGATGGACAAGACGATCGAGGTGATTGACATTCCTAAGAAGTCCTAAAAGCTCGTCTCTTTGTGCTTGTGACTCCAGAACTCGCGCACTTATAGATTCCAATTGCACCTTGAGTTCCTGAACCATCTTTTGCAAATGGAAAATAGCTCCAGCACTGCCATACACAGGGTCTCTGAGCCTTGCTGTTGCTTCATAGACTATCGCTTTAACAGCATCCTCCCTGCTTGTCTCCTCCACCATCTATGACCAAAATGACAAATCCAACATCTTAGAATATGAAGTTCTTAATTAAGAAAATTTATTTTATAACAAAAGAAAATTGAAAGTTAAAACTTAAGTGGGGGGCTTTTTCCATGCCATTTGATCACACTATAATCAATGGAACAGTACATATCATGTAATTGGACCGGACCTTTTAACAGGAAGTGTTAATAGAAATTCTGTGTCTAACTTTTTGCATTCCATTTTCTATTCCATCAATTGTAGTACATCACAAATTGTGGAGTCTGTATTAATGATAATCCAAAAAAGTGGGATAAAATATTTTTATTCGAACCAGTATATAAATGATAATCCAAAAATTATAAACTCTAGCACTAGAAAGGATTACATGCATGTGCCACACCATAGGTATCCCACCTGAATCATTTTGATGACATTGCTGGCACCAAACACTTTATGTACGCCAGCAAATTTCTCAGCCTCTTCAGCTGGAAAGTATGGTGCAAGCAAGCAATCACTCTCACATTTCCGGCGTAGCATCCTACAAGCAGCGCACGGTTGGTGAGCCCTGCCTTGTGCTACCACTTGGAAACCCATATTTTTCCTTTGAAATGCAAGGTTGAGGAGTGGACACTTACAAGTATATATAACAGAAGGAGAAGAAGATACCAGTAAGATGTTGATGGAGGAGTAACTAGTTTCTTTGGGGTGCTAAAATTTCAACGTTGAGTGCAAGGAAGTTGGGGAGGCGGCCACTAAGGACAGGTCTAATTTGATCACTATGTTGAAAAAAATGTAGTAATATCTCAGTGTTAGGACGAGTGAACCTAACAAGCAGTACTGGCACAAAGCTAGGATTTTTCAAACACACTATTGGTATTGGAGACATAACTCAGTCTCTATCCAATGAAGAAATTTCCTGTTTTGGTGACATCCAACTTCTGTCTTAACTGGCTGTCATACATACAGACTTTGAAAAAAAAGTGCTCAATTTGCCAGTTTGGACTTTGGAAGGGTTTTTTTTGTTTTGCTTTAGAAGGTAGATAATTTTGTTTTTAGAAGGAAGCAGAATATTTTTCCCTAATGGGAGTATAATTCAGAATTCTCAATGATTCTATTGGGACACATCATTAAGCTTATCACAATCCTTGATATGAGCTCCAATTCACGCACATTAGTCAAACTTATCTTCTGCAAGTTTTGATTTTTCTCGTATTGTATATTTTTGTTACTTATGTAGAAAATCTTTAAATTATGATTAAATTCCATGACTTTATCATTAGTTTCAATGCCCACGTGTTTTTGATCATTTCATGACCAGCCGTAGCTAGATTTTGGACCGCGACCGGAATGCAAGTCTCCACGAAAGTTCCTAAAAGATTTGAAATTGTTGGATCAGTCATAATTCATCAACAATTAAACAAGTCTTAAAGGTTTAGAAGTAGTTAGTTATCTAATTGAATTGTTTTACCTATACATCTTTGGTGAAATCTGGCTGGTCCTTGGTGGATATTTTGGATATATATTTTAAAGCATAATATTAATTGATTAATGTATTTTATTTGTAACTTAATTTATTACGAAAATACAAGGAAAATATATCATATTCATCAATGTATTTAGGGTTCGAAACTGTAAAATAAAAGCAAAAGAAAGAAGGGAAAAAAATATAGTATTTTTTTTTCTCTACAAAATAAAAGAACATTATTATATATTATGTTTGAAAAATGATAAAAACGTATTCTTTATGCAACAACTTGTTATTTTTCAACTTGTGTTTAAACAATTAAATTGATTTACCAATTTACAGGTTTAATTATCAATTTAGTTTAGTTTTTTGGATTCTATATATTTATACACATTAATAATTGTTCAATTTCTATATATATATATATATATATATATATATATATATTGAGTTGAAAAGTGTTACGTTCATAACATTTTTATAACATTTTCACAACAAATCATAGATGGTAAGTTGCTATTGGTTTTAATTTGAACCCATCATTAAAATTATTTTTTTATCCACCAATAACAGTTAATAACAATAACAACTTGTCACTTAAAATTTTTATTTATCTCAAAAAAAAAGAAAAAAGAAATATATTGTGTCTAATATTGTATATTTTTAAGGCAAAAATACAAAATTGACTCTCTAACTTTTACCATTTTTCATTTCAGTCCTCTAACTTTTAGTTTTGTCAATTTAGTCTTCTAACTTTCAATTTTTTTCAATTGAGGGTTCTGTTACAACTCAGTTAGTGGCTGCTGTTAGAACCCCTAAAACGACCCCTGTTTTGTAGAGTTATTTTTTTTTTTTTTTTTTTTTTTTTTTTTTTTTCTGAAAAAAAAAAAAAAAACATTAAGGCTCCCCTTCCCTTGAATCAAAACAAAGCAAAGACCCAAATCCCTGGGTTCACATCAGAATCAAAAAGGGTTTTTGGAATGACCAAAATCTCTCTGGTTACACGCATTTCGTTAATGCGATTCCTGATACTCTCAGGCAAGCGTCGTGGTGGGTTAACGTTTGGAGGGGTAGGCATAGCAGAAGAACTCTTGAATAACTTTCCATTACACAAGATGCATAGTTTCTTGGGCTTAACCGCTGGCTTAGTCATAGGCACCTTACCTTCAATCAATAAAGACTCAGACTTTGATAAAACAATTTGAGTTTTATCATTGTCTTGTGTATCGGGTTTAGGCAAAGCCACTCGCTGAGTCCTAGGCTTCTTCGGAATCGTATCCATGGTCAAATAGAAGTCAGCAATTTTACTTTTGAAATCTGTTAATGCTTTTTTTTTTTTTTTTAATTCCAAATTAAAAAAAAAAAAAAAATTTCAAAACGGCGTTGTTTAAGGGGTTCTAACGGCAGCCACTAACTGAGTTATAACGGAACCTTGAATTGACAAAAATTGAAAGTTAAAGGACTAAATTGACAAAACTGAAAATTAGAGGACTGAAATGAAAAATGATGAAACTTAGAGGGTCAGTTTTACATTTTTGCCTATTTTTAACGTATATACACACATATAATGACGTACATATATTATTTATAAGCATCTAAAGATTGACTTATCTATCCTACTTTCAAATTTTTTTCTTCCTACAATAAGTTTGGTCTTGTCAGGCGGAAAAAAGAAAAAAAAATGTGTTTGGTCATGTCGGTCTCTAAAATTCTTCTAAAAAATTGTCGGTCTCTAAAAAAAAAAATTACACTTATTTTGAATTTTCTTACTCATAGATTTCAAAAAATTATATTATTAAGAAAAATTTTGCTTCAAATAGACAACCATGCATACAATTTTTCAAACAAATCATCTTAGTTTAAAATGCTGAGGTTATACAGTGGCCTCACGACCAAGGTAGATGAAAATAAATCATTCAAGGAGGATAATGATAAGAGAAGCTACCGAAATTGTTTAATTTATTAAAAAAAAAAAAAAAAAAACAAAACAAAAAGTCTAACTACCTTCAGATTCCAAGCATGGAGTTCGAGTTGTGAATTCGTTGTTAATAATAAGAGCAACACTAACAAATAGATTGCTGTTTGTATATCCTTATAAAAAAAAAAGAATGCTGTTTGTATCCAAATAGAATGATGGTGTAATGAGAGAAACCAGAACAGCCTGACAAATTGCAATCACAAAACTATATGTCTATATTCAGTAACAAATGAGCTTTTCATCTGGTAAACAAATTGAACATATTCAATTATATATAAGAAAACATTCAAGGAAATACATTCAAGGAGCAGGAAAGCTCCAGCAAGTATAAGAACTTGATCTTTGCATGATCTTCTATGTGACAAAAACTGGAGTCAGTGAGAGTAAAATGTGAGCAAAGGTTCTCTTATTCTTAGTCAATTCTTGAAACCAAATCCAGACCACCTTTCAGTTCCCTCCTTTACCCTATTTGGGTTGGGATCAAGAATATTCTCAAGTGATTTTCCCTTTCTGTTCCGGGTCCTTCTGGCTTCTTTCAAAAGCTCTAGTAGACTTATTTTTCTCATCCTCGGCATCTGGATTTGTTGTTCCCAACTTTTCTTCTCCCACCTTGAGAATGTACTACAGTGAGCCTGTTTGGATAGGTTGTTAACAAAGCCTTAACACGCGTTTTAGCCAAAACGTGATTTTGTAAATTGTTTGGCTACACAAAATTAGCACGTTTGCATTTTTTAAACCTAGGTTTTTTTTTCACATTTTAAAAAGAACTGCTTTTCTCTACTTTTTCAAAAACGCAATTTAAGTTACCACTAATTTTTTCTTCAAAAAAACAAAATTACGCCAACGATATTCTTAATTACTGAATAAAAGCTTATCCATTTCTCCATGTATATCTCCTCTATTCTCTTAGTCATTCTGCCCTTCTCCGCGAGTTCTCTGTTCCTGCTTCTGCTTTGTTTGTCGTCGTTGCTCTTGATCTCACTTGCCAGGTAATCATTCTCTATTACCACTCTATTGAATTTATGTTATAGATTTGAGCTTTTTGTATGGTGGGTTACATGATTGTTTGAAATCAAAAATCTAGAACTTATTTTGACTGAGGGATTTGTTTCTGCTGCTATTTTTGTTTTTTCATGGGTTGTGGATTTATTTGGGTTTTTGGCTACTTTTGAGACATGCTCATTTTGGGTTTTGGTTAGAATTATTGCTTTAAATTTGTAGACATATATAGATATTGTTCGAATAAGAGCATTGTGTATTTTTTTTTTTTTTTTTTTTTTTTTCGGTGGGGTTAGGAATAAATGGATAAAAGAGTTTTCATTATTCTGTTTCTCATTCAAGAATCAAGATTGTGTTTGGAATTTACACCAAAAACAACAATTTTTAAAATAGTTTATCCAAACACTTACCATGCCTTTAAAATTAAAAAACACACCTTTTTTTTTTTTTTTTTACATTTTTACCAAACGCTTATTTATGGTTTTTAAAATTATGTTTACAAAACGTGTTTTTTAAAACAGATTATCCAAATGGACCAGTATTTCAATGGCATCAACCGCTCATTAAGAAATACCAAAATTCTGTAACATAGCAGCTCAAAAACAGAGGGCACTAAAATCTCGAAGGGGGAAAGTAAGAACAAGGTTAAGATATTTTCTCCAAATATATATATATATATATATATATATATATATATATTTTTTGGGGATGGGGGGTGGAGTTGGGATGCCATAGCTTTAGAGTTCTCTTATTAACTAACCCACAAAACCTGTATAGGACAGGGGGCTGTTCTGCAATGCTACAATACATGCCCAAATTTAACTGCGCGCAAGCCAATCCCAACTGGTTCAGCACCATTCCAAAGAAGGCTGATTTCTTCTCCCCATTGGAATGAAGCTTAGCTATATCACTCTCAAAAGAGTTCGAGCCTTGCCATGCATCCCATGATCCTAGTCATGTAGAACATCACACCCATCTACGCTTCTATACCTGCAATCATGCAATGCTGCCGGTCATATCCTCCAATAACTTCACGGCCTTCTCCAAGAGCTTCACTGCCTCCTCAGCTAAGTACCTACCATTTCCAAAGTCAATTGGCAGGCAAAAACTTCTAGAATATGATCAGACATCACTTAGGCATTTTTCCAAACACATTGCAACCTTAGACCAAGCGATTCAATAAATAAATAAAAAAAGAAAAAAACCTCACACAGTTTAGGGATGATTATGATTGTGATCTTTGAAGAGAGCAAAAAGATTTTTGAAGCCTGTCAGACAGCCGTGCGACCATCCCAACCAGCCGAAGCAAGTTGAGAACAATCCTCTACAGTTTGGTGCCTCCAACAGAGGCAACAAGGCCGTTAATCACGCTCTGATCGCACAGCAATGGTTCATCCACCAGGTTTGGAGTCCTGTCTCCTTAGTGAGCAAGGATACAGAGGTACGATCCTATAGAACAGATCCTGTTCAAGTAAGGTCGTGCCCTCTTCAACTTAGTTTACTCCTAATAAACTAAAGTTCTGGTTACTATCTTGTCGATATGGGACAATGTTGTTTGGTTTGAATCAAACTACTTGTTCGTGGACAAAAATACCCCCATTTCTCCGGACCAATTAGGACAGATGTATCTGAGACTCGGGGTCTGAAGCGTCTGATCTTATTTCCTTGTTAGTTAATAAAATTAAAATCTTTCCTTTCCATCCCAATAAAAATAAAAATCTTCTGATCCTATTATTGCAACAATAACAATATAGAAATAATATGTCTACAACAATTTTACAATAAATTTTAAGTGGCAAGTTGTTATTGGTTGTTATTGTTAGATTAAAAAAAGTAATTTCAATGCTAAATTCAAATTTGAACCAATAATAA
This sequence comes from Quercus ilex subsp. ballota, assembly GCA_032727855.1. NCBI lineage: Eukaryota > Viridiplantae > Streptophyta > Magnoliopsida > Fagales > Fagaceae > Quercus > Quercus ilex. The sequence continues at coordinate 50,103,046 of CM064915.1, forward strand.
TTAACTACCCATGATTTGTTGTAAAAATATTATAAAAATGTTGTGGATGTAGCACTTCTCATAACAATAATAAGAAAAATTGGGATCAAATATGGGTCCTCAAGAGACTAGCTAGAGTTATAACTACCTCCCGCCATGGCTAAGCAACTATGACATACCATTTTGGTTGGTGGCCCTAACTTCATTTTTATTAACCCTTTTTTTAAATAAAAAAAAAATATGTGAGTATTCATAGAGCATCTAATTATTCTCCAACTATGTATAGTTTTTTGTCCTATATGCCCGGCATAAATGACTTAGACTCACGATCTTAAGAATCACTTAGGATACGTTTGGTTTGAGTGAAAATAGAAAGAATGAAAAATAAAGAAGAGAAAATAGGAGAGAGTTTGGGTAGAAAATGTGTTTTAGTTAGAGTCATTTTGGAGGAGATAAAATGGTGGGGTTTAGTTGTTTTCTCCCCAAGCCCTCCATTTTTTAGCCCCCAAATTGGAGAGAAAATGAGGAGGAGGTGTGGTTGGATTAAAATGACTTATCTACCCCTTTCTTTGCTACGTTAAAACTATTTTTTTCCCTTTTTCATTTATGGGTTCTTTGGTTGACGACGTTGAACCTTTTTTTTTTTTTTTTTCTTTTCCTAGGTTCTTTGGTCTCACGTTGAATTTTTTTTTTTAATCATTTTTTGGATTTTTTGCTACTCACATTTAAACTCCTCTTTTTTTTTTTTCCTCTTTTTTTTTTGGTTCTGTATGCAGTTGTGGTCCTTACTTTGAATCATTTAGAGTGGAACCATTTTTTCTTTTTATTTTACCTTTATAAAATATTTATATAAAAAAGTTATATAATAGGAGTATGAGAGTAAATTTATACAAATTCTATTTTTTATCCCTCCACTTTTCTACCCTCCAACCAAACACAAATGAAGGAAATTAAAATATCTTCTATCTCCCCGCTTTTTCATCTTCTCTCAATTTTCTATCCCTCACTTTTCCATTCTCCCAACCAAACGAACCCTTAATGCTTGAAAATTATTAGATACACCTCACAATTGGGTTGGGTAACTTGGGTTAATCTAGTTGAGGTCAAAACGGGTCATCCTAAATGAGTTGCGAGCAAATTGAGTTGATTGGGTTATGGGTTGCCTTGTATTTTTTCACATGCAAAAATCAATAATAATAAATGAACAAGAAAAATGCTAAAAATAAAAGTTATATAATACATAGATCTTAAACATACAATTCAATATTCTCTAATGATATTATCATCATAAAAGTTAGGTGATTTGTTGTTAAGTGCCCAAAAAGGCAAAAACAACATAGTTTTGGTTTTTAAAAGATCTCTTACATTAAAAATAAATCCATAAAATTAAAAAAAGATAGATTTTTTTTTTTAATATTAAAAATAGATAGATTTTTTTTTTAATATTAAAAATAGAACAATTAGTGCCCATAACTTTGGTGGCATTCTCGGGCTATATACACATTCCTTTGACTCTCATCCTCTAAGATATAGACTTTGTTCAACTTAGAAACAGTGAAAAAGATGTTGATTTACTTGCAACAGATAAGACTGACAATGCAAGAATCTTATGAGTTTTATTGCAAAAATTTGAGGTTCAAACCAATGCTTTGAGCCTTTTATCACATCAAATGACATAAAAATGTTGTTTTGGTCTAAGCTACTTAATGCTCTCAAAATTTATATTGTAAGCTTAGTTTCTCGAAATCTTGTTGCCCCATGGTCAAACTAGAAAGAAAACTTTATGGTGGCTACTATTTGATTCAACATGGTCATTACCAATGGAATAATTGATGTCATGTTACATTTACATGGTTTAGCATTTGGAATGATTTGCTAAATTTGTTTAGTCTGATTTTTTTTCTTAAAAAAAGGGTTGGATTGCAAGTTAGACGGGTTGGCCCAACTCAACCTAAAAGGAAAAAAAAAGGTTTGTTACGAGTCAACCTGTTTTTACTTCGGGTAAAAAATTATTGGAATTAGGTTGTGTTAATAGATTTGGGTCCAATTTTACCAGGAATACTATTAAACGAACCCTTTAGGGTTGATTGATGATTTTAGTTTCATACCCTTCCCTTGTCATTGACAAATAGTATTAGATAAGGGTAAAATTTAGGTTTCTTAGGTGTTGTATTATAGGATTCCCAATTAAATTCAACTATGCGGTTGTCCTTGAGAAAAAATAACATTTTTTTGTGTCGCATTAGTCAATACAACCATATGATCGAATTTATTTGGAAAACTTAAGGAATAACACTTGAGGACCAATGGCTAAATTTTGTGAGGCAAATTGCTTTTTCCCCTCCTTAAGTATAGGGGTAGTTGTTATTTTCCCTTTCAATTTAAAAAGTGAGAATATCCTCCATTTAACTTTAACTTTTTGTAACAAGTACTTTGCCCACTCCGTTAGTATTATCAATCAAATTAGTGGATTTGTGTTCAAACCTACACTAAAGTAACTTTAGGGTCCGTTTGGATTGAATTTATTGTTGCTGAAACTGAAAACTGAAAATACTGTAGCAAAATAATTTTTAAATGTATGAATAGTACCGTGGGACCTATTTTTAATATTTTTTAGTGCGTGAACAGTGCTGTGAACAGTGATTTTTGTCCCTTGCACAGTGAACCCATGTGATGCTACTGTTTATGCGCAGCGGAAAAAAAAAAAATCTAAAAACGCAAAATGTAAACGTGGATTCAGTTGAATCCAAACGGGTACTTAGTACCTTCCACACGTTGTTATTATAGTTAGTATTTTCAATCGCATTAGCTGATTTTTACTAAAACTCACACTAAAGTAACTTTACCTTCCACACGTTGCTATAGTTTGGGGGGGGGGGGGGGGTGATTGAAATCGTTGAATACTTTCTATTTTTTTGAGCAGAAATACTGACATATTTCATTAAACAGAAATTAGTCATAATCAGCTCTGAGTACATTATTGATGTGTGTTGGAACTTGAAACATCCTCCGTCCACGTTGAAAGAACGCTAACATGTTTAATAAGGTTGTGAGCTACATATTGTTAAATACTTAATGGTTGCAATGCATGAGTAGATTAAAATCATATATATATTTCATAATTAAATGTTTTCATACAGTTCATTTTAGTCTAAGGTTAAGTTTGGTAACTCAACTCAAAATGCATTTTTATAGATTTCTAGGTATGAAAATGAATTTTGCTATTTTTGTGCTTGTTTGGTAAAATTTTGTTGGGACACAAATTGGCAGAGAGGGCTATCAGCAACGCCGACATCAATTGCTATGCTAGATTCATAATCTCCCTTTGCCTAAAAAATGAGAGCCATAAGACGTCAATGATCAATCAGTTGCTTCTTCAAGGGATGCTGGTGCAGTATGTTCCCTATGGATTTCAAGAGTCTACTTACAGAAGCTCTCTACCTCATCAAATTGCATTGCTTGAATATGGGCCTCGGCTGGCTAGGTACCTGACATTTCCAGGCAATGCAGTTATGCTACTAAACAAAGGGAGGTGTGAACTCAAAACACCACTACTACACAAAGGGAGATGTGGACTCGAACCCCAATGAATCACAGCCCCAAAAAGAAAACTTTTAACTCTGCTTACACACATTCAAATGACAAGAACCCAAAAACAACCACATCTCACCCCACTAAAAGTCACAACAGAGCATGACAGTCCTTATTTCTTTTCCTCCTAGAATAACATCAAAACAGTCACAACAGAGCATGACAGTCGTTATTTCTTTTCCTCCCAGAATAACATGAAAACACTACTTAATAGTTTTATCAAACACGTTGTGTACATGCATTTTTGCATCAAATTAATAAAGCAAATAATCTGATCGAGCTTATTAATAAAGCAATGCATTTTTGCTGTTACAAACTACTCTTCTCACACCTTGAGAATGCACTACAGTCTCTCAATAACATCAACCACCCATTAATAAAAACCAAAATTCTGTAACATAGAAGCTCAAAAACTGAGGGCACGAAAATCTTAACGGGGGAGTAAGAACAAGGTTAAGATATTTGTTATCCACAATTCTCCAAGTATCTTTTTTTTTGGGGGGGGTGGTGCGGGGGGGAGGGGGAGGGGGAGAGAATTGGGATGCCATAGCTTCGGAGTTCTCTTATTAACTAATCCACAAAACCTCTATATGTCAGGGGGCTGTTCTGCAATGCCACAATACATGCACAAATTTAACTGCGTGCAAGCCAATCCCAACTGGTTCAACACCATTCCAAAGAAGGCTGATTTCCTCTCCACATTGGAATGAAGCTTAGCTATATCACTCTCAAAAGAGTTCGAGTCTTGCTGTGCATCCCAATCATGTAGAACATCACACCCATCTACGCATCTATACCTGCAATCATGCAATGCTGCCGGTCATATCCTCCAATAACTTCACGGCCTTCTCCAAGAGCTTCACTGCCTCCTCCAGCTCATTTATTCATAGATGGCGCGCATTTTATCGAACATGTGGTGTACATGCATTTTTGAAGAGAGAGCAAAAAGATTTTGAAGCTTGTCAGACAGCCGTGCGACCATCCCAACCAACCGAAGCCAGTTGAGAACGATCCTCTACAGTTCGGTGCCTCTAACAGAAACAACGAGGCCGTTAATCACGCTCTGATCGCACGGCCATGGTTCATCCACCAGGTTTGGGGTCCTGTCTCCTTAGTGAGCAAAGATACAGAGGTACGATCCTATAGAACAGATCCTGTTCAAGTAAGGTCGTGCCCTCTCGACTTAGTTTACTCCTAATAAACCAAAGTTTTGGTAACTATCTTGTCGATATGGGACGATGTTGTTTGGTTTGAATCAAACAACGTTTTACATATTTAGTTATATATAAATAGAGAAGCCAATCAGATTCTTTATTGAATTACAGAGATATTCTTCGTCTATTTAAGGGTCTGAAAGGGCTGTTCCTAAAATATTTACACTGGTCTTAGTTTTATTTGTAAAAGGCTGAGGCCTAGTTCCCTGTAAAGTTTCTATTTTATGGAAGCTTGGTTGTATCTTTGAACATAAAGCTATTCAATCAAGAGTTGGGACCTCTTTTCATTGTTCTCCCAATTTTCTGCCTATGCATCAACTTCATTTTTTTACTAGTGTTGAGTTTGTTGTGTTTTCTGATAAAAAATTAAATCAGTGGCCTTTTGGGCTGCATCATTTCAGGTGGTAAAAAGGAAAGACATAGAGGTTTACAGGACTGTTCTCTAGCTATAGATATTAATCTGTGAACAGTGCACAAAGAAGAAGAAAAAAGAAGGAAAAAAAGCCTAAACATTCATATATTGTGTTGACTTTAACTTGATATCTTAGTAGTTAGTATATCTTGAGGGTTTATATTGAACAAACAGATAAATATCCAACTACGGATGAAAAACTCTCCAGCGTGTTGGTTGCCTTTTTTAATGGTTATAATTTTTTTTTTTTTGAGAAGCAATACTTTACATTTTATTAAGCAATGCCCTTCAAATCAGCTTGGAATACATCAAAAACGTCTAGTGGAATATCTTCCATCCAAACTAACATATGAGGGTAGGAAAGCGCTCTTCTTGCTAAAGCATGAGCCACTTTATTACAATGCCTTAGAACATGTGAAAATATGTAGTGTTGAAGACATGAAGCAATGTATTTAACATCCTCTGCTATGTGACCAAATTGAGCTAAGGAGTGATTTCTGCCTTGGGGTGCATTGATGAGAATTGAAGAATCCCCTTCAAGAATAACTCTGTTTACTCCTATCTCAGCTGCCAACTCAAGAGCTCGTCTTGCAACAAGTGTCTCTACCTCTAGTACTGTTGCAAGTAAAGATATTTGCTGTGAAAGTGAAGCCAATACCAGCCCTGCTTCGTTGTGTATGACAACACCAATTCCAATTTGGTTTTCCTTGCTAAAAAGTGCACCATCAAAATTTATTTTTACATAACCATGGTCTAGGTGGTGATGTGGGATTGTGAAATGAGGAAAATTCATGCAATTTTTCCCGTGCTTGCTCCAGAATTTGAGAAGGCAGCAACACTTGTTTACCAAGGCGCCTGTTATTCCTCTGGTGCCATATGGTCCATACCACCATCGAAAACAACTCAGGGTGCTTTTGTTCAGCCAAGATAATACTCATAATGTCAATGAAGGTCGGGCATAGTAGCAAATTTGCTTGTTTCCATTGTGGGCATTTACTCCATAAGTCTTGGAGTTTTGGGCAGGAGTATAAGGCATGAATCACATCTTCAAGATGACTGTTGCAACAATCACATGTGTCTTTTTCAACTATTCTTCTTCGAACTAGATTTGACTTCGTTGGCAACGAATCTTTACATTCTCTCCATACCAAATTCTTTACCTTCGAGGGAACATTCAATCTACAAATTTGCTGCCACAAGGGCTTCATTGCTTCTGAATTTGAGGGACCTAGTTGCTAGTTTTGGAATTCTTTCTGTAGAAACTTATACCCCGATTTCACAGTATACTCACCCGTGGGATTGTGTGGCCAAGTCAAAGTGTCTTGCTGCTGTGTTTTTGGCAAGGGAATGACTTTAACTTTGGCTGCCTCAAAGTCCATTAAATAGTAATCCAGCAAGTCTTCTCTCCATCTGCAATTAACTTGATCAATGAATAGGCTGACTGTGAAGTTTCCTACACCATACCAACATGGAGATAATACTCTATTCGTGTCAGTCCCTGGTAGCCAATTATCTCCCCACACTCGAATGGATTCCCCTCTTCCCATCCTCCAAACTGCACCTCTCCTTATGACTTCTCTCCCTTTGATGATACTTTTCCAAGCGTAAGATGCAGAGCTTGGAATCTTTGCCTCCATTACCGAGCTGTTTGGGAAGTATTTGGCTTTGAATACTTTATAAAATAAAGAATCAGGCTCATGGAGAAACCACCACGTCTGCTTTGCTAATAATGCGTCATTAAATCTTGGCAGCTCCTTAAAGCCAAGTCCCCCCCTGAGATTTTGGCCTGCAAAGCTCTTGCCATTTTATCCAATTTACCTTTTTGTTGTTGCCTCTTTGTCCCCAAAAAAAGCGACGAATAAGAGACTCAATATCATGGCATAAACCAAGAGGGAGCTTAAAGCATGACATGGTGTACGTGGGAAGAGCTTAGGCAACTGCTTTGATTAAAATCTCCCCCCCCCATTTGTGAAAGCAATTTTCCCTCCCATCCTTGAAGCTTTTTCCAAATCCGCTGTTTAATATTATCAAAGCTTGCCTTTTTTTTTTTTTTTTTTTTTTTTTTTTTTTTTTTTTTTTTTTTTTTTTTCTGCCCACAAAGGAAGGCAAGCCGAGATACTTTTCATATTGCTGCACCACCTCAACCCCGAGAGCATTCTTGATTAAAATCTGCATGTTTGGAGTTGTGGATTTGCTGAAAAACAGGTTAGTTTTTGCTCGATTCGCTTGCTGCCCAGATGCACTCTCATAGGTAGATAATACATGGAGTAGTGTGCGGCATTCAGCTTCTGTGGACTTGCAAAAAACAAGGCTATCATCTGCAAAAAAAAAGATGCGTTAATTTAGGTCCATTTTTACAAATGGAAACTCCTCGAATGTCTCCACTATTGGCTACCTTAGTAATTAGGCTGTGCTAAGTCCTCTCGAGGGTACAATATTGTCGTGGGGTTCCCCATTGATCAAGAGCGAATAGGTTGCTGTTTTGATACATTCCATCATGAGTTTCACCCATTTATCACAAAAGCCCATCTTCAGCAACACTTTCTCCATGTACCTCCACTCCACACGATCATAGGCTTTACTCATATTGAGTTTTAAAGCCATAAACCCTGTTTTCCCTGTACAATGATTTCTCGTATAGTGAAGAGTCTCAAAAGCCACCAAAACATTATCGGATATTAGCCTATCCGAAATAAAAGCGCTTTGATGTTCCGACACCAATTGTGGTAAGAAGGGTTTAAGTCTATTTGCCAAGACTTTTGAGAAAACCCTATATAAAACATTGCTCAAACTAATTGGCTGATATTGAGAGATATGTTCTGGATATTTTACCTTTGGAATGAGAGTAATGAAAGAGTGTCCAAGGGATTTTGGGAGCATACCAGAATTTAAGTACATCAAAATAGACTCTTTAACATCTGAACCCACCAAAGACCAATAACTCTGAAAAAATAGCGGGGGCTTTCCGTCAGGACTAGGAGACTTAAGAGGTTCCATTTGTTTAAGAGCTTTTTCCACCTCCTCTGCTATGAATAGTGCTATTAGTGCCTCATTCATCTCTTCAGTAACCTTTTGAGGGATTTCGGCCAACACCTCTTCAAGGTTATCTGGGTTATTTGATGTAAACAAGTGCTGATAATAGTTAACAACAATATCCACAATCTGATTCTGATTTGTACACCACTGCTCGGCTTCATCAAAAAGACCCTTGATAGAATTTCGTTGTCTTTTTTGCGTTGCTTTAGTGTGAAAAACCTAATGTTTTTATCCCCATCTTTCAGCCAAGCCACCCTTGATCTTTGCCTCCACATCTTCGCTTCCTTATCCATCAATGAGTTTATTTCAGCCTCAAGAGTCCTCAACCAGCTTGTATCACCACCCCTTCTAGCATATCTTTCAACCTTTGCCAACTGTTTTCTTTTAGTCTCCAATTCCTTACGAACACTGCCAAACTTCTTCTTACTCCATTGTGTCAGTTCAAGGCCGCACTTATCAATTTTCCTTAAAATCTTCTCTATTTGTGGTTCATCAAAATTAGTCTTCCACACTCCTTCAATTGTTTCACCACAGCCTTTATCCGTCATCCACACTTGCTCGAACCTGAACGGTCGCTGTTGAGTGCAAACCACCCCTTCTGGAACGATATAGAGGTTTATGGTCCGATGTAGTGACGTCTAAATGATAGACTTTTATATCTGAAAATTTTAACAGCCACTCATCTGATGCCACTGCTCTATCAAGTCGCTCCCACACCATGTATCTAGGATAATGCTTATGCCAAGTGAAGTTTGAGCCAACAAATCCTAAATCAATGAGTCTACATTCATCCAAAACCTCACGAAAAGGCTGCATTTGATTGTATGGCCGAATCATCCCTCCAACTTTTTCTGATTGCCTCGTGATTTCGTTAAAGTCCCCTACACAAATCCAAGTGGCAGATCCTTTGTTTCTCAATCTTCACAATCTGTTCCAAGCTTCATGTCTTTTATTTGTATCGGGTTCACCATAGAAACCCGTGAAATGCCACTTCTCATCCGTGTTTTGATTGATCTTTGCATCTATGTGGTATTTAGAGAAAGTCTGAACATCTAACTTAAAATTTTCCTTCCAAAACAAAACCAAACCCCCTGCTTTACTTGTCCTGTGAACCACAAACCTGTGCTTAAACTGTAAACGATCCTGAATACGAATTAGCTTATCTTCATCCATTCATGTTTTGGCTAAAAACACAACGAATGGATCTTTAGCCCACACGATCTCTGCAAGCTGATTTTCCGTTCGTTGGTTCCCAAGCCCCCGAATGTTCCAACACAAGAGACTCATTGCTTCTGGCAAAGCTGAAAACCAGCCTCCGCCAATATCTCATTAGTGGTCTTGCCTCCCTAAGAAACCTTTTTTTTTTTTCAGTAACTCATTTTGGCTGTCAAAGATGTCTGCACTTCTTTTTTCCCCCACAGAATCCTCCATAATCACATCAGTCCCCATGTCTGTTTTGTGTATTATCTTCCAAGTGGCTTCTTTATTTTCTGGTATATTAATTCTATCAGGTAAAACTGATAATGGTACACGTGGTGTAGACTTTTTAAGTTGAGGCTGGTTTGCACGTGCAACTTGAGTGACCAAAGGTGTGGACTCATGAATAGATAATGCCTCCAAAATATTCTCCTTACCCGTATCTACTATAGATAATGCCTCCAAAATATTCTCCTTACCCGTATCTGCTATAGCTAATGACTCCAAGAATTTTTCCTTACCCATATCAACTATTTTATTGGATGCCAAATCTACCTTAGGGTCAAACTTATTCAATTCCCTATCAATCTCCTCAATTGTCTCCTCAAATATCTCAGCTGCTGATTTGGTATCTCCCATACCCGCTGTTTGAAAATTCAAATTCCTAAAAGTCCCTTGATCCGAGGGATTTGACATTGAATGCTGCAAAGGTTGCTCCTGAAAATCTGGTGGAGTATAATTTGGCATTAATGTCTCATTGGTTTCCTTTTCTGGTCTAATAATCTCCAGTGACAGCTTTCCCGTTCGCACCACCACCACCAGAGGCTTCTTGGATTGCACTGTTGTTGTTGGTGGTGTTTCTTTGGCCATCCTGTTGTAAAATCCTGGCACCTTGATCGTATTCCTTCGCGATGGTGTAAATGGTGCTACACGTAGCCAAGGGCCATATTGTTGGGATTCTATTGGTAGATTTCCTTCGCTCTCAATCCATTGTTCACAGTCGTGATCTCCATGTGTAAGACAGCCACACCAATAGCATATATTAGGTAGGCGTTCATATTTGAAAGACACCCATAATTCCTTACCATTCTCTAAAGTTATTACCCGACCACGACTCGTCGGTTTTGAAATATCAATGGTGACCCTAGTCCTTATTAATCCATCCCCCTCAATTTCTGAATCATCCCCTGTTTCGTTCACGTCCTAATAGCACTACAGATCCATGCAGCCACCTTTTTGTTTCAAAACCGGATTGGTATATCGTGTACTTGAACCCAAAAAGTAACCTCATTGAATTCCATGTCTATCAAGTATGTTTCCCTGTCGTATTGCTACAAATCAACTAAGTGCTTGTCGAAGCTCTATGGCTCTAATGTCAAAATTTTTTCCATCTCATTTTTTGTTCGCCATAAGGGTGTTAAGGTTTTTGCAATAGCGTCGATGTTTAGAGCGCACTTAGTCAAGAACTTTGTTGCAATTGTAAGCTCTACCTCTGCCTGGTCCTCCATCAGTTGAAGGTCTGCACCTTCAGTTTCGGATAAAGTAAGACAACTCCATGATTTCGTGATGTCCTCCATCATACTCGAAAGGAAGAAGAAAAGAAAAGAAAATAAAGAAAATTGTAACCCAGTAGCCCCAAAAAAAGAAAAAACCCACAAAGCCTAGAGGTAAACTTGTTACCTCAAGGTACGAAAGCGCCTTCAAAGAAGGGACGACTGTTTAATCATTTTCTTTATTATGATTTATCTAATTTATTGCTATTATATTTTAGGTGTCATTCATATGGATTACAATGATTATATTGATAATAGTAATGATGATCATTCTTATGATGTGGAAAATGATGAACATGATGATGAAGAATTATATGATCTTGTTGTTGCTGAATGTCATGCTGCAGTGACATATTATATGAAATATATTGATAAACAACCTTGTAGAGATTTTGAACAACCTTGTTTGACGGGTAATGAAACGAAATGTCATGTAATGTTTAGAATGAAGCCACATGTTATCCTCCAGTTGTGTAATGTTTTACAACATACATATGGACTTCGGTACACAAGGCATATTAGACTTGAAGAGTCAGTAGGTATATGTTTGATACTTGGACAAGAAGCATGTAACAAGTTGGTTCAAGAAAGATTTCAACATTCTTGTGAGACTATACATAGACATTTTCATAGAGTTCTAAAGTGCCTTAACATAATGTTAATGGATATTCTCAAGCCTTCTGACTCTACATTTAGTGTAGTTCCAAGACACATACAAAAAAATCCATAGTACATGCCACACTTTCAGGTATTCATTTCATACATTCTAATTTGCTTCTAATATTTGTTAGGATTATTTCCTAAGTAACTAAAATTTATGTTCTATTATAGGACTATATTGGTGCCATTAACAGTACACATATCCAAGTTGTTGTTGGAAACGACAAGAAAGCTCCATATTATAATAGAAAGGGTGTGCCATTTTTTAATTTGATGGCAGCATGCGATTTTGATTTACTTTTCACATTTGTTATGGTTGGATGGGAAGGTGCAGCACATGATACACGTATTTTCCTAAATGCTATCCATTGATAATTTGTCAACCTTCCAAAACCACTACTAGGTATATATTATGTTTATATATTAAATATGTATGAAGGATATTATTTACGTACATCTTACATATATTTTTTTCTTTTACTAGGAAAATATTATTTAGTTGATACTGGATATCCCTTAAAGAAAGGATATTTGCCACCTTATAAGGGATAGAGGTACCATCTTTCAGATTTTCGATAAGCTAGTCGAGGGAATCACATAGAAGAGAGATTTAACTTTGTTCACTCATCACTTAGAAGTGTGATTGAGCGAACTTTTGGAGTGTGGAAGAATAGATGGAAAATTTTGAAGCAAATGCCATCTTATGACATTAAGGACCAAAGAAACATTATAGTTGCTACTTGTGTTTTGCATAATTTTATTAGGAAACATGATAGGGAGGATGAGGAATTCAATTGGGATGAGTATGACTTGGACAGACCAAGAAGCAATAATAGTGGAGTAGGTAGTAGCAGACAGGCAAACATTGAGAACATACAAGATGAGGAGATGAAATTTGTTCATGACAAGATAGTTCAGTCCATTTGTGGTTTGTAAACAATATTTTCATTATTTCTATTTTGGTTTTTAATGTTTTGGATAAGAACTTTTTTATTATTATTATAATGGATTGTCTAGTATTGATATTGTTGGCAATGAATATTTTAATATAATTATTCTCCTAATCATTTTAATATCTTTCTCTTGATGAGTTTAAAAAAAAAAAATTAATTTAATATTTTTGGCGATGAACATATCTTTCTCTTGGAGTGTTTGAGTTATATTTCTCATTTTAGGGTATTTAAATACTAAATTTAGAGAACTCCTCTTACCAGTTTTTAGTTTTTAAATAATATTGTTCAATAACACTTTTGTAAATATTTGGAAAAGTGTGAGACCCACAATTTAACAATACCCAATGATTTTTCTTTCTCTCTCCAGACTTTTCTTTTTTTTCTTTTTCCCTCTCTTGCACACTGTTTTTGAATATTCTTTATTCTTCTTCTTTCTTCTTTTGCTTCTTCTTTCTTTCTTTTATTCTTTTTATTTTCCTCTCTTTTGAACGCTGCTACTCTCTCTTCTTCTTCTCTTTTTTCTTTTTCCTGGGTTTGGATGACTTGAGATGCAATTTGGCTTCTTTCATCATATTCTCATGCTATTTTCTCTTAGGCCCTCTTTACTAGTTTTCTCATTGTAATTTTTTCTTTTGCTTCTTTCTTGTCTGGAGAACGGGTTTGCTAGATCCCAGTTGTATAATACTTATTCTTTGGATTCATTAATAAATTTTTGTCTTAACTAAAAAAATAGCAATTTGGCTTTGATTCAGTTGTTTCAGTGAATTGTTCAAGCTTGGACTTGTAAAGGAGAGAGATCGGATGGAGAGGAAAGAGAGAAAATAAATAAATAATTACACTTTTTCTTAAAAATACCAATACATACTGTGGGGGGATGAGGATCCAAAAAAGCTGATAGGATAGGCAGGGGCATTTTCGAGGAGGTAAACTTCGTGGAATATTGGTGGTATGCCCCTGGAGAGTACTCACCTAACTTGAGAAGAGGTTGAACTACTACAGTTGACAAGGGCACCGAGGACTCCTACCTAACCTTGGAAAGTTAAGAGTCAGGGGTGAAGGGAGCACGGCACAACTCGAGGGAGAAAAAGGGTGACTTGGCATTGAACAAGGAAAAGAAGAAAAAGGAAGGAAAAAACAGACATCCCCTCTGCATTAAATGCATTGTAATCACTTAGCTGGCTCCATTAATGGAGAAATGACCATAAATAGTGCTCACACAACTCACACCTTGGTGTAAAACCTTCTAGCAAGGTCTTGATGGGACAAGTATCAAGAGAGTCTGATCCTAACCCTCCAAATGTAAAGTCTAGACGCATTTTGACTAAGTTATATAAAGTCAAGAAATATCTAGATCAAGGGGAGTTCTTTTTGGGGGAGAAAGAAAGAATAGAGAGAGATTATCCAATTGTAACCTCTTCCTTGGACCAAACCCAAGGATGGACACTTTAGCCATTTTAGGGCTTTTTTTAGTTGAATATTTTTACTACACACCTAAGATTGGTTTGACTATCAATTTTTGTCACAGAATGGGTATTTAAAAGTTGACCTTGCACTTCACCTCTAAAAATGAATTGTGTAAGCAAATAGTAATACAATTATAACTTGCTTATTTCCTTGTTTTTACTTTTTTCCCGCCACACATACCAAATACACAATTATGTTTTTTCACTTTTAAAAAAATGTTATTAAAAATATGGTATCAAACACATTTTTTGCATTATGAGTACTTTAAATACGTGTTTTCACAATACTTTTTAAACCATGGTTTTCACATCATTTTGAACAATACTTAAAATCTACTCCCAAATAGGCTCTTAATGTGGCTTTAAAAATAGAAAACATATATATTCACATTTTTATCAAACGCTTATCTATAGTTTTTAAAATAGTGTTTTCAAAATGCACGTTTTAAAAACGCACATTTTGAAAGAGCTTATCCAAACAGACCCTAAGTTTGGTAACTCAACTCAAAATGCATTTTTATAGATTTCTAGGTATGAAAATGAATTTTGCTATTTTTTGTGCTTGTTTGGTAAATTTTGTTGGGACACAAAATTGGCAGAGAGGCTATGAGCAATGCCGACATCAATTGCTATGCTAGATTCATAATCTCCCTTTGCCTAAAAAATGAGAGCTATAAGTCATCAATGATCAATCAGTTGCTTCTTCGAGGGATGCTGATGCGGTATGCTCCCTATGGATTTCAAGAGTCTCCTTACAGAAGCTCTCTACCTCATCAAATTGCATTTGCTTGAACATGGGCCTCAGCTAAGTACCTGCCATTTCCAGGCAATGCAGTTATGCTACTAAACAAAGGGAGGCGTGAACTCAAAAGTATACAATTATCTATAACTCTGCTTACGCATATTCAAACGACAAGAACCCAAAAACTGACATTTTAAAAGAAGGAGAACAACCACATCTCACCCCATTAAAAGTCACAGCAGAGCATGACAGTCGTTATTTCTCTTCCTCCTAGAATAACACCAAAACACTGCTTAGGAATTTTATCAAACACGTTGTGTTACTTGTGTACATGCATTTTTGCATCAAATTAGTAGAGGAAACAATCACCACACTGCAACTTAAAGGCTTACACCAATCAATTCAATCCAAAAAAAGAGAAGATTTAAAAAAAAAAAAAACTCAGAGTTCAGGGATATTGTGATTTGTGAAGAGAGCAAAAAGATTTTGAAGCCTGTCAGACAGCCGTGCGACCATCCCAACCAGCCCAAGCCAGTTGAGAACGATCCTCTACAGTTCGGTGCCTCTAACAGAGGCAACGAGGCCGTTAATCACGCTCTGATCGCACGGCCATGGTTCATCCACCAGGTTTGGGTTCCTGTCTCCTTAGTGAGCAAGGATACAGAGGTACGATCCTATAGAACAGATCCTGTTCAAGTAAGGTCGTGTCCTCTGAAGCTGCTTCACTCTAAATAAACTAAAGTTCTACTTACTATCTGGTCGATATGGGACAGTGTTGTTTGGTTTGAATCAAACTACTTGCTCGTGGACAAAAATGCACCTTTAAACCTTCCCACTAACCACTTCAGTCATTGCTGGCTGCGCAAGGACAAAAATAGCCCGGCTCGTGGATCAATTATAATTAGAGCATTCTCGTTAAGAATGCTAAAAGTTATAAATACTATTTTTTAACATCAAATTTGTAAAAGAGAGATGCTACGTTTACAATAATTTTATAATATTTTTACAACAAATCACAGGTGGTTAGTTGTTATTAATTCAAATTTGAAACTAACACTAAGATTACTTTTTTGCCCCAACAATAACAAACAATAACAACCTGCCACTTAGGATTTGTTGTAAAAATGTTGTAGACATATCATTTCTCTTTGTAAAAAGCACACTCCATCAAGAATATTAAATACTATTAATTTTAACACTTACTAAAGTGCACTCTAAAAAATGAGAGCGCATTGTATCAAGATGGTATAATTTTTTAATATTTTCTCTTTCCTCTTATCTCTCATTCTCTCTCTCTTTCTTTCTGATCTCTCTACCTTTTCTCTCTTTTTCTCTACCTCTCCATCTCCCTCTTTCTCACATCAAGCGCCTTTTTTTTTCCTGCTCCAGATCATTCTGTCTCCCTCTTTCTCACATCAAGCCTTTTTTTTTTTTTTTGGCTCCAAATCAGCACCGGTGTGGAGATCGACATGCAAATCCTTCTCTTCGTCTCCCTCTTTCTCACATCAAGCTTCTTTTTTTTCTTTTTCTTTCTTTTTTGCTCCAAATCAGCACCAGTGTGGAGATTAGCATGCAGATTCTGCTCCAAATCAGCACCGGCGTGGTTGTGGGTGATGGTGATGGTGATGGTGGTAGTGATTGTTGTGGGTGTGGCCAGTGGTGGCTGGTGGCAGTGGGTGTGTGTGTGATTTACTGGGTTGAAATGGAAGAGTGTAAGTTTGTTGGATAGACAGGTGGGTATGGGTAGCTGGTGTTTTTTTTTTTTTTTTTTTTTTCGGTGGTGGTGGATATGGGTTTGCTGGGTTGAGATGGTCTGTGTGAGTTTGCTAAGTTGAGAGTGACAAAGAGGAAGAGAGAGAAAGAAATATATATTGAAGAATAAAGAAATAATATTTAAATGAAGTGGTAAAAAATATAGAACCTTTGATGTTAGGTGTATTGTAAAATGAGTTGTTAAAATTGATAAAGTGGCTTTTTAAGATGCTAAAATTTTTACAATCTTTGATGAGAATGCTCTTAAGACAGATAGTGTCTCTTCGGCTCCTCGAACAAAAATGCCCCTTTAAACCTTCCTAATAAATTGGTTAGAGTTGTTTGCATGTATTATTTATAAGAACAAAACTTACGTAATACATTAAGTTCTTTAATTATATCTGACTTTTTTTGGTGGATTAAATTTAATTATTCATGAAAAAAATAACATTGTGTGTTTTATTAGACTATACAACCAATTGTTTAAATTTAGGCGAAAAATCACTTTTAGTCTCTACATTTTTAGTCGATTCCTATTTTAGTCCTTACATTTTATTTTTACCGCTTTTAATCCCTATTTTGAAAAACATTTTTCATTTTAGTCCCTGCCGTTACTCATTTAACAGAATTATCCTACGTGGCAAACGGTTTAACAGTAAATGCTGATGTGTTCATTAAAATATTATTAAAACAATTATTTACATTTTTAAAAATGCCACATCAGCAATTTAATTTTTTAAAAAAGCCACATCAGATAAAAATAATATAAAAATTTCTAACCTAATTATTTTTTTAAAAAAGAAAAGAAATTAGTTAAATTAATTTTTTTTTTCTTTTTTTTGGAAGAACATGAAGAACTCATAAATTTTTTTTTCATTTTCTTCCCTAACTAAGCTTGCCCAGAAAATTAAAAATTAAAAATTTACTTTTCTTTTCTTGCATTTTCTTAGCAACCAAACCCATAAAATTACTCAGATCTACAAAATAAAAAGACATGCCCATAAAATTTACAAAACAGAAACATTCGACAAAATTTTCTTATGCTTTGAAACCAAACACAAAAAACACAAAACTCAAACCCAGATTTTCGGCCTCCATGCACAACCAAACCATAAACAACCACACAACCTTAAATTCCTTAAACTCCAAAACCCCCAAAGTAATTAAACCCTAGAAAGAATCTATCGTCATATTCAGCCATGGATCAAATGGGCCTGAGCCTGGGCCCAATTTCCTCCCCCGACGGCAACGGCGACGGTGGTGGTGGCGGCATCGATGCTTGGTATGGTAACATCCAGTACCTTCTCAACATCTCTGCCATTGGCTCGATCTGCTACGTCGTCATCTTCCTCTCCATCAAGCTCCACAGCGACCACCTCCGGATACTCGGTCCCACCGCCCTTTTCATCGTCTGGCACGCCACGTGTCGTAAGATCACCTGCCACTGCGGCACCGACGCCGCTCAGTTCCTCCTAATCGAAGGCGGAAGCTTCGCCGTACTCTCCTCCATTGCTCTCCTCTCGATCTTCCTGATTCTCCCTATCAACCTCTACGCCGGCACCGCTTCTCTGAATGACGACCAGTTCTTCAAAACGACAATCAACCACATCGCCAAAGGCTCTCCTTTGCTCTGGATCCATTTCCTATTCATCATGTTCTTCCAAAAAAATAGTTCTAAGTTCTGAGTTCTTCATGTTCTTCCAAAAAAAGAAAAAAATTTATTTAACTAATTTCTTTTCTTTTTTTTTAAAATAATTATGTTAGAAATTTTTATATTATTTTTATCTGATGTGGCTTTTTTTAAAAATTAAATTGTTGATGTAGCATTTTTAAAAATGTAAATAATTTTTTTAATATTATTTTATTGAACACGTAAGCATTTACTATTGGACCGTTTGCCACGTAGGGTAATTCTATTAAATGAGTAACGACAGGGACTAAAACAGAAAGCATTTTTCAAAATAGGGACTAAAAGCAGTAAAAATAAAATGTAGGGACTAAAATGGGAATCGCCTGAAAATGTAGGGACTAAAAGTGGCTTTTCGCCTTAAATTTATTGGAGAACGCAATATACAACACTTAAGAATATCCCCAATAAGGTTGCTAAAGTCAATTTAGCAACCAATACTCTCAAAATGCCTTGGACAACAAAGAAGCTAAACTCAAAATAATTCGAGAATCAACTACAATAAACTGTTAGCTATAGATGTCAGCTCACTGTAACTTAAAACTTTAAAAAAAAAAAAAAAAATTAATGTGTGGTGTTAAAAAAATAGTATTTTAATGTGTTAGTTGTGATTGTTATTTATTGTGTTGGATATATTATTTTATTGTGTTGTTTATATTATTTTAATGTGTTAAATGTTAAAATAAAACCTTTGATGTTTGGTGTATTATAAAGTATGGTGTTAAAATAGATAAAGTAGTGTTTTAAGTTACTAAAAGCTATATTTTTTAGCTTTCTTATTGGTGAATACTCTAAGATCATGTATCTATTTTTTACCTTATTCATAACAAAGTGACTATGAGTAATTGGTTATGACATACCATTTTGGTTGGTGCCCTTAACTTATTCTTCTTTTTTAAATATGAGTGTTCTTAGAGCATCTAATTAATCTTCGGATAAATGTAGTTTTTTGTCCCATACACATTGGGAATACAAATAAGGAGAAATCTCTAATTTTTTTTTTAGCTAAGTTAGAAATCCTAATCTAATGAACCTAATCTACTACCCCCACCCCTCCCCACCCAGGACCACTCGAACTTGGGTCCTCAAACCCCACAAGCCTTTAAGGCTTGGGGAAGTACCACTCCGCCCAACGTGGGCGGTGGTAAATCTCTAAAGTTGATCCTAAGGTATTTGAATGAAAGACTTAAAATCATGATCTCATGGATCATGTAACACCTTAAAACAATTAGACAAACCCTATAGGGTTGATTGGTGATCGTTAATTGATCCACAATGGATTCATACCCTTCATTAGTCATTGAAAAATGGCATTAAAAAGGAGGTAAAATGTAAGTATAGTTTCTTAAGTGTTGTATTGTATGTTTTTCAATTAAATTCAATTATGTGGTTGTAGTTAAGAAAGATATCATTGTTTGTACTACATTAATCAATACAACCACATGGTTGAATTTAATTGAGGAACTTAAGGTACAACATGTAAAGAACTATAGATAATTTTTTTTTAATAGGAAAATTGTACTTTTCCTTTCTAAATATATGACAACTGCAATGCCCCCATTTTGGTTTAAACATAGTAGTATCCCTAGAAACATACATTGATTTGTATCCAAACCCACACTAAATTAACTTTAGTATTCTTCCCATTTTGTTATAGTTAGCGTGGGGGGGGGGGGGGGGGGATGGGGAAGAGGAAAATTGCAATTGTTGAATACTTAATGGTTGCAGATTACAATAATTAACAAAGATAATGCATTTTTTCATCTGTGCTTGTTTGGTAAATTTTGTTGAGACACAAAGAACTCATTTTTCTTAGAATGTACTCTTCTCTTCTTATTTACTAAAAAAATCTAGGATCCATTTCTCATTATCACTAAGAGCATCAGCAGTGGGGCTTGTATATGCCAAATGTTAGGAACATTTGGCATTTAAGCCCCAAAACTGATTAGCAATGGAAAGGTCATATCCCATATGCAAAAAAAAAAATTTGAGATTTAGCTACAGTACCATCTCAAATGTAAGATGGTACTGTAGCTAAATGTTATAAAAAAAATAATACTTTAATGCTCTCATTTCTCTCTCCTCTCTCATTTTACCCAAGCAAATTCTCTCTCCTTTCTCATTTTTCTCTTTCTTTTCTCTCTCTTCCTTTCTGCTCTCTCTTCTTCTTGCTCTCTGATACTTCCCAATGTCTTCACTCTCTCCGGCAACTCTCTAGATCGGCGTTGGATCGTCTACCATGATTGGAGAGGATCGGCGTTGGATCGTCTACCATGATTGGAAAGGATCGGCGTTGTACCAAATCTAGATCAGTGGTGGGTCTCAAGATCGGCGGTGGGTTTCTAGATTGGTGGTGGGTCTCCGTGTTCTTCCTTCTCCGGCAACTCTCTAGATCAGTGGTGGGTCTCCACTTTTTTCCTTCTCCGGCAACTCTCTCTCTCTCTTTCATTTTTCCTTCTCCGCGTGGGTCAACAAAATCAACTTCCTTCAAGCTTCCCAGCGGCGAATCCGCTTTCTTCAAGCTTCGGCGGTGGTGGGTCTGGTTTTTGACCGTGGGTTGCTCTGTTTTTTTTTTTTTTTTTTTTTTTTTTTTTTTTTTTTTGCGTTGGTAATGGGCGGAGAGGGTGGTGGTGGTGGTGTTGACTGTTTTTTGACCGTGGGTTGCAAGGTTTGCTTTTGACTGTTTGGTGTGTGAGACAAAAATATTGTGGGTTTTTTTGTTTCTGTTTTGGTTTGGATGTTGGGGGAAATTCTTGATATAATCGAAAATTTGTGTGAATTAATGTGAGTTGATTGATTTAGATTTGAGGGAATGAACCCAATTTTTGTGAATCGTTTGTGTGTGTGTGTGTTGGCTCGATTGATTTGGAAATGGAGTCCGATTTTTTTGAATCGGTGTGGATCGTGGTGGGTGTTTCTGGGTTTTAATTTTATTGTGTGTGAATCGTGTGTGAATCATTTTATTGGAAATATTATTGGAAATATTGTGAATCATTTGTGAATCGTGTGTGAATCGTTTCTGGGTTTTAATTTTATTGGAAATATTGTGTGTGAATCGTTTGGATTTTAATTTTGTTAATCTATGGGTTTCAGGGTTTCAAAGGCCATGAGTTTTGGGTATGTTCTTCGTGGTAGTGTTAGCAGCAGGTGGTTGCAGAGGTTATTTGGGTAATGAATTGTTGTTTTTATTTGGGTTTTAGGATATATTATTTTATTGTGTAAAAATATTATTTTAATAAGTAGAATAGGAAAATAGAAGTTGGGATGTTGGATGTATTGAAAAATGGTATGGTATAAGTGATAAAGTAGCTTTTTGGAATTGTAAAATAGGATAAGATATAAGATCCGGATGCGGATGCTCTAAGTGAGTGGGGTGTTGTGACCTCACCTACAAATCCATCTTTTTTTCTCAGCAAAAAAAGTTATCTCCATTGTAAGCTATAATTGAACTCCTTTTGTCATTATCCTCCTCATTTTTACTAAAACCGAGGATTCTCATTTTAACCTCTCATTCTCATTTTTACGAAAAGGTTAGAGGACCCATTTAAGCACAATTCACAAGCTCAAATGATCTTTCTCCTTTTTGTTTTCTCTTCTCTCTTTTCCTTCTCAAGTCCTCTCAATCAAAACTAAACTCCTCATCCTCCTATTCTTCTTTGTCCACCTCGACCTTGAAAGGTGTCTCAGGTCAAGTTGAGGCGACAACACAAAGAGAAGCTCGTCAAGCTATAAAGGAAAGTTAAGGAGGTGTTGAAGTACCATGATAGTGCAAATGATGCTCATGATGATTACAAATCACGATGATTCGATCATCGTGAAAATGAAGGAAGAAGAGGAATTTGCTTAGATGATCATTGTGGATAACTTGTCAATCAATCGTTTCCCAAAAAGGTGGCTCAAAGTCTCTTTTTAGAAATTCCTAGTAATCCCAAGAAATTACTAGGTTTCTTTTTCTTTGTTTTCTGGCACCGATACAAATTTACGATGAGGCAGATTTTTTTTGTGGTGTTTGGAGGTGGGTACGAAATTTCTTAAATTTTTTTTAAAAAATTGGTTGACATTAAAAATAAATAAATAAATTAGGGAACATGTAACTAGTAAATATTATTTTATTTGAAAAATTATTATGTAAAAAATTATCTTACTAAAAAAGGCAAATTATAACTTACTTACCTATGGTTTGGCTCGAATTTAAGTTACTTACTTGTAATTTGAAATTTGACATTTTACCCTCCTAAGTTCTATTCCGTTAAACTTACATTACCCACCTTTTTATTTTTTTGTTAAAAAACATTTTAATACAAAAACATAACACAAAAGGTTAGGGTTTGAAGAAATCTTTTCACACTATATCAAGTTGCCCATAAATTATATGCAAATTTGCAACAGAAAATGTTATTATAAAAAAAAATAATTGAGGATTTAATTTTACTTTAAAAAAAAAAAAAGGACCTTACTGGGCAATACCCTTCAGCGCAACGTTAGTAGACATTGTATTCTGCACTATCATTTTGACAGTAATAACTAATAAGAAACGAACTAAAATCACAAACCTAATACACAAAATGTAACAATGTCATTTTCGAAATTTCAGACCGAACAATAAGAAAAAAATTAAAAAAAAAAAAAAAAAAAAGACCCACTTGATCTGTTCATTAATCTCGACCTCATGTTCATTAATCTCAGCCTCACATTCATAGAATATTTCGGGCGAGCAAAAGAGAGTTGTGGGACTAGGAACAAGATCAAGCTCTTTCTTAACCTCTTCAAAGAGTTGTGGGACAGTGGCCTCCCATTTTTTCAATAGTTGTACATTTTTGAAAAAAACCAAAATACATTGTATGATCTTTTGTGTTATGTCTTCAGTGGAGTTTAAGTTCTCTCTCTCTCAAACCCAGCCAATATTCATGCTCTATTTTCCCTTTTTTTTTTTCTTTTTTCTTTTTTTTGGTCTTTTAGACTAATACTGGATGTTTGCTTCATTTTGATGGGTTTGTACAAAAAGCTTTCACTATTAGAACTTTGTTTGAGAGAAGTTTTGATATTAATTTGTATTTGTTTGAATTTTTTTATGTAATGTTCATCCATCTTTTGCAAAATTTTAAACCCTAGCTTTTTGATATATTTTATGTTATATTTTCGAATTAAAATTTGTTTTTCTAACGGCAAATATAGAGGTGGGTAACGGAAGTTTAACGGAGTAAAACGCAAGTGGGTAAAGTGTCAAATTTCAAATCACAGGTAAGTAACTTAAATTTGAGCCAAATCACAAGTGGGTAAATTATAATTTACCCTATTAAAAATAATGTAATTTTCTTGTTACTGAAAATTGTAAAAATTGTTTAATTATAACTTTGTGAAAGAACATTGATTTTTTATACATGACTTTTTATATGTATTTGGAATAGGGTTATATGCATGTAAAATTAAATATTTATTTTTAAAAAATGATATTTGGGAACCATCACCTTTTTATGAAAAAAAACTACAATCCGCTAGAATGTATTCCAACTATATTCCACTAGAATATATTATGTGAGAAGAGTTACTAAACAGTAAAACCTACTTAAAGGCTAAAACGCTTAGGCCGTAATGGATGAAAACAATTCATTCAAGGAGGGTTATGATAAGAGAAGTCGCTGAAATTGTTTAATTTAAAATATAAAATTATAAAATAAAATTAAAAAAAAAAAAAAAAAAAAAAAAAAAAAAAAAAAACCCAACCACCTTCAGATTACATGCATGGAGTTGGACTGTTGGAGTAGTGAATTCTTGTTTAATAATAAAAGCAACACCAACAATTTAATGAATAGAATGTTTGACTGTTTTAAGTTGACCCGTTTATGACCCAAACCAGTAAAAACTTGTGTCGTGTTCGCTAGTCGTGTCAAACATTAACACCCCTAAATGATAGTAATCAGAGAAACAAAAACAGTCTGACAAATTGCAATTACAAAACTATATTCACTAGCATATGAGCATTTCATCCTGTAAACAAATTCAATATTTTATAAGAAAACATTCAAGGAAATATAATAAATTAAAATTAAAAAGTGGAAATTAATTATTAAGGAGCAAGAAAGCTCCAGCAATTGTAAGAACTTGATCTTCTACACGAAGAAAACTGAAGTCAGTGAGAGGAAAAGGTCAGAAGAGGTTATCTTATTCTTAGTTAATTCTTGAAACCAAATCCAGACCACTTTTTAGTTCCCTCTTTCTTCCTATTTGAGTTGGAATCAAGAAGATTTTCAAGTGATTTTCCCTTTCTGTTCCGAGTCCTTTTGGTGTCTTTCAAAAGCTCTACTAGCCTCATTTTCTCATCTTCAGCATCTGGATTCGCTGTTCCAAGCTTTTGTTCTCTCACCTTGAGGATGTATTCCAGTATCTCAATAGCATCTTCCACCCTGTAATAAATACCAAAACTCTGTAACATAGGGCACTAAAATTATAAAGGGACAAGTAAGAACAAGGTTCAGATATTATGTGTCCACAATTCTGTGAGTATCTTCTTTGAGCTGTATAGGTCAGTGGCAGTGGGCTGTTCTGCAATGTCACAATGCATGCACTAATTTTCAATGGTTAACATTCATACAAGATGAGATAGTCTACCAAAAGAAGGGGGGAAATATAAGTATATCAGTATGTCTCAAATGGTTAGATGATAATAATCCCGGAAAACATGACAGATTGCGGTTAGAGCTTAGAGTACAAGACAACAGAAGGCTCACTTAAAGGTTATGAAGACTTGATGTGGTGTGATCAGGTGAGTACCACCCCCAGGGGTATGAAGATTGTAAATGCCTTCAGAAATAATCAGGGTGTGCAAGATACTTATATATGCATATGCATGATGAAAACAATCACGGACCTGCCTAAAATAACAATATTACAAGAGAGAGGAACAGGACAAAAAGGTGATTCAGCAGAAAAACTTAAGACATAGCAAACAAAAGGCTAAGAAAGAACTAAAGACAAGCTTGAAATGATCATGAAAGAATGCTCACCTTCCCATGGCATCATAAGCTGCTGCAAGATTGCTAAAAACTCCAATTGTGTTCAAGTGAAATGAGCCGCACTCCTGCTCTAGTATCTCCCTCGCTTCTTCAAACAACCTGGCAGCCTCATCTATCTTGTACAACTGCACGCAAGCCAATCCCATCTGATTCAACACTATTCCAAAGAAGGCTGACTTCTTCTCCCCATTGGAATGAAGCTTAGCTATAGCACTCCCAAAAGAGTTCTGAGCTTTGCCATACATTCCAATCATGTAGAACAGCACACCCATCTGTGCTTCTAGCCCTGCAATTGTGCTTTGCTGCCCAGGGGTATCCTCCAATAACTTCACTGCCTTTTCCAAGAGCTTCAGTGCCTCCTCCGGCTCATTTATGGCTTCATAGATGGCTGAGATTTCAGTCAACCCACTGGCAATTTCCTCAGATGTGGCGCCAGGAACAGGTTTTGCATATATCCTCATGGCATTCTCACAGTATGATTTGGACTCTCTTAACTTGCCTGTCTTGTAGTAGAGGTCAGCAAGGTGAATAAAGACTGATGCTACAGAAGGGTGATTGTCACCCCTTGTGGATTTGAAGACTGTAAGTGCCTTCTGGTAGGAAAAAATAGCCTCATCAAATCGGCAGAGAGACGAGTAAACATCACCAATGCTAACATCAATAGCTGCAACCTCATTATCTTGACCATTGGCAATCATTGACATGCTAGCAAGGACAAGGTGCTCAAGTGCAGATTCATAATCTCCCTTTGCCTCACAAATGAGAGCCAGAAGACGTCGATCAGCTGCTTCTTCAAGGGATGCTGGTGCTGTATGCTCCCTATGAATTTGAAGAGTTTTCTTACAGAAGCTCTCTGCCTCGTCAAATTGCATTGCTTGAACATGGGCCTCAGCTAAGTGCCTGCCATTTCCGAAGTCAAATCTTTTATCATCGCTTTGCATAACATAATATTAATTAATATATTATTATATTCTACCTATTTCGACCACCACATTTGGGCCAAAATGGATGTATTTAGTGCTCAAAATTTTCAAAATTAGGGGTCATTTGGTATGGCATTTTGAGTAACAGTTTTTAGTTTTTAAACAACATTACACGTGTTTTCATGCACTTTTTTACCTACACGTACTTTTAAAAAATACAAACAACGTTATTCTACAGAATCATTGTAGTTATGAATTATGATAAAACTAGAGCTGATGCATGGGTTGTGACTTGTGTGTGAAGAATGAGAGCTCAATAAATAAGTTCTACCAAGGTAGTAGATCAAAAAAAATCATTAATAAAACCAAGAATAATATTAAATTTATTTATTTAGCCAAAAAAAAAGTTATAATTTAATTTGGCTAGGAGGTGAAAGATATGTTGGGCCCAACTGCCCAACAAATCTCAACGCAACGGCCAAGCGCACGTTAGCACCCCATAACATCACAAGCTAGAGAGAGCCGTTAGCTACTAGTTACAAAATAAAAGGTACGGACCGTTTGCGGAGCTTACCTACAAGTCTCTGCAACTGTCGGATCCGATTCACCCAGAGTCTCAATCTGGATCTGCAACCCCGACCCGTAACACGAGATGGACTTGTCCACCCGCCCCAGCATCGAATACGTGTCCCCAAGCTGCATGTACCCGGAGAACCTAGCAAGCGCAAGATCCGACCCGTTTTCATGATCCGTAACCTCAACGGACCGCTCCAGAACCGGAACCGCCTCCCCAAACCGACCCAAACTACAGTAAATCGAGGCCACAATATGCAGACTCATCACCAGCTCAACCCCGTGACCCGAACCCGAACAATTCTCGAACGAAATGGAGGCCCGGAGAGCATAGTCCAACGCCTTATTCGGGTTCTCACCCGAAGCCATAGCGTCACGGGCGAGCTTCAACAGAAACGGACCCAAATCCGGGTTCTCGAGCGAGGAATCCGTAGTGGGTACCTTTTCCGGAGTCTTCTTTCCGGGCCGGGTTCTTGAATTGGAGGGAGATGGGCTTTTGTTGGAACATCCATTAATCCGGGTCGGGTCTCCGGGTATGAAAATGGGTATGGACGGTGTCTGAGGTGGTGTTTGCTGCACTGAGACTAAACCCGGCATCGTTTCAAACTCAATGAACCCACGAGCCGCAATTCCAATTCCTGAAGTTTTTAAAGTTACAAACTTGAAAAACTAAGAAATGGGTATAGATAAATGTGGTTTGAGAAATGAGAATTGAGATGTTAGGATTGAAAAAAAAAAAGGTGACTTTACTTGTGACTGTGAGAGTGAAGAAAGGAATTTTGCCTTTGTGGGTGAGTGAATGAGTGAGTGGGTGGGTGGGTATATTTTTATATTATAGTACAGCCTATAGGGAATCGATTAGTGGGGACGGTGGTGATGGTGGTGGTGGTGGTGGTGGTGGAGAAGTGTTGCTTGGAAGAGACTCCTAATGATGAAGGAGTTTGGGTACTTTAATTTGATAACAAGCTTTAGAATGAAAAAGGGAAGGAAAAGAGAAACAAAATCCATGTCTATTCACATGAAGGGGCTCTCATGAGACGGTCTGTGTCTGTGTCTGTGAGTGTGTGTGTCGTGTACTTTGAGCCAGGAAGGAGCCTCCTCTCATTCTCCTGCTCTTTTTCTTTGCGGGTAATTTACATTATTCTCCTGTACTGTGTGCTTGTTTAGCTTCAAATTTACACTACAGGATGGTTTTGAAGACTTTACCTTTGAAAAGTTTGAATTAAAAATTTTAATTACTTTTCAAGCATCTTGTCTTTCATTTATTGTTAAGAAAAAAATTAAGAGACACCTTTGGTCTGAGAAATATTTTTTAAAAAAATTTGTAAGAAAAGAAAAAGTAACTTTTTTTCAAAACGATTTTTATATTTTTCATAAATGTTGTATCAAAATTTTTCTATTAATAATTGATTTAAGGGCAGTCATTAAGATTACCCTATTATTAATTAAAAACTAGGATATAAGTTGTAATCATGCTTACACACATAAACATTTAAAAGCAATAATAATGAGGTGATCTTGACTAAGTAAGTGAGGTAGTCATTTCAATTTTTGCACTGAGTATTGTTTTATTTTTATTATTATTATTTTTTTTTTTGAGAATGCACTGAGTATTGTTAATGAATTACTTGATACCAAAGTTAAAGAAATTAAAATAGAAATTTGGCACAAAATTATACTACAATTACAAGTTAATTTTGATTTTCATTGGATTTCAAGATAATATATATGATATCAAAGCTCAAGTAAATTAAGACTTAATATATTCCAATACTAAATTATACTTAATATTTTTATTTTTGTGTTAAAAAGAAAACCAATACAAAAAAAAATTGTCTTTGTTAAATTTTAACTACAACCATGAAAATTTCAAATTATTTAATTTATTTCAATTAACTCTCTTAGTGAGTTTCTATTATAACTAAAAGTAAGATTTACATGCCTAAGTGGCACAACTTTTGTTGCAAAATTTAGAGAAGGGAAGCGATTATTTGCTAGGTGTTTTAGTTCCATTTATGCCAATGGGAGATTGGCTCAACTTATGCTAGGCTGGCAGCTCGACAAGAGTATCTTGTCTAATAAAGAAATAGCTCGAGCTAGATCAGTATGGTTAGAAAACAATGAAATTCCACAAATTCCTCATATAGAAGGTCATTTAAATCCCAATCAATCATTGGGATTCATGGGATGGATCATTACTGCTATGAGACATTTCCACAAGAGTGAAAAACATGCCATGTTTCAAATTTGAAAGTCCAAGCTTGGATAACAAAGTGAATTTCACCCACAACAAGCACAAAAAATGGACAATTAATTGAAAAACATATACACAATCTTTATCCTTAATCATATCCACTTGATAGATTCTAAGAAAATCCTTAAGCATCAAAGAGTTACTTGTCGATCCAATTCTTGTGACTCTTTACGTGTTCTCCTTTCTCGTTGACTAGTGTTTATGGATGGATTGGGTCATTCCAATAATCAATTGTATAATCAATCAGTTTCTAAATTTGCTTATTGACAGCACCATAAAAATATGAATGATTTTAGCAGATTTCAACCTCTAGTTAATTTTTCCTCTAAATGCTTTATAAGTAGTATTTTTGAACATTTATAAACAATGTAAAATTGCAAAGTGTATGAACTATGACAAGTGGGATGGCATGTACATGAACTAATCTTTCTTCTTGTTTAAAAAAGGGGAAAAAAAATTGAAACATCGAAACAAAGTACTTTAATTGATTACTTGGTTGTTCACAAACCTGTCTGCTGCCTTACATTCCAAGTTATTGGGCCTATTGGTGGATTTCCCTTCTAGCTGAGATATTTGTTTGCACTTCCTTGGGCCAGAAATGATGTTTCAAAATGAGTAAAAAATAACAAAAAGAGAGAAACAATGCGCATCCAGGGAATCGAACCCTGGTCAGTACCGTGGGAGGGTACTATGATACCACTACACCAGATGCGCTTCCCGTTATCAGTCGTTGTGCTTATTTATAAATAACGGAAATTTATTTCCAACCGGTTCTAATTTTTTTTTTTTTTGGATAGGACCAACCGGTTCTATTTTTGTCCATATTGTGGTTGCACTCTAGCGAGTTGGATATGGTTAACTAAGATAGTCAAGCAAGCTAATGCGCATGCATGAACAATCAATATTTGAAATTTGAGCAATTCTTTATCAAAGTCCAACCAATACTTTGAAATTCAATAGATAATCTTTAAAAAAATCCATTTTCTTAGAGTTTAATGATAGACTGCTTTTTAAGATGTTTCATGCTATTGCTTGTTGTGGGGGCCGAGGACCGAGGAAGAGATTGCTGAGCTATTAGTTTTGTTATTGAGGCATCATGTGCCCGAAGAGGGAATTCACTCGAGGAGAGGAGGAGAAGAGACAAAAGTCTCTTGGGAGCTTCGGGTGGGAAGGATAGGCTAAAGAAAGAGAATCACGGAGAGTAAGGGAAGTTTCTAGCAAGAAGTAGCCTATTGCCTCCACATTAAATGGTGAGCAACAATTTTATTAGCTACATTGATGAGGAAGTGACCTAAATAGTATAATTTACAGCTAAACAGCTCATTCTACCACCTTCAGCAGATGTTTAAGGGGACATGTGTCATAATGAGAATTTGGTTAGGTAAATACGGGGGGTCAAGATGTGAAGAAAAATGGAGTATATAAGGGAAAGGAAATGGCCAGAAAATGGTATCCAAGCACAATTCTCAGAAAGACAAGAGTTAGAATAAGAACATTGAGAGAAAAGCGTAAATAGTGTTTCATTTTGAGTATTATTTGTCTTATCGGGCAAGCTTGTAAGAAGCCTATTACATATATTAATCCATGATCTTTAGTTTTTCTTCCCTGTTTTTGTCCTTGGGCTAAGCCCTCCCTTTTTGTTTGATTCACTTTCTTACAAATATATTGATTTGGGCATAATTGAACTATGCAAACCTCATTGTTCTAAGTGGGTTTGGGTTGTTTGAAATTTAAGTCCTTACACTTGCCATTAACTTGTGGCTATGGTGAGTGAGCATCACTATGTATTTTAGTTTTAACCTGTTTGCTATTAAAAAAAAAAGTTTGCTAGAGTGTCAAATACTAATATTTGTTTGGTTGAGCGTTGAGGTGTTGTTTGAAAAAAATCCAAGGGGAAAAAAATAGTAACAATAGAAACAATGGGTGAAGTTTAGTTGGTACTTGGCATTGGCATCAACCTCTCTCTCTCTCTCTCTCTCTCTCTCTCTCTCATATAGTAGTACTTCAAAAGAGTCTGGAAGTATTCTTGAAAAAAATACAATTTAATCCCTCAATTTTTAATTGTGTGAGATTAGGTTCTCAAATTTTAAAATCAAGTTAATTTTATCTTAAAAGCTCATCTTCATTTAGATTGCAACCAAGAGAAATGTTATGTTCACAACACTCTCACAACAAATCTTAAGTGGTAAGTTATTATTGGTTGTTATGAGTGGATAAAAAAGTAAAGTTAGTTGTGCATTTAAATTAGAACTGTAAGGACGCAATTTGAGTCCTTAGCCCAAATGATAAATGAACTTAAGCCCAAAAAGCCCAATGCGATGAATTTGTAGGGAGTGGGTTGGAAAACTGGACTTTAATGATCAGTCAACAAATAAAGTGAATTCAGATGACAAGAAAATGTTGATAGACTAGTTTAATCTAAAGAAAACTGTCATTGACACAATCCAAGGAGATCAGTCCTTATATATTGATTCTCAAGTTTGATTACAAGTTCAATTCTTGATTGCTACAGTATTTCTCTCTCTATTTCTCGATCCCCCTTTCTCATTGCCTTCTTCCTCTTTTATACTATCCTTTTGCCTTCATCTCTGTCTTCCTCGTGTAGGTTAAATTATTGGTGTTGATCCTTGTCACATTAGCACTTTACTAAAATTTCTGGAAAGTAGCTATAAGGTTGAGAACTACTGTTCAAGTATCACTTCCTCATTAATGCGGCCAAAGAGTTAGTTGCAGAACATTTAATGTGGTGGCAGCAGTTTTCCCTTAGATATGTCCTAACTCTTATCCCTCTTATACATTCATAGTGCATGTCCTTATTAACAAAACCTCCTGGAATGTCATCCTGGATGATAGGACACAAATTTTGATTTTCGTTGCGTTTAGTCGAGGGGATATCCCTCCTCGGCCACCTCTCCCAGCCTTTTCAATTATAGCTTGCTTGTGAAGTTCGAAGTATGGTGTCTTCCTTACTATTGATCTGTTCTCGGACCACTGAGCCTCATTGGACAAGGCCTAAAGCCCAATATATATTTGGGCCTGCATCCCCACAAAAACCAATAACTTACAATTTATGATTTGTTATGAAAATATTGTGGATGTATCGAAAACTAATGTATGTGACAAATTGAGCATAAATTACAAGATTATTGTAAAAAGTGTAAAATGTTAAATATCAAGTCAAATTTCAACTAATAATTTTGTTAAAATATGAATGGTGAGGAAACCAAAGATGACATTAACCTTTTTTTTTTATTTTTAATATTCGATAATACAATTATAAAGAGATGATTAGAACAATAATTCTCCTGTTAAAGGAGAATCAGCTATGTTATTGAATTAGAAATCTTTTGACAAAATGATATTTACTTGATTTTAAAATTGAGTGATTAAATTCACAAAATTAACAATTGCGATCGAAATTCGAATAATTATAAAGAGAAAATTTGAACAATAATTCTGCTATTAAAGGAGGGCCGACTACGTTATTGAAATATCTACTTTTTATCTCAAAAAAATATATCTTTTTTTTTTTTTTGGGGAAACTATTGAAATATCTACTTGATTTCCAAGATTGAGTGACTATTAAATTCACAAAAGTAATAATTGCGATCAAAATTGATCTTTGTCCAATAATTGATGGCCAAATTAGTAATTTGACCAATTCAAAAAAAGAAAAGAAAAAACTATATATATTTGCAGCTTCCGGTCACTGATAAAACAAAAAAAAAAAAAAAAAGCATTGGTCGGTTACATTTTGCAAAAACACCACATCGATTTTCACAAAGATTCTACTCTCTCTTTCTCTCTCTCAGCCTCTGACAAATTCGCAAGAGAGAAAAGAAAAAGCAAAAGGCAAAAAAGCAAAAAAGCAAAAGAGTAATGGAGAAAGAGAACAACAACGAGAACAATAGCAATAGCAGCAGCGACGACGACAACAACAACAACAACAACTGGAGCATGATAACGTGCGAGAAGCTGGACAGGGTGGCGAACTGGGTGGGGTCCAACGTGGCCTCCGCCTTCTTCGCCTCCTTGGAACGCTGTTCCTGCATCAACCTCAGCACCACCGACCTCGACGACAGCGACACCGCCGACGAGTCCCACGATCTCCCTCTCATCTTCTCCAACGACAGCCACAGCCACAACCCCAATCCTAAACCCAACCCCATCGTCGCCGCCGTTGCCAATTAGCTCCCACACACACGACTCTCTCTCTCTATATGGATAGGGGTTTGTTCATTGTTTCTTTCTACTGAGTTTCATTTCTTCTCTTTCAATATGGATTGTTCTTGTACGTACGCACGCTTCTATTATAGAAAGATTGACAAAAATATATATATGCGGTTTCGATTTGGTGCGATCTGTGTGATGATTGATTGATAATATTTGACTCTCGGCTTCGCTGATATATGATGTTGTTTGTGTTTGGCTCTGTCGAATTGGATTGGGAATTTTGAGATCTTACGAATTGTGGGTTGACTCAATCTATCTGAGTTGGATTATGACTTGAATTCCTTTGCTTGATTGTGGATTTTATTTTTCTCCATTGGGGTTTGTGGATTTTGTTATGTTGGAATTATCTGCGGGCTTGAATTCTACTCCAGCTGCATAATTTTCAGTTTAGTTCAGTATTTCTTGTAAGCTATTTTTATGTAAATGTTTCTTCTTTTTTCTGCGTGTTTTCTTATTCAGAGGAATTAAAATCTGTTTGTTACTAATAAAATGCAATTTGCTTCTGATGCTGGGTTTAGAATCTACCGGTGTTCTCCTTTCTGTTGCTTCTTTTTGGGGGAAATTTGCAATTCTGTGACATTTGTGTTGGCACCTATGTTTTGGGTCCTAGTTATTCTTCAAAGGTTGAGTGTCTTGCATTAGATATTTGGTTCTTTATGGGGAATGCGTGACTGAATTATACCTTTGAACATTTGATTATGTATTGTAATTGGCTTTCCCTTTCCCTCTTGGTTACCATAGTGAGTGAACTTCTCCAATTGCATTTGTTCCCTGTCATTGTAACCCCGAGGGGTAGCACAATCAACCTTGGATCACGTCTTATGAAGTGTAGGTCCTTAGGGCCAAAACTTGTATTCAAAAAAAGAATCCATCATTTTATATGTCCCATTTTTAGCTTTGTTTTCCATGGTATATATCTTGAACATGCTCTGTTCAGCTGCAATCAGAATGGTGTTTAACAACATATTTTTCAATAACCACTAAGATAGCTTCATTCATAGCTTTGTTTTCCATGGTATATATATCTTGAACATGCTCTGTCTGGCCGCAATCAGAGTGGTGTTCCACGACATATTTTCCAATAATTCCCTGAATCCATAACGATAATGTAAATGAACTTATGAATATATGCATACATCTGCCATTTTAATGTTGATATATGGATCCATGAAATTATTGGAAGTCAATGATGACTTGCCAATTGAGCTAGGCACCTCCTCCCCTTATAAGTAATTGAGTTTTGTGTATTGTACTGCTTTTAACCTGGTCCATGGAAGTCAATGATGACTTGCCAATTGAGCTAGGCACCTCCGCCCCTTATAAGTAATTGAGTTTTGTGTATTGTACTGCTTTTAACCTGGTCCATGGAAGTCAATGATGACTTGCCAATTGAGCTAGGCACCTCCTCCCCTTATAAGTAATTGATTTTTGTGTATTGTATTTTTTTTTAACCTGGTCAAAACCTGAATCCATAACCGTAACGTAAATGAACTTAAGAATATATGCATACATCTGCCATTTTAATGTTGATATATGGAATTATTGGAAGCCAATGATGACTTGCTAATTGAGCTAGTCACCTCCTTCCCTTATAATTGCTAAGTGGAGGGTGAGGTCGTAGGTTTAAGGCTCATCGGGTGTGTGTGTTTTTTACCAATAAAAAAAGATGGAAGTAGATGATGATTTGCTTCTACTTATGCAATATGGCTGGGCTAGAAAGCTTTTGACCTTGTTATCCTCTTCCAATGGGAAAACAGAGAAAGAAAGTTAAGAAACTAACAGGTCATGTACTCTTGTAGTTAGGTTGGTTTTGATTTTACCTCTTTTCTCTTATCTGGTCCCTAAAGCAATGAGACTTCTGGTATTGTTGCTTTTCCTGGCCATTACAAAACTTAAGTACATTTCCTTTGGTGTTGTACATTAGGTTCCCCAATTAAATTCAAACACATAGCTCTATTGAATTTAATTTTCCTTGAGAAAGATAATAATGTTTATATTGTACCAATCAATGGCCATGTGTTTGATTTTAATTGGGGAACCTAATGCACAACACCTAAGGAAATGAACCTAAGTTTTACCCTTTTTATTTATGTATTGAGCTAAAGTGTTGAATCTTAAGAGTCACAAGACTCATTGCAAGTAGAAATTTATATGTAATGTGGACATTTTGCTCATGTAGCATTGAGCTCAAACATTGACATTTTTCATGGATGGAGCATCCAATGCATGTTACTCTGTAGACTTGAAATGATTATCACTGTCTTGATCAGTTTATGTGCAGTGTAACGTAGCCAGAATCTGTAGTGGCATTAAGAGGAAGAAAAGGTTCTCTGGAAGGGAGCTTTTCTCCTCAGTCCTGAGAGGAATTTTTTCATTAACATATTATATGGATATTTACATAGGGTTCTGCAGTAAGATGGATTCTAGGTATACACAGAGGAATATGGAACCTACTTTGCATCTGTATTGGGGATGAAGAATATATGCTTTCTTTGGAGAATTGACAAAGAATATATCAGAATTGAAGCTTTTTTCTAGTATGATGTGGCTTGAGTTTCATGTGATATTTAGTCAATTTCTGAGGCCCTTCTCTGTTAACAGTCACACACGGGGGATTTATTTCCCCTCTAAAACTCCGCCATAGCACAACACACACAGAAAAATGGTTTTCTATGCATGAGCACAACTTGCTTAACCCGTTGAACATGAATGCCCCTAAATTACTTGACAATTAGTTTTGGCGGGTGGCATCAATTGTCCATAGATTTTCCTGGCTAGAGGTGAGTCTAAAGGATTCTTCTTTAGAAAGGTCCCTTACGTTGTTTAAAAAATATGTCAAGAGTTGGTTGGCAAAAAATGGTGGATACAAATGTGGATTGAAATCTTGACATTAAAATGGTCATTTGTTAGGCTTAGTGGCTTGTCATGGTGATCTCGAGTTATTCAAATTTAAACCAAAGGTCTTAGCTGCAAGTGCAACATCTGACAAAATTAATAAAATGTTTTCATATTCTGTCAATGTTACTTGTAAAAGCTATTGCTCCATCCTACTCGTTACCTAGAGCCCTGACTTTGTAATGACTGAAGAACTGAAGACAATCTGATAAAAAAGCATTGCATATGCCAATAAAAATGTTTTCCATGCCAGTTGAAAACAATGGGCTGTGGAAGATTTTACCACTGTTTTTAAACTGAAGCAAATGTATGTACGGGCTTTTGTTATACAACAGTCAACAGATGATTGCTTTAACAGTGTAACTACAAAAAAAAGTGTCATCTACGACTGAAAAGTGAAAACAAGTGGAAAAAGGAAAATGAAAGCCCACATACATTTAAGTGTCACAAGTAAACTCACTTTGCAGATAAAAATAAACCGGCAAAGTCTGAACGTCGCAGCGGCAGCTGTATACTAAGGCTTGCGAGTTGCGACACATTTTGTCCCGTGTTTACAACTAAATATGATTGCCAAAGCAGAAACATCAACATCAATCTAGGTACACAAAAATCACTTATCTTTATGGTCTCTCCAGCAAATGAGCATCAAGATGCAGCGGCGGATGATGTACAGCCTTGCTCGCTTCTCTTTCAAAACCCCACTTGAACTTTGAACTTTGCATCGTCTCCTCAGCCGAAAAGCCTGCCATCCCATGCTCCTTAATAATAAGTCTCCCTCCAGCTCCCTGTCTCTGTCTCTCTGTCTCTCTGTCTCACAGTTGCTTTTTTACAAAAGAACTTATTATTATTATAATTAGTAGAACATCAAGAAGAAAAGCAAACCTTAATAATCACTTGTGGGTCCCTCTTTCATTGACTGGTCCTCGCTTCCTTTTTTTCTTAATACTATTTACAGAGAGAAATTTGTGGGAGGAGGTTACAGTAGTTAGTTACATTGTTTTGTCTTTGCATAAGTGCTGTTAGGTTTATACAGTACTGCCTTACTTTGATTGAGGTTGGCGTTAGGAATGTTGTGGCATCCTTGGAAGATCTGCTGAGGACTTTAGAGCCAGGTTTCAGCTTTCATATGCTGCCTTTTGGCTACACCGTCTCAGCATTTGGGGAGGAGTCTATGGTCTATACTTAATTATTACTTAGCTACCTCTTTGTTATTATTATAGTAAGCTGATGAGGTCATTAATCAGTGAAGAAGTCTTTTGGTGTCAATCTTCACCATCATCTACTTTGGCAGTACATGAAGATGGTGACTGGTGTGGGCTGCCTTGTTGTGTAATCAGGATCTAATAAAAGGGTTGTCATTTTTTTAGCCTAATCATTATCCATCCGATGCTAGTATTTATGTGGGTTTCAGTTATCTCAACTGATAAAGTTTCTGATAATTGAATAAGAGATCTGAAATTCAATCCTGCCTACACTAAAAACTGATTAGTGTCTTGGTCTGATGATAAAGAGCTATCATCAGAAACGAATGCCAAAGGTTGAAACTCTCTTTCAAAAAAAAAAAATGCTAGTATTTATTTTCAGCTGAAGCAGAAAAAATTATTTTATAAGACCGTCTTATATGGCCACTTTTACATTCACAACATATGAGTTTCACAAGTGGTGAGTGTTACGTGATGAAGATACACTTTATTGATTGAAAAAATTATTTTTAATTCATTCTCTTCTTTTGCACTAAGTAGAAAAAATTATTTTATGAGACTGCATCATAGAATGCTTTTCACATGATACGTAAGTCTTACAGATGGTGTAGGACTCACCAAATGTGAAAAGAATCTTTCATGAGACGGTCCCATAAAATACTTACTTTTCTAAAGTTTTGGTAATCTCATAAAAGTAGAATTCGAATTTCCTTTCAAGTTGTTCTTATTGGATCCAAAGAAAAATGAAAATGTGGCAACTAGTGGGCTCATGAATTGCTATTAGGTCTATTAGTGTTAAGCTAATTTCATGTCAGATATTTTCTTAGTAATTTACAAAATTTTCATGTATTGAACTTCATTTGAGTTGTAATTGCATTGATACAAGACGATCAAGGGTTAAAGTTCGTATTGCAACAACATGTTTCTCACTCAAACAAAATCTCATTGTTAGGAAAATTTCGAGCGAGTTTAATAGATTTCAAAAATTAGTTACATAGAATGTTTCGTTTGAAATTCAATCGAGTGAGGTGGCACTTGAGAAAAAATTGTTAGCCTTTGTCTTTGTTGTTCTCAAATCCAATTGCACCTCTTTAGCGTCTCATAAAGCCATGAAATCTCACCCTAATTCAAAGTAGAGAGGAGAGATTACCCATTCCTTTGTAGAGAAACTAATAGTGGCTTTTATACCTTCACCCTCTCCAAATTACCTTACACATTGAGAGGAGATCAAATCCAACACTTCCATTTACCCTTGTGAGCCATGGATTGAGTGATTGGTGCTAGAAATCACAAAGATTATCTCTATACTTTACATACTGATACACCATAAATCCAAAAACCTGGTGACTGTGTGCGCTTGTAAAGTGTGATTAATACAATGTCACACCATGAATGAAAATAAAATCACATGTATTAATTCCAATTCAAATACATCCAATATTAGTGGTCAATAATACTATAATGGTCTACGTAATCCCAAACTCTTAACGTGAGACACATAAGTATCTTGAAATTTAGGCTTTGTCAGAGAATCCACTAGACTAAAACCATATAGCTCGTAGAGATATATTTGAGGTCTACTTCTTAACGACCATATCTAGTATGTAGTAATAATATGATATCTATGTATTTGGTAATTCAATGATATTTGGGATCCTTAGTATAGACAATAGCTGTCATACTACCACAATATATGGTCACAAGATTATCAGCATATGTGACCATATGTAATTGCTAAAAGAATTTCCTCAACCAAGTTGCCTCCTACATTACTATTGAGCATGTTATATTTTTTGCCTCCATAGTAGATAGATCAATCCATGGTTGCTCTGTGCTAATCTAACAAATTGCTCCTTTACAGAGCAAAAATGCTTACCTCAATATTGTGGATTTATGCTTAGCTAGATCACTACTCGAATATCACTATAACCGAATAAGCACAAATCTCCATTTGATAACCAAGTGTGTCAACTACTATTCCTTTGAGGTATCAGTGTAAACTGTTCGATCAATTTCTAATGAGCAAGTTTGGGATTTGATAGAAAACTATTGGCAAATCCAAAGATATAATATACATCGAGATCGAGTTTAGTACACATCATAGAACATATTAGACTACCCACGACACTAGAATATTTAGCACCCATCTCTTACCTTTTTTTATCTTTAGTTTTGGGACACATTTCTAGGTTTAAGGTTTTGCCTTTATAAGCATGAGTGTTAATGGGTTTGCAGTTATACATTTTTGAGACGTTTTAAAATCTTCTTGATGTAAGTCTCTTGATACAAACTAAGAATTTTCTTTGAAAGACCTCTCAAATCTCCAAGAATATAATTTGCTTCACCTATATCCGTTGTCTCAAAAGCAGAGGACACTTACCAATTAGTGCTGACAATAATGTCGATGTCATTTTATTGTCAATGTTCTCCTTTGATCATTGTAAACCTATTAGAAATAATACCTCAATGGAATCCTAGATACCATTGCTCAAATGAGTGTTTAAATAACCTATTAGAAATCATAGCTCAATGTAATCCTAGATACCATTGCTCAAATAATTGTTTAAATAGATCGTTTAAACAGCAAACTTTATGCTCCTGTCCTTTGGCCATGAAGGCAATTTTGACATCCAGTTGGATAATTCTAAAATCCAAATACACGGCAATGACAACAGTTAGGCGAATCAAGGAAAATCTCATTATTGGAGAGAAAGTTTCATTGTAGTCAATACCTTTCTCTCAATTGAACCGTCCACCTCAGTCTTACCTTTAAAACCATTTATTTGCAATGGTTTTGTGTCCTTCGGAAGATCAACGAAATTCTAGACTGGATTAGTCTTCATATACTCTATCTCTTCTTTCATGACTTTTATTCGCTCGTTGTTGAGAGGGGATGTGATTAGGGGTGTTCACGAAATTGCTTGAACTGCACCAAACCGACCAAAATCACCCGCAAAATGGAGTAACTGTATCGCACAACAAGTAGAGGTGAAAAAATATGTGGTGCAGTGCAGTGCAATTTGCAGTTCAAAGTGAAGAGCACCACACCGCACCCATATGTGTGTGTGTTATTTTATATTAAATATATATTATATATATAGTATATGGTTGTAATATATATGAAAACTAACCAAACCGCACTGCCCCACACTGTGACCGATCTATTAAGTTTAAATGCAGTGCTAAATATGGCCCAAAACCATACCGTGAACACCCTTAGATTATAGTCTCATATAGTAATGAGAAGGAATGTGATAACCTCATAATATACTTCGGCTTATCCAATAGCAATGCCACATTCAACCTAGGGGGGTTTGAACCCCTTGACGTGGAAAATTTTATATATTTTTTACCGCCTTAAAATTAAAATTTGAACACCTTAGAGAAAGCTCAACAACAAACCTATTCAACTCCAACTTTTATTTTGGCTTTTTTAAAACAGAAGAGTAATGTTATATGCAAAAAAAAAAAAAAATCACAGATGTTAGAATTTTTTTTACCTTCCACTAACAACTTGCCACATTAGTAGGTGTCAATTTTTTTGTCAAAATTTTTCTGACTCTAGACTTTCTCTAAACAAGAAGAAAGCCCAAGAACAAAAATTCTTAATTGAGTAATGCTACCAAAAAAAAAAAAAAATCTTAATAAATTACAAAGACTTATAAGTTATCAAAGTTGAGTTGAATAGTTAAATAAAATATTTATAAAGAGTAAAGACAAAAACTAATTAATAATAAATTAAAGTAATTCTGCCGCTATATTGTAAATAAGTTTTTCAGCAATGGGATGTATAAAGAATGAATTGAGCAATTGAATAGGAGATCAATGAATGAATGATTGCTTGATAGTATAAATTAAAATAAATGTAGTTGGTATCATTGATAATGAAACTATCATGGAATGATTTTAAAACATGAAACCTTGTAAAAGGCAATTGTAAGACTTCATGTAATTGTGTGTGTGTCTATATATATATATATATATATATATATTTCAGTGATGTTGATATATTTAAGTTCTCTTTTTTACTAATGTGGGGGTAAAAGCCCAACATTATGTATTGGGCCTAGGGCTCTATTTGAAGATTACGGTGTGTTTGAATAGATGAAAATGATTGAGAAGAATTCCATGGGGAGAGATATACCTGGAAATGGTCAAGGAATATAGTCCGAAGAGAGCATCAGTAGTCCGAAGAGTGTATTCTCCTCGGATATAAAGAGTCTCGGTCAAGCAGATACCTGGGAGGTTCGAGTGATCTTCCTAGCGATTCCAATGATAAGGATAAGCTTCGGGCTTATATGGAGATGATAAGAATGGAGAAGTATCTAAAAGAAAAAGCTGCTACCACCGTATTTAATGCACTGCAGCAACTTTTCTGACCGCATTTATGTGGAGAAGACCCCTGAACAGTGCAACTTCAACTACCACCACTCATGGAGAACTAAAGAAGATGCCTGATGTGACATGCACTCAAGTGAATGCATAGATGGAGAACAAGTGTACGGTGAAGATGGTTGAGAAGAAGGCTATATAAAGGGAAGAGGCCTCTGATGAGAGGGGATCGGGAGAAAAGAGAAAGAGGAGGAGGAAGATTTTACTGTAGCTCCAAGAACTGTATTCACCTTTCAATCAATAACATACCTTTTCGGACATCAATTTGTTTAGTTTTTTAGTGTGTTTTTATGTTGACCCATCCCTGAATATTATGGTTAACTATTGTTAAGTTCACAACCAGCCCAGTTCTCTCACACACTCTCTACAAATTCATTATTTTGGGTTTAGGCTACAAATCCTGACCCTACAATTAAATTTTGTATAATTCAAGTTTTTAATGACGCTCTAAAAAAATTCCTAGAACTACCACTTAATGTGACAAAACCATTATCATGTGTAACCTTGTTATTAATAGAGGAACCAAATCCACATTTAAAAAAAAAATGAAAAAAATGTAAGTATAGATGCAGTGGAATTTCCCTTCAGTGATACCACTACGATGTTTAATTTCCTTTAAGTTTTTGTTAAATTAAGAACGCCTTAAGGACACATGTTACGCAACATTCATGAAAATTCACTATATATATAGGGACAAAATAAGTTAAATATAGTATAACTCTTCTGCAGTAAGCTTTGCTGCACTTGTTCTATTCTTAAATTAAGCTCAAAACCCCACCAAATTGCTCTGGCAAAAGGGCATAGAAATAAGAAATGTTCAAATGAATCCTTTCCTTTTAGTTATCTTCTGCATTTGTAATTATAGCTTTGGCTTCGTCTCTCACCTTTTATTCATCAAGTTTTACCATATTCTTACCGTGTATGACATTTTTCACCTACTCTTTAAATTTTTATTAAGCTGATAATTTTAACCATTCTACTATAAGACAATCAAATGCTATTGCCTGTAAAGCTTTGGGAAATTGCAAGGACACATCCTGCAATTCAATCCACAAGTTCATGTATTGCTTGGCAGCATTTTGCTCACGTTGAACATTAGTAATTATTTTAGTATTTTCTGATGTTTTTGTCTCAGCCCTGTGAATTCTTTACTCCACCTTGATTTTGAATAATTGCTTCATGATGATTATTTTGTCTTTTTGTTCCCTCTTAATATTTTTGTTATATTTATCATATCCTGTTTGAGATTTCCTTTCTTTACCTTTCTTTACCTATATATGTATGTATATATGGATGGATGTATAGGGGAGGGAAGAATTAATAACCTTACTCCCCAACCAATGCTTTGAAGCATTAGATCTTTACGCCTTTAGCGGAGGTTGGAAACTGATGAGGTCGAGAGTTTCACTAGTGAGCCACACGATACCTATGCGCTTGAACGTGAACCTGCACAATCTCACAGAGGAAAAACCTAACAGAGAGCACCGGTGTGGTATCGGCCAAACACCCTCTGAAGGTTAAGTCAGAAAATATTCTCACAGCTCTAGAGTGCTAGAGAGGGTAAATTATGCGTACCTTGATTTGTGAGGTATTAGCGCTTTTATAGTAGTCGAAACTTGACCTCTCCTACTTGGAGTTGAAGTCTTTCCTTATAGAGATTTTCTTGAGGAACCCCAAAACGTGATGGACAAGTCTCCTTCCTTATAGAGAAGATTCTCCATTAATGTACGCGGCAAACAGAGTCCTCATGAACGTGGAAGGCGGAATCCTTTCCTTATAGGACTCTATGAAGTGTGCCGCAATTATGACATGGAAAGGTCCTTCTGCCTCCCTCATGGGCCTCGGCCGCGCTGACACCTCCTACTCGATTCTCAACAACATACTTGGCAATAACGGGCCCGTCCTTTACTGGACTGCAGCAGATAACCGTCAGGCCCATACCAGGCCCAAATTCAGCCTCTTCAGTTGCCCCCTTCACCCTATGGATCCGTCATGCTTTGTGGGAGGATATATGGGGTGACAGTAATCATCTAATGGGGATGACGGTTGAGAGGTCTGGGGTCGTCATCTACAAATAATTTTAAAGGTGACGGTTCTTATCTAACGGATGACCGTCGAGAGGTTTGTGGTCGTCGTCTCTAAGTTACGTTTACAGATGTCGGTTAAAAGGTAACCCGTCAGGCGTTAACGTCGTCGACAAGATCTGAAATGCATTAATGCTCGTGACACGCGTCACTTTCCTAGAGGCCATTGTATGTTATCGATACGTCGCTTCGTCTTCCGTGCACCTTTCCTATAAATATCAGGCATCCGACTTTCATTTTTTACTTTTATCTACAAGATCAATTGTCAGAGCTCGACCCGTCATACTTGTCAGAATACCCGTTCAAGTGAAGCACCCGTCAAAATCAACTTTCGTCTGTTCACGCATTAACCGGTAAGTGCACCATCACATATTTCCCTCGTCGTTTTAATTTTTCAATTCAGAATTTTACTTCCGTTATCCATTCTTAGACCCGTCAGAGTCTTAGGTTTTGTCGTTAATTGTAGGAAATGTCTAGTACGTCGAGTAATCAGTCGGTTGTCCGTGACGGGGCAGACTATGAGGAGGTGTACCCGTCAGGTCATAAAGACCAAGAGAGTCAGAGCGAAGAGAGGAGTACGTCCGCCTCTTCTCCGTCCTCAACAAATGAGGATACGGAGTTGGATGAACCAGGGGAAGGTTCTGATGGCGAGGAACAAGTAGGACCCGTCATAGCTGGTGGACCAAGGGAGTTCATTATGCTTAGAGAG
This sequence comes from Quercus ilex subsp. ballota, assembly GCA_032727855.1. Lineage (NCBI taxonomy): Eukaryota > Viridiplantae > Streptophyta > Magnoliopsida > Fagales > Fagaceae > Quercus > Quercus ilex. The sequence goes on from CM064915.1 coordinate 50,147,563, forward strand.
TGGACGGTGAATGACTTCACATGTACAATCAAGGAGAACCACTTCAACACACTTAGGGCTAACTACCAGATTCCAGATAATATCCCCATCCGTCTTCCCTATAGATCAGAGAAGTGTTACTATGACGGTGTACAAGGCCTTGGAGTGTATGAGCAGATGTTGAAGGCAGGCCTCAGATTTCCACTGAGTTCGCTTCATCGCGAATTAGTCAAGTATCTGGGTCTATCCGTCAATCAAATATCTCCCAATGCCTGGAGGGTCTTCATAGCAATGGAGGTTCTGTACGGGGCAATGTCAGACGGATCAAGGATGTTGACGGTGAGGGAGTTTCTTCACTGCTACCGTCCGGACGAGATTGACAAGTCTAGGGGGATATACAGTTTTGTACCTAGGAGTAGGTTATTAAAAGTAATATATGAGACTCCAGACTCCAACAGAGACTGGAAGAGTCGATATTTTTTCTTAGAGGGTGACGAGTGGATGTGTCGTCCTGGGGAGACGGATCACATGCCTGTCGACACTACTTGGGGCAAATTGTCTCAAGCTGGTACGTCTCCGTCTTTAAATGTAAAGATTTAAATATCCGTTCACCTTAGTATGCTTTGACCGTCCTTTTTTTTTTTTTTTTTTTTCAGTACGACGGCGTCCACAAGTTGATATTGAGGAGTACAGCTTTTTGGAGAGGATTTTCAAAAAAACCACGTCGGAGGAAAGGACCTGGGCGAAGTTGGTTAACCTCAACACGCTCTACTGGTACTGTGACGGTCCAAAACCATCTGAGAAAGCAATTAAGTACGAAAATCGGACCCATCAACGTAAGTCCGTCGTTGTAAAGAGTGATTGGTAACCAATTATTATTCTTAAAAGAAACTAACTCCGTCCTTTTGTTTTTGCAGAAATGGACAGCGCAAAAAGAAGATCAATTATCAGGGCAAATGCTGCCAAAAAAAGGGGGACGGGTGATGCTGACCCGAAGGAGACGGGTACCCAGAACCCTTTGGCAAAGAGAAAGCAACCCCTGAAGGGAGACCGTTCCTCTAAAAAACCAAAGATTCCACTGGAGCCCGTCGTGGGGCTTATGGCTGAAGGTGTTAAAGCCGTCACCCAAGCCAAGTATGGGGCTGGTAAGGGCCTCATGAAGGGTCCGTCGCCGAGTGAGAAGAAGCCACCTTCCCTTCTTAGGGACGACCCTAAGTACGCCTTGGAGCAACTCTCATCAATCATGACCTCCGAGGACTACGAAGACCTGGGCAATCACTCGACGGAGGCGATGGGTGAGACGGGTCTCTTTACCATAGCTCAGGTAACGGTCCTCCTTTTTTATTTGTCCGTCTATACTTGTTTGCATATGTATGACGCTAATTTTTCCCGTTCTTTAGGCCATGGTAATGATGAAGGGTCTGTTTGGACGGTGTTTGAACCACGAGACGACCCTAGGCCGCCTAAGGGAGAAGGCTAAGGTGACGGAGCACGAGCTGGCCCAGCTTCAAGCCTGGAAGGTTATTCAAGACAAGAAGCTCAAGATGGCCGAGGAGGCGCGGGACCAATACCTCGAGGCGACAGAGAAAATGAAGAAAACTATTGAGAAGAAGGATGAAGAACTCCGTCAAGCCAAGGAGGTTGCTGTGCTCGAGTACCGCGACTCTGACGCCCTCCTGACGGAGTTAGGAGTCTCATATGCTGACGGGTTCGATGAGGCCCTCCGTCAGGTTAAAGCTCTTTACCCTCAGCTCGACTTGACATCCGTCAGTATAGACGCCGCGGGTCAAACGTCCGTCCAACCTGCACAATCTGAGGATACGGAGGAAATTTTTGGCGAGAAAGCTGCCCCTGACGCCCCTCTTGACCAAGCAGTTGTGGACAGTGACCCAAAAGAAGCTTCGGCCCGTCGTACTGAGGAGGACCAAGCCCCCGTCGTAGAATAATTTTTGTTTTAGTGTTTTAAACTTATTGTAATACATTCGTAGAACAATACATGACTCCGTCATGTCTTCAACTTCTGTAAACACTTATTTTTGGGTATGTTTTTTGTTACACATTTGCTTCCTTTAATTTTAAAGTGGCTTGACATACTCCGTCATGTCTTCAACTTTTGCAATATTTATATTTGGATATGATTCACGAATGACTCCGTTCACGTGGACGGGTATTGATGAGTGTTGACTCCGTATTCGATTTGTTAATTTATAACCGTCGTGCAATATGTATGTCACGGACCCAATGTCAGTCAATGCTTGGATAGTAATAACCGTCCACTTTGTGGAAAATTGCTTAACCTCAATTTCTTTATGGATCTTCTAGGATCCGTCGTTGTTATATAATTTCTTTTTAACCGTCTGAATTTATTTCGCGGATCCATTACTTATTTCATTGTCCAATTTGTTGACTGATTCATTATCCGTCCTCTGCTGCACTTTGAATTACCATCCTTTTGGGCTGATCCGTCCCTTTGTGAACTAAGTTTTGTCCGTCCTCAATGGGACTTCGGATTTTAATTAGCTTTGGGATGATCCGTCCCCTTTGTGGGCATAGTTTTATCCGTCCTCTTTGGGACTCTGGATCTTCATCCCCTTGGGATGATCCGTCCACTTTGTGGACTTAGTCTTATCCGTCCTCTAAGGACTTTGGATTTTAATCCCTTTGGGATGATCCGTCCACGTTGTGGACTTAATTTTATCCGTCCTCTATGGGACTTTGGATTTTAATCCCTTTGGGATGATCCGTCCACGTTGTGGACTTAATTTTATCCGTCCTCTATGGGACTTTGGATTTGCATCCCCTTGGGATGATCCGTCCACTTTGTGGACTTAGTCTTATCCGTCCTCTAAGGACTTTGGATTTTAATCCCTTTGGGATGATCCGTCCACGTTGTGGACTTAATTTTATCCGTCCTCTATGGGACTTTGGATTTTCATCCCCTTGGGATGATTCGTCCACTTTGTGGACTTAGTCTTATCCGTCCTCTAAGGACTGGATTTTAATCCCTTTGGAATGATCCGTCCACTTTGTGGACTTAATTTATCCGTCCTCTATGGGACTTTGGATTTTCATCCCCTTAGGATGATCCGTCCACTTTGTTGACTTAGTCTTATCCGTCCTCTAAGGACTTTGGATTTTGTTTTATTTATGTAGAAAAAAGAACACAGTAGAGTCTAAATACTTCTCTTTATTGAAAGAAAATAATGCTGAGGAAAATGTACCTGCCCCCATGGGCTTAAAAAGGTACTTGTAGAAAAAATTGTTCGAAAGTAGAGAGCTAAACTTAAATAGCCAAAAAATTGTCTGAGGTAAGAACTTTATAAAAAACATAGTAAATCATAATAATGAACTGGAAACTGGGGGAGAGTCGATGATCTTCACGGCGCCCCTACTGGTAGTACCTCCGAAGGTGTTCTGTGTTCCATGGATGTTGAAGCTTCTGTCCGTCCATGGTTTCGAGGTGGTAGGTCCCTTTCCTTTGCCAAGACGAGATCCTGTATGGTCCTTCCCAGTTGGGGCCGAGCTTCCCTTGGGCCGGATCTCTAGCGGCTCCCATTACCCTCCGTAGCACAAGATCTCCGATCTGGAAGTCCCTGTGTTTGACATTGGAGTTGTAGTATTTTGCCATGAGGTTCTGGTACCTAGCCAACCTCTGCTCCGCTGTAGCCCGGACCTCGTCTATCTGATCCATCTGGAGCCGCAAGGCCTCCTCATTGTGATCCTTGTCGTAGTTCTCTACTCGATAGCTCGTGAGCCCGACCTCTGCTGGAATGACGGCATCACTTCCGTACGTCAATCTGAACGGTGTTTCTCCGGTTGGGGTTCTCGCCGTAGTACGGTATGCCCACAAGACGCTCGGCAGTTCGTCAGGCCAGATGCCCTTTGCCCCCTCGAGCCGGGTCTTGATGATCTTCAGCAAGGACCGGTTCGTGACTTCTACTTGTCCATTGGCTTGAGGGTGTGCGGGCGACGAATAGTGATTTTTGATCCCCAGTTCTGAACAGAAACTCCTGAATGCTACGTTATCGAATTGCTTTCCGTTGTCGGAGACGAGCACTCTGGGTATCCCGTACCGGCAAATTATATTTCTCCAAACGAAACTCCGGATGTTCCTCTCCGTGATAGTGGCCAGGGCCTCTGCTTCTACCCATTTGGTGAAGTAGTCGATTCCAACTACCAGAAATTTTAGCTGTTTCGCTGCTATCGGGAAGGGGCCCATGATATCTAGTCCCCATTGGGCGAACGGCCAAGGGGCCGTCATAGGCGTCAGCTCCTCGGTCGGTTGCCTGATCAGGTTGCTGAACCTCTGACATTTGTCGCATGTTTTGACGTATGCTTGTGCGTCTTTTTGCATTGTTGGCCAATAGTATCCTGCTCTGATCAGTTTGTTCACTAAGGATCGTGCCCCTGAATGGTTTCCACAGATGCCCTCATGCACTTCCCTCATTACGTAATCGGCCTCCTCTTGACCCAGGCACCTCAGGTACGGGCGTGAGAACCCTCTTTTGTATAAGATATTGTTGATTAGTACAAATCGCGAGGCATGGACTTTCAGCTTCCTGGCATCGTTTCTTCCCTCGGGTAGTGTACCCATCTTCAGGTATGCTATCAGCGGCGTAGTCCAACAATCTTCAGAATTCAACTCCTGCACTTTTATTCCGTCATCAATGAGTGAGGAGAGTTGTACAAATGACAATACCTGTTCGGGAACGATCATGGGCTCTGCCGAGGCTGCCTTCGCAAGACGGTCAGCGCATTCGTTCTCTTCCCTTGGGATTTGAACGAATCTTACTGTGAGATTACCGATCCGGTTCTTTACTTCGTCCATGTACTTTCTCATCCTCTCACTTTTGCATTCGTAGATGCCATTGATTTGACTTGTTATTACCTGGGAATCGCAATGTACGATCATGGATTCCGCACCTGCTGCCTTCGCGAGGTCTAGTCCTGCTATCAAAGCTTCGTACTCGGCCTCATTGTTGGTTGTGAGGAAGTCCAGCCGAACCATGCATTGGATTTTATCTCCGTCAGGGGTATTGATTACTATACCGGCACCTCCTGCATGCCTGTTGGAGGATCCGTCCGTGTGGATGCTCCATTGATTCTTTGTGTCTGTCCCCACGCCTTCCGACCTAGAAAATTCTGCAATGAAGTCGGCGACGGCTTGTCCCTTAACTGCATTTCGTGGACGATACTGTATATCAAATTCGCTCAGTTCCACTGCCCAGAGGGCCATGCGTCCTGCCGTCTCCGGGCTGCTCATGGCTCTCCGTAGGGGTTGGTCCGTTAGGACCACTATCGTGTGCGCCTGGAAGTATGGTTTGAGCTTTCTTGCCGCAGTTACTAGCGCGAAGGCCAACTTCTCCAGTTGAGGATACCTTTCTTCCGCTCCCCGGAACGCCCTACTTATAAAGTAGACGGGTTTCTGTGATCCATCCTCCTCCCTAACTAGGGCCGCGCTGACTGCCGCTTGCGAGACTGCCAAATAGAGGTAGAGTACCTCCCCAGGGTTAGATGGGCTGAGCAACGGTGGGGATGACAGGTACTTTTTCAAGTCCTCAAACGCTTTCTGGCATTCGTCCGTCCATACGAACGACTTTCTTAACGTTTGGAAGAATGGAAGACACTTGTCCGTCGCCTTTGAGACGAACCTATTCAGGGCTGCAATTTTTCCGTTCAGTCTCTGTACATCCTTGATCGTTTTCGACGGTTCCAACTCCATAATGGCCCGAACCTTCTCTGGGTTAACCTCTATACCTCTATGGGAGACCATGAACCCCAAGAACTTTCCTGCCGTTACTCCGAATGCGCACTTGTTCGGATTTAACTTCATGTTATACGACCGGAGTGTGTCGAAAGTCTCTTGTAGGTCTTTCAGGTGGTCATGTTCCCGGATGCTTTTTACAAGCATGTCGTCAACATACACTTGCACGTTCCTCCCAATCTGGTGCGCAAACATTTTGTTCATTAGCCTCTGGTAGGTTGCTCCCGCATTCTTTAGCCCAAATGGCATCACTTTGTAGCAAAAAAGTCCCTGACTTGTGACGAAGGAGGTTTTCTCCTGATCCACCTCGTCCATCTTGATCTGATTGTAGCCGGAGAAAGCATCCATGAAGCTCAAGAGTTGGTGCCTCGCCGTTGAATCTACAAGTGTATCGATTCGAGGCAACGGGAAGCTGTCCTTCGGGCAGGCCTTGTTGAGGTCTGTGAAGTCGACACACATTCGCCATTTCCCAGTAGCTTTCTTGACCATTACTACGTTTGATAACCAGTCGGGGTAATATACCTCCCGAATGAAATCCGCTTCAAGAAGCTTCCTAACCTCCTCGGCTATTGCTTTGTCTCGCTCTTCAGCGAATACTCGTTTTTTCTGTCTCACGGGCGAAAACGCGGGGTTCACATTCAACTTGTGAACTATAACCGAGCGATCAATACCCGGCATGTCCTCGTGGCTCCAAGCGAAAACATCCTGATTGTTCCTTAGGAACGCTGTTAGGGCCTGTCGTGTGGGTTGACTGGCCAATGTCCCCATTCTAGTGATCCGTCCGGGTTTTGTCTCGTCCAGAGTTATTTCTTCTAGTTCTTCTACTGGTTCTGCTGCGACCCGCTGCTCTTCTATGCACATGGTGTGCTGGTGGTCATCCATTTCCAACATGGCTATGTAGCACTCGCGGGCGGCCACCTGATTCCCTCGCAACTCGCCGACCCCATACTCCGTGGGGAATTTAATCATCAGGTGGTACGTCGAGGTAGCAGCCTTCCAGCTGTTGAGAGTTGGCCGTCCGAGGATAGCGTTGTATGCTGATGAGCAGTTGACTACGAGGAATGTTACATCCCGAGTGATCTGCTGAGGATAATCGCCTACTGTCACTGCCAGTGTGACCGCACCCAATGGGAATACTCTCGTTCCTCCAAATCCCACTAGCGGGGCATTCGTTGGTATTAGCCGTTCCCTATCAATCATCATCTGCTGGAACGCAGGGTAGTATAGGATGTCCGCCGAGCTGCCATTGTCAACCAGCACTCGGTGTAAGTTATATTCTCCCACTCGTAGGGTGACAACTAATGCGTCGTCATGCGGATGGTGAAGTCGTCGTGCATCTTCCTCTGAGAACCCGACGATTGGGCTGTCTCTCCGTGCTATCTTTGGTACCGAGCCCGTCAGCTGAACATTCTGAACCATTCGGAGGTAAGTTTTTCGGGCTTTTTTGGACGACCCAGTTGTCGATGTACCCCCCACGATCATCCTTATGTCTCCGATTGGTGGTCTGGGACGCTCATTATCCCTCCGGGGCTGATGCTCTTGAGGGGGCTGGTCCGTCCTCTCCTTTCTTACAAACTTTTGTAACTTCCCTTGTCTAATAAGGGCTTCTATCTGCTGCTTCAAGTCATAGCACTCTGCTGTGTCGTGGCCGTGATCGCGGTGGAAACGGCAGTATTTGTCTCTTGATCTTTTGCTGGGATCTGATTTCAGTTTCCCGGGGAAGGTTAGAGCCCCCTCGTCCTTGATTTGCATCAGGACTTGATCTATCGGAGCCGTCAACGGTGTGAAGCTCGTGAACGTCGCTCAATTCTTCGGTCGTCTACTCTTGGCCTCTTCGACCCTTGATCCCTCTGTCTTTCCTCCTGTCGTTCCCTCTTCCTCGGCTTATCCTCTCGAGCCTGCAACGCGTCTTCTGCGTTCATGTATTTGGTTGCCCTGTAGAGTACTTCCGCCATGGTTTTAGGGTCGTTTTTGTACAAAGAGAACAGAAATTTGCCCTTCCGAAGCCCGTTCGTGAAGGCAGCAACCAGTATTTTGTCATCTGCTTCGTCTATTGAGAGCGCTTCCTTATTAAAGCGCGTTATATAGGCCCTCAGCGTCTCGTCCTCCCGTTGCTTAATACTCATCAGGCAAGCCGTGGACTTCTTGTACCTGTGTCCTCCGATGAAATGTGTGGTAAACTGAGCACTCAGCTCCTTGAAGGTGCTGATGGAATTTGGCGTTAGCCGGCTAAACCATATCCTCGCGGGGCCTTTGAGCGTCGTGGGGAAGGCCCTGCACATGATCTCGTCGGCTATCCCTTGCAGGTGCATTAGGGTCTTGAACGTCTCCAGATGGTCCAGGGGATCCTTTACTCCGTCGTAGCTATCTATGTGAGGCATGCGGAATTTATGTGGCAGGGGGAAGGCGTTCACGGCCGCAGTGAAGGGCGAGTCAGTACGGTTGACTAAATCGTCCAGATCGCTGGAAACCCGCCCTTTGAGCGCGTTCATCATTACTTCCATCTGTTCCCTCATCGCCTGCATCTCTGCGGCAATCTGTGGTGGTGTCGCGTTCGTGAGGGATGGCATGCTCAAGTTCTGCCTCTCCGGCCTGCTTGGGGCATGGCTGCCTTCAGGTTTCTCCTGGTTTCTCTTTGCAGCGCTGGTCCCTTCTTCCTCTTCTTGCTGGTCGTTCTGTTCTGCATCCTTCTGACGCAGCTGTTCTTCTAAGTCATTATTTTGTTTGGTGAGACGTTCCACCGCGGCAGCGAGAGTCCGAACTTGTCTTTCGAGGGCAGTAGTGGGTTGTTCGTCTCCTTGAACGTCGTTGGTGGTTGCCATCGAGCGAGTGAGTACCATGCAACCCTTAAGTCCGAAAAAACGATAGTATGGTTTTTTGGATCTCTACTAACGTTTCCCACAGACGGCGCCAACTGATGAGGTCGAGAGTTTCACCAGTGAGCCACACGATACCTATGCGCTCGAACGTGAACCTGCACAATCACACAGAGGAAAAACCTAACAGAGAGCACCGGTGTGGTGTCGGCCAAACACCCTCCGAAGGTTAAGTCAGAAAATATTCTCACAGCTCTAGAGTGCTAGAGAGGGTAAATTATGCGTACCTTGATTTGTGAGGGTATTGGCGCTTTTATAGTAGTCGAAACTTGACCTCTCCTACTTGGAGTTGAAGTCTTTCCTTATAGAGATTCTCTTGAGGAACCCCAAAACGTGATGGACAAGTCTCCTTCCTTATAGAGAAGATTCTCCATTAATGTACGCGGCAAACAGAGTCCTCATGAACGTGGAAGGCGGAATCCTTTCCTTATAGGACTCTATGAAGTGTGCCGCAATTATGACATGGAAAGGTCCTTCTGCCTCCCTCATGGGCCTCGGCCGCGCTGACACCTCCTACTCGATTCTCAACAACATACTTGGCAATAACGGGCCCGTCCTTTACTGGACTGCAGCAGATAACCGTCAGGCCCATACTAGGCCCAAATTCAGCCTCTTCAGAAACTATCATAATATGTTTAAAAAAGGAGAGTAGAGTAAAGGGAGAGAGAGTAATTCAATTACCTTATTTGAAAGTTTTTTAAGGAATGGGGAAGAGGAGTTTGGAGGGATTTGGAGGGGTTAATTATTGACCAAATGAATTTTCCAATTTACCATTTATAAATTAACAAAATTACAAACCAAAATAAACGCTCTCTTCAATCTCTCCTGTCAAAACCTTCCTTCTTCTTCTTCGTCAAGATCTAGGGCTTTGTTTCTTGTAGCTCACACTTAGAGCTAGCGAGCAAGAGAGAGAGAGATCGTACAGACATGGCAGCTTCTTAGGAGTCCTAGACAAGATGCAGCTCCGCCAGAGCTACTGGAATCTCTGGCACGCCGATCTCATGGACACCATTCAAGCAGACACTCCCTGTATACTCTCTCTCTTACTTTCTCTTTATACAAACACATATATACATTGTTTTGTATATATGTATGTGTGTGTATGGAATTTCGTTTTTGCTGATACGGTTGTGTTTTTCTGTGTGTGTTTGTGTAGATTGCTGCTCTGTGTTTTTTTGGTAAGTGCTATCTCGATCTCTTGAATTTGAATTCTGAGCTTGAACTTGTGGATCTTGATTGTGTTGTGGATTTTTGAGGAGCTGTTTTGACTTTGACTTGGTTTTGACATTGGTTGACTTCGTGAATTCGTTTTGATCTCTGTGAAATTTGAATTAGTTTTCTTTTTTCTTTTTTCTTGGCATCCAAACAGCGAAAGAACAGATAAAAAAAAAAAAAAAGAATTTGCTTTATTAATTAGATGGACAAGGTATTCTCAATGGGCTCTATGTTGCTAAGTCAATTTTCAAATAAAGGTAAATTTGTCTATTTAAATCATTTCCTCTCATTTTTATTCTAATTTTTAAAACACTCAAATAAGAGTAAGGGCTAATTAATTCATTTCCCCTTACTAATTTTAAAAACATCCAAACAATGTGGAGGATAATCATTCCCCTCTACTTTCCTCCCCACTACTCTCTTCCCCTCTGCTCTCCTCCCTCTCTAAACTTCCAAACATGCCATTAAAGTGCCGTAGTAGGGTATCCAATTTAAAATGCACCGGCTTTAAACTGTCATAGTAGTAATAGGTCAACTTATTATGGCAGTTTCTAAAAACACTATATTAGGTATCCTATAGTGGTAGTTTTCAAAACCGGTGGGAAAAAAAACGTAGCTATAGAACCAGTTTTTTGGTAGTGAGTATATATATATATATATATTTTTTTTTTTTTGAAGTTATTTTTTATCAAGTCCCCTGAATTTGGTTGTGGTTCTTTTGTTTAAAATTTCAGCCCTTGCTGTTCTTTGTAGTTATACATCTTACTGGAAAGACCTAGAGAAAATTTTGCTCCTATTGATGTATTTACTTAATTTTGCTCCATCCAAGCTGGAGGCACTTGGGATGTATAATTTTGCTCCTATTGAAAATTTTACTTAATTTTGCTCCATTACATTTAGGGATTGCTCATGGGCTAGATCAATATGGAGGCACTTGGGAGTGCTGCCTTCAAACCAGGTTTTTTGGAGAGCTGATTTGCAGGAGTGGCTAGTTTATAATGGGAACGCTAATCTCACTGGCACGACTGGGAGTATGCCTTGGAAGATGCTTTTCCCCTTTGCTCTATGGAACTTATGGAAGAGTAGAAATGGGAGTGTCTTTAGGGGGAAAAATCCGAATCCATATTTGGCTAAGGAGGTAGTTAGTCAAGTGAGGGAGTTCATGTACTGTGCTTCGACTCCTAGAGATTTGGCTCGTCGCACCATCAAAGAAGTTAGATGGGAGAAGCCACAGGTGGGTTGGGTTAAATTAAATATGGACGGGGCTTCTAAAGGTAATCCGGGTCTGGCAGGTTGTGGAGGAGTGTTGAGGAATGAGGATGGAAGGTGGATTGCGGGGTTTGCTAGGCGTATAGGGGTGACTACCAGCTTTGTGGCTGAGCTATGGGGGCTTGGGGAAGGTCTCTTACTTTGCAGCAACTTAAACGTCCTTTTTCTAGTCATTGAGCTTGATGCTAAAGCTGTGGTGGATGTTTTTCTCAATCCTAACTACCAAAATAATGCTGTTTCACCTATCTTGGAGGATTGCAAGCAATTGATGCTCTGGTTTCAGCAGGTTCAGCTTAGACATTGCTTTCGTCAAGCTAATCGCTGTGCGGATTTGTTAGCTAGGATGAGTTTTGATCAAGTTTCAGATTTTATGTCATACAACTGTCCACCTGTGGACATTAGAGGTATATTAGAAGAGGATGTAGTTGGTCTGTATGTTAACAGATACTGCACTGTAACTGATTTTGCAGTTTAGCCTTTGAATAAAATCGTCTTGCAACCAAAAAAAATGCAATAGGAATTATATATATATATATATATATACATATATATATATAAGATCTATCATCTATCTATTGTCTTATATAATGTCTCAAACTCTAATGTTGAAATATTTTTTTATGCAGACTTCTCCGTTGGTTTTAGTACTCTTTTCTGGTTGAGTACAGCTTAAGGTGTGTCATTGAAGATTTTTTTAATTTTTAATTCAAATTTAGATGGAATGGAATTGGATAAAGCTTAGGAATAGAGCCCTTCCTGAATATAGACAAGAAATTAAAAACTTCCTTGCTTTTGTATTTGAGCATACAACAATGGGGGATACAATTTTTTGTCCGTGTAAGAAGTGCAATAACTACTTTGCAAAGACTAGAGATGATGTTGAGGCTACTACCTTAGACAATGGAAATATGTTTTCGAAATATTCTTTTGTGATCTATGTTTATGTTCTAGTTTCAGTTCTAGTGTTTTGTTCTTCATCTTCTTTCTATTTTATCTTTTATTTTCTGATTGCTACTTTCCCTTTACTTTTGGTTGTGTTTGCTTCCTATATGATGAGAATCTGCCAAACTTAGTACAGGTTGTGTTTTCATTTTCTTTTTTGGATAAGTTCAGCTTGTGTTTTCATTATCTTTTTTAGATCTGTACTCATCATACTTGTTTGGCTTATATATACAATGTTAACTAACATATGACAATAGCTTAAGAATCCTATCTATGTTCTCAATTCATTCAAAAATTATTGATAATTTAATTCTTTATCATATTATGTTGTTAAACTTAAGAATATAGAATTGGATTTGTGCAAAATTGCTTGGTTTTTAGGTGTTTCCCTCTTTAATGGCAGGTGCTACCTTGAGACCTTGAGGCATGCAAGAATGTGGACTTTTGATGTATTTGGTTGTAGTACATTGGACTATTGATGTATGTGGTTGTAGTATATTGAACAAGGTTTGGACCCGGTTACATAATTTTTTTTTTTTTTTTTTGGTATAAATATTTTGTAATTTGTGGTTCTTGTGCATGATTGTGGTTTTTTTTTTTTTTTTTTTTTTAAATAAAAATAAAAATCTTATTTTGAGGGTTAGGAGACCCCTAAATAACCTTATTTATCAATAGTTGTACTTTTAAATCTTTTAAGTCCTGTTTATATATAATTTTTTCAAGAGCCGACAATCTCAATAAAAGATAGAACACCTGTTTTGAGGGCTACGAAGGTAGTCAAAATATTATTTTTGACAGTGTAAGTTTCGAAGGTTACCAAAAGTTGGTTAGATTCTCAAAATAATTTTTCTCGAGGTTTTTTATATACATTTTTCAAGGATTTTTCTTCCTTGATGGGCCCATGCAGGTTATCGATAACCATTTGTACTGTATCTTCCTCTTTTATGTTCCATTTTGCTTTAAATGCTAAATTCCTCCATCGGTCAACAATGCCTGACCCTTGAAAAAATCCAACTTTGTTGTAGTAAGAATGCCTTAAGGACACATGTTAAAGTTATTTAATATTTTTATATATTTTTCAAAAGATAAAGTTAAAATTTGCACAATCATCAATACATAAAAGCAGAGACCTAAGTGAAAGCATAAGGTTCTGTCATGTGGCGCACTATTTGAAAAGAGAATTGAAATACTCTTAAGTCACAATATAAGAACCAAAAAAAAAGAAAAAATAGAGAATTTTTTTTTTTCTTTAGTTCAATGTTTCAAGACTTTTTCTATTAAAGAATAATGATTCTTTGTATGACTCTTAGATTTCTTTGGTTCAATGTTTCAAGATAAATCCCTTGCACTTCTACTCCTTTATATATAGTCCACAACCCTTCATGCATCTCATCTCAAATACATTCCAACCAAGAATGATGTCATTTATTTTCAACCTTTTAATGACACCTACCCAGCTCCAACTTCGTCGTTCTATCTAATCTTAACCCATATGAGTTGGCTATAACCAAGGAGGAGGGCTTGCTTTTTTTATTGAGTGATGACGGATTATATATGGTTTTGATGTTGAGATCAGATGTTTTGGGTTTTGTAAAAGTTATGGTTGCTTTACATAAATTATGTCTTTGGGTATTTAGTATGAGAAAGCCATAAATGTATTTTTTTTTAGAACTAAAGCGAAATAAAAAGAAACCTTATAATTGATTATTGATGAGATTAGTTGTTTTTTTTTTTTTTTTTTTTAATAATGTTTTAGAACTCATAATTTATAAGTTCCTTTGTAGTTTTTTTTACCACTATTTAGTACAATATCGATATAAGCTATGACGATAAAAGTAAAAGTCAATGATGATTCTAGAGTGTTTTTGTGCTCTATTAAAATTTTATTTTATTTTTTTAAATGTGGAAGCATTGTTAAAGGCAATTAAATCTTGATAAATGGAATTGTTTTAACTATTTTTTCTATATCTTATCACATTCTCTATATGCCGGTATTTACAGAAAATTTCCTTTTGTTGAGATAATGAAATGATTTTTTGAGATTTAGGTATTTGGTTAAGAAAGTGTTTGGGAGGTTGCTTGAATTTTTGTAATTTTAGGATATGAAAGAATTTTATGATTTGAATTTCAATTTATAAATTTCAATTTCAAAATCATTTAACCAATTTTAAAAATATAGTCTACAAATAATATAATATGTTAAGTCTCCTACAAATGTCAAGAAACTTGATTGTTCCAACCTTAAAAGTTTAGATTAGTAGAGCAATTCCACTCAATATTCGGAAGCCAATTCTATGACAATTTTTTTTTTTTATATAAAATATGTACTAAGAAAATTGAGTTTCAAAGCATTCAACAATATTTTGGTAAAACATAAATATTATACAATAAAATGAGTATTATAAATAGGTCTTAAAAAATATAAAAATGATTTCTAATGAATTTGCAAAGTGGCCGCGCATCGTGTGGGAAATTATCTAGTTACTGATAATTAAGTATTTATTATTCCTTAAAATTCCCTAAGGACACGTGTTAAAGTATATTTAATGTTATATTAATTAAATAATATTTTTATACTTTTTAAAAAAATATAAAGCTAAACTTGACACAAACATTCAAAAAAGCTCACACAATCACAAGACAAGAAATTTGGGTGTGTATGTCAATGAAGTATTGATAGTGTATGTTTTTTAGGAAAATGCTAATGGATGCCTTTATGAGCAATGGTTAACAATCTATTTAAAGAAAGTCTTTATGGAAAAAGAAAAAAAACAATTACGGAGTAATATTTTGATAGTTTTTTCTATTTCTCATAAAAGTGATGTCGAAATTTTCCTAAAATGGATTGTTAACTATTGCTCTAAGAGCACCCATTAGTATGATCCTTTTTTTTAAGGGTCAGACTTATGTCCAGTGTCCAGTGGTACTGGACTTGTTGATATGATGACATGTATCCACTTTTGGACACGTGTCACCATTTGACTGGATAGTGCATTGGACTTAAACCAAGTCATTTTTTTAATAAAAGAATGTGCATTACATTTCATAATTAAGCATTTGTTATTTCTTAATATGTGTCCTTAGGACACTCATACAGTTCTATTTGGCTCAAAGCTTTTAGCATTTTGTTTGACCTACATTTTCCCAAGAAACTAACAAAACTAACTTTTTGAAAATTAAATAACCTAACTCTAATATTTTTATTTAAGTGATCTATAGAAGATTGATGACGTAACCACTATTTTTTTTTTTTTGAGAAAGAAGACTGCTATTTTATTGAAAAATCAACCGGGATCATCAAAAAGTACATCATAGAGATGTGGTGGCATGTCCTCCACCCACACCGACAAACCTCTAACATGTCTAGCATGTTTAGCTAGGTTGTGTGCTACTCTATTACCACTTCTACGAATATGGAAAAATGCAATGCACTTGCTGGTAACTAGAGAAGATTTTGCAGATTCAAGAAGATGGCCATAAGTTGTCAATGAGACTTCTGAGCTACAGAGTGTGTTTATTACTGCTTCTGAATCCCCTTCGAGCACAAACTCATTAATACCAAGTTCTTGTGCGAAGGTAATCGCTCTTGCAGCAGCCATGGCTTCCACAATGACTAATGAAAACGGCAGTGGGGCTTGTTCTGAGAGTGAGGCAATGGCATTCCCATGAGAGTCATGTACAACCACACCCAGACCAGCCTTGCCCAACTCCGGAAAAATGGCACCATCGAAGTTCAATTTAACACAGTTAGCTGGAGGAGGACGCCACTGCACACGTTGCTGAGTTCTCATGTCCGCTGCTTGGTTGATGAGGGATTGTTGACTATTTTGGAATGTTTCAAGGACCTGCTTTGCTTGTTGAGGAACCTGGGCTTTGGTGAGGGCGTTGGAGTTTACACGGAGTTGGTTTTGTCTGTGCCATACCGTCCACATCACTGAGGCGATGAGTTCCGTGTTCAACCTTCTCTCATGCGTCACCTTAATCAGCTCCGTGATGTTTGAGATGCCAAGTTGATTTCGGTCTTCGAAGCCTGGAGTGTTATCCCAAATTTCGTCCAGAGTGGTGCAATTCCATAGTGCATGGGTAGCTGTTTCGGACTCCACCCCACAATGTTCACATCTATCTTCATTTAGGATCTTCCTTTTCAACAGATTGTGCTTTGCTGGAATGGCTTCTTTGCAAACCCGCCACATGAAATTCCGCACTTTATTTGGAACATTGAGCCCCCAAATCAGCTTCCAAACCTCATTTTGCTACTGCGGATTACCTGCAGGAACCAACATAGAGTTTAGTTTAGCTAGGAACTTGGAACCCGAGTTTACCGTATAGTTACCTGAGGGGGTGAAGGGCCAAATGATTTTGTCCTCCACTGGGGTACGGCTCAGTGGGATGCTGAGAACTAGTGCAGCTTCTTCAGGTGACAATAAACCATGCACTAAATTCGCATCCCAAGTTCTTGTACTCGGATTAATAAGATCAGAGACTCTACCATCTTCAAAACCTGGAAGAATGTCTGAAAAGACCCGTGGATGCTCCAGTGATGGTAGCCAAGCGTCATTCCAAATACTAATATTTTCTCCACTCCCAACCCTCCATCTTGCGCCCTTCAGTAGAACATCTCTTCCTTTTAAGATACTATGCCAAGCATGTGAGCCAGAGCTAGAGTCTTGAACTTCCCATATACTACAGTTTGGAAAGAACTTCATTTTAAAGACTCTATAGAATAGGGAATCCTTATTTTGAAGTAACCTCCAAGCCTGTTTGGCCAAAAGATCATCATTGAAATTGGCTAGATCCTTGAAACCCATTCCACCTTCTTTTTTTGGAAGACAAAGAGTGTCCCATCTCACCCAGTGAATTTTTCTCCGTTCTCCTTTCTGCCCCCACCAAAACCTTCTTATTAAGCTCTCAATTTCAGAACAAAGTCCAACAGGGAGTTTAAAGCAGCTCATGGTGTAGGTTGGAATAGCCTGAACAACTGCCTTAATTAGAATCTCCCTTCCAGCTTGTGAAAGAAGTTTTTCCTTCCACCCCTGCAATTTTTTCCATACCCTTTCCTTTATATAATTGAAACTTGCTCTTTTGTTTCTACCCACCAACGAAGGTAACCCCAAGTATTTCTCATACTGAATGATTTCAGGAACTCCCAATGTTAATTTAATTTGATCTCTAGACTCAACCTTTGTAGATTTACTAAAAAAGATTGTCGTCTTGCTACGGTTAATCTGTTGACCTGAGCATTTCCCATATACATCCAGAATATCCAAGACTCTTTGGCACTCCTCGATGGTGGCCCTGCAAAACAGCAAGCTATCATCTGCAAACAAAAGGTGGGTTAGACGTGGACTATTTCTACAAAGAGAGTAACCCTTTATATGTCCTTGGTTAGCTGCTTGATTAAGAAGCCCATTAAGACCTTCAGTACAAAGCAAGAATAGAAAAGGAGATAGGGGGTCGCCTTGTCTGATGCCTCTTGTTGGTGTGATCATGCCTTTAGGTTCACCATTCACCAAAATTGAATAGGTCACTGTCTTGACACATAACATCATGAGTTTGATCCAGTGATCAGTGAATCCCATTTTTACCATGACCGATTCTAAGTACACCCACTCTACTCTATCGTAAGCTTTGCTCATGTCTAGCTTAATGGCCATGTATCCTTCCTTCCCTGTGTTTCTTTGCATACTGTGTAAAGACTCAAAAGCTACCAGAATGTTGTCAGAAATAAGACGACTCTTAGTAAAAGCACTTTGATTCTCAGTGATAATATTAGGCAAAATTTTCTTAAGTCTATTTGCTAGAACTTTTGAGAAAATTTTATACAAGACATTGCACAAACTGATGGGTCTAAATTCAGATGCAAATTCAGGATTCTTCTTTTTTGGAATGAGTGTGATAAATGTGTGATTGAGGTGTTCAGGTAGAGTGGCAGAATTAAGGTAATGCAACACAGTGTTAGATATATCATCACCAATTAAATTCCAGTAGTGTTGATAAAAGAGAGGAGGCATACCGTCCGGCCCAGGGGCCTTAAGTGGGGCCATTTGGTTAATGGCTTGCTTTACCTCCATATGTGTGAACTCTGAAGAGAGCTTGGAGTTCATTTCCTCAGTAATCACAGTCTGAATTGAGTCTGTAGCTGAGTCATAAAATTGTTGGTTTTCTGAACTAAGGAGATTCTGGTAGTACTGCACTAGACATTCTGCTATCCCCTCATTTTCCTCAAACACACGGCCATTGGAGTCCTTAAGCTTCCGGATTAGATTTTTCCTCTTCCTTTGTGAAGCTTGGCTGTGAAAGAACTTTGAGTTTCTGTCTCCAAATTTTGCCCACAAGACTTTGGACCTCTGAAACCAGAGTCTATTTTCCTTGTCAACCAACTCAGCAATTTCCTTCTTCAATTCTCTGACCTGATGATTATTTCCGGATCTCATGGCTACTTTTTCAGCCTCTTTTAACTCCTTTCTCTTTCGACTTAACACTATTCTGACATTGCCAAAGCAATTTCGGTTCCATACTCTTAATTCTTTTCCACATTTGTCTATTTTGCGAATGACATGATCCTGAACATCTCCATCTTCCCTTGATAACCACTAGTGTGTTTTTTTACCATTAGAATATAATAGAAATCAATGGTCTAAAACCATTGAATTTGATAACGCCCAAGATCATTAGTTAGTTTTAAAAAATATTAATCAAATTTTAGTATGATTATTTATTTCATTTAGTTATTATACCACAGATCGTCATCTTTAGTCTTTAGAGATAACCGACATTAGTTGGCATGGATTACATCATTAATTACTAGAGTAGTCCCACAAAATAAATTATAGTGAACTGAACCGCTAAAGCCTAGCAAAAACGTTCCCCCTTTTTTTTTTTTTTTTGGAGATTTCGCTAAAACATTCTATTTGTTCCAAAATAAGAAATGTCTTTTTTCAATGTAGTAGTGTGTTTCCCTCTTTAAGGAGGATGCTGAGGTCCCTCTAGCAGCTTTGCTACTAGGAGGGTATTAGTTTTATACAGTTTGTAGTCTGGAGTGAGTTGTTTTTCGGTTGGAACAGTATTTCAGAATGGAGGACTTGACTAATAGATGGCGGAGTCTCTCGCTAACAGAGGAGGAGGAGGCAAAGGTGGATCTGACGAAGGAAAAAAAGACAACAGGTGCTGTCTTGGCCACGAAATTCTTTACTCGGAGGAATGTAAACGTTGAGGTGGTGTCAAAGACTTTTCGACCATTATGGCGTACCAGAGGAAACTTTGAGGTATGCGAGGGAAAAGACAATGTCCTATTGATTGACTTTGAGAAGGAAGCAGATGCGGAGAAGGTGATTCAGGGGCAACCTTGGGCGTTTGACAGGCATTTGGTTGCGGTACAGCGATACGATGGATCGATACAGTTCCAAGATTTAATCTTTAAGTCGACCATGTTTTGGATTCAGATCCATAATCTTCCCTTTCAGTTATTGACGGTAGAAGCGGCGTTTAGTATTGGAGAGACCATTGGAGTAGTGAGCCAGCCAAAGGACCTTGGGGAGATGAAAGGTGGGAATTTTATGCGAGTGAGAGTAGAAGTGGACATAACAAAACCGCTGTGTAGAGGGAGGAAGATATCATGGGATGATTCTGGGGAGGGTTGGGCAGCGTTCATGTACGAACGGTTGCCAAATACATGCTACTGGTGTCGGCTTGTTTCGCACGACAACAAGGATTGCATGTTGTGGCTGAACAGTAAGGGTTCACTACGAGTTGAGGAGCAACAATTCGGCCCCTGGATTAGAGCGCCGCAGTTCAACCATGTGAGAAAAGCAGTTATTGAAGTGCAGGGTTTCGACCAACCACGAAGGATGGCGACACAACCGGTAGTTCCCAGTGAGGTGAGATCGGACTAGGAGGTAATGGGTTTTCGAGGAAGAACTGATACGGCGATCTCAATTGTTGAAAAGTCGGTGCCTAAAGCTGGAACAGCGGCGCTGAAGGAAGGTTACGACGGTGGTGTTGAGAGGAGAGTTGGTAAACGTAAGCATGACGTGGAGGTTCAAGAATCATGGACGCACATCTCGGATTTTGAGGAAGCATTAAATGAGATTGATAATGCTATCAGTAATGGCCCTGGGAGTCCGAAACTCAAGGCTGCTATCCCTGAAAAAACGGTAAATCGGATTGATAGCAATTTAAAGCTGGTTAACGTTGAAATCATGGAGGAAAATCTGGGTTGGGTGAATGATGAGCTGGATCGGAATGGAAAGCAAGAGGATTTAAATATGGAAACAATGATGTCAGAAGCTGAATTTAATTTGGGCTGGGTGGATATGGGCTCCAAAGGAGCAATAAGTAAAGATAGGCCTAATAAGAGTGGCAGCAAGGGGAAACAAAAAATAAGGCCCAATGTTATAATGGAGAGGGCTGGTGGTGACATGTCAGATAAGGGGGCCGTGGGCTTAAGTGAGGGGTCTTGGAAAAGAAGGGCAAGACAAAGGCCATCAACTAATATGGATCCATCTTTGAGTATTGGTGTCGGGACGAAAAGAAAGCATGAAAGTTCTAACAGAGACTCTATTGATGTAAACTTGCATGAAAAAAAGAAGAAAGTGACCGAGATGAGTAATTTTGTAGTAGCGGCGGAGGTTGCTAGGCAACCCCGCTGGGAACAATGAGTCTCCTAAGTTGGAACTGTCGGGGGCTTGGGAACCTCCGGATAGTTAACGCCTTGGAAAAGGTGGTAAACAAAGAAGAGCCCATCATAGCCTTCTTAATGGAGACGAAATCAAGCAGAGAGTGGATGAAGAAAGTAAAGGAAAGGTGTAAAATGAAACATGGTCTTATTATTCCTAGCAACGGTAGTAGGGGCGGAATGGCAATGTTGTGGAAAGAGGAGGTTAAACTAGACGTACAGACTTATTCTGATGATCATATTGATGCATGGGTGAATGGGGGAGCTGAGGTGGGGTGGTGGCATCTAACTGGGTTCTATGGCAATCCTGAGACAGCAAGACGACCAGAATCATGGGCAAAGCTAAAACATTTGAAGAATACTTCTTCTCTGCCATGGTTGGTCCTGGGGGATTTTAACGAAATTACGGGTCTCTCTGAAAAGGAAGGAGGAAGTATGAGACCTCGGAGACAAATGGAGATTTTTGTTGACGCCATAAACCATTGTGGCCTTAGAGAAGTGGATTATGTGGGTCCTAGGTTTACCTGAATATACCAACGTAAAGATGGAGAACAAATAAGGGAGAGGTTGGATAGGGCATTGGCAACCCAGGACTGGATGGATTTATTTCCTACAGCAAAACTCCACCATCTCTCTTCTTCGGCATTTGATCACTCTCCCTTCTCTCTCCATTTAGAGTACCGGCAAAAGAAAAGAAAAGTACGAAGGATGTTCAGATTTGAATCCATGTGGCTCAAAGATAGAAGATGTGAAGAAATAGTCAAGACAATATGGGAGGAAGAGGAAATAATAGCCATAGATAGGGTGCTAGAAAGATGTTTGGAAAGATGTAGGGCCGAGCTGGCTGCATGGAATAAGTCAGAATTTGGGCATGTGGGTAGAAAGATATCAGAACTACAAAGTAGATTGGAAGGGTTAGAACGGCTACCAGCATCCACAAAGCAGATACGAGAACTGAAGAATACCAGAGTTGAATTAAATTGTTGGTTGGACAAAGAAGATGCAATGTGGAGGCAAAGGTCGAGACTTAACTGGTTCCAGGGGGGTGACAGAAACACAAGCTTCTTTCATGCTAAATCTTCAGCATGACAAAAGAAAAATTTAATAGTGGGGTTGATGGACGCCAATGATGTTTGGCAAGAGGATGACGCAAGAATGGAGGAAATTGTTGTGGAGTATTACAATAATCTGTTCTTTTCAAGTAACCCGGAAGACTTCTCTGAATTACTGGCTGCAGTTTAGCCAAAGGTGTCCTTGGCTATGAATGAAGAGCTGACCCGAGTTTTCACTGGTATGGAGGTTTGTTCAGCACTAAAGCAGATGTACCCTCTTAAAGCTCCAGGTCCAGATGGTATGCCTCCGCTTTTTTACCGACATTTTTGGAGTACTAGTGGTGCTGTGGTAACAAAAACGGTGCTTGACTTCCTCAATCACGGTATTATTCCTCCAAATTTTAATGAAACTCATATTGTTCTTATCCCTAAAGTCAAGGATCCCAAAAGAGTCACTGATTATAGGCCTATTAGCTTATGTAATGTTGTTTACAAACTTGCTTCAAAAGTTTTAGCTAATAGGCTTAAAAAAATCCTTCCTAATATTATCAGTGATACCCAAAGTGCTTTTGTACAGGGCAGGCTTATTACTGACAATATTTTGATTGCTTTTGAAACTATGCACCACATTAACCAGAAAAGAGGAGGAAAGGAGGGTGAGATGGCACTTAAATTAGATATGAGTAAGGCATATGATAGAGTGGAATGGATATGTTTGGAGAAGATTATGGAAAAGTTGGGGTTTGCAGAAAGGTGGAGAAGTCTTATTATGCAGTGTATTACTTCTGTCACCTATGCCATTAGGATTAACAGAAGTCCTAGAGGTCGCATTATTCCATCTAGGGGCATCCGTCAAGGAGACCCCTTGTCACCTTATTTATTTCTTTGTGCAGAAGGATTATCAGCACTGATCAAGGCAGCGGTAAACTCTGGAAGTATGGAGGGAATTGCTATCTGTAGAGGAAGTCCGAAATTATCTCACCTTTTCTTTGCAGATGACAGCCTTATATTCTGCAAAGCTTCTCTGAAGGAATGTGACTCCCTTCAAAGAGTTCTAGAAGTTTATGAGAAAGCTTCTGGCCAACAATTGAACCGGGCTAAAACTTCACTGTTCTTCAGTAGAAACACGTCCAGTGAGATCTAGGAGGAGATTAAAAGGAGATTTGGAGCTCAAGTAATCAAGCAAAATGAAAAGTACCTTGGTCTACCATCACTTGTGGGGAAGAATAAAAGGGGCACCTTCAATGACATTAAAGAAAAGATAGGTAAGAAGTTAGCAAGATGGAAGGAGAAAATGCTGTCTAAAGCGGGGAAGGAAGTTCTCATAAAGGCTGTGGCTCTTGCTATTCCAACCTACACTATGAGTTGTTTCAAATTACCGGACTCCCTTTGTGATGAGATTACAAGCATGATCAGGAACTTTTGGTGGGGACAAAGACAAGAAGAGAGGAAAATCTCTTGGATTAGTTGGGAAAAGTTGTGTGAACCCAAGGCAAGTGGTGGATTAGGCTTTAAGGACCTTAAAATGTTCAACCTTGCACTCTTAGAAAAACAAGGTTGGTGGTTGCAGGTGGGACATGAGTCACTTGTGTACAAAGTCTTGAAAGCGAAATATTTTCCAAGGAGTGATTTTATCAATGCCTCATTGGGTCACAATCCTTCCTATACTTGGCGCAGTATTATGGCGGCACAAAATCTTGTCAAGGAAGGTTTAAGGTGGAGGATAGGTGATGGGGCAAACGTTCGGGTGTGGATGGATAAGTGGCTGCCTATGCCATCAACGTACAAAGTAAATTCTCCTCGATGGTTTTTGCATGAAGACACACGGGTCCAAGAACTGTTAGATACCAATATGGTTAGTTGGAAGAAGTCAGTAGTTGAGACTGTATTTCTTCCCCACGAGGCGGAAGTGATTTTGGGCATCCCTTTAAGCTCTCGGTTCCCGGCCGACAAGCTAATATGGACTGAAACTCAAAATGGCATCTTCAGTGTGAATAGTGCTTATAAACTTGCAGTGAAGTTGGCGGTCAGTGGGTCACATGGAAGTAGCTCAGACAGTAGCTCTTTAAGGCGATTCTGGAAAAGGATTTGGAGCTTGCCAATCCCACATAAGGTACGTCATTTCGGTTGGAGAGCATGCCGTGAAGCTTTGCCCACCAAAAGGAACTTGTTGAAACGTAAGGCGATATCGGAAGATATTTGCGAGATTTGCAAGGAAGCCTTGGAGACAACTGGGCATGCTTTATGGAGCTGTTCGAAAGCAAAGGAGGCTTAGGATTGTTCTAAGGTGACGGTGCAGGTTGCAAGGGCAGAGGGGGTCTCTTTTTTGGATGTCATGTGGCAACTGATGATGGTTGATGGAGGTAGTGATGAAGCGACTGCAAGGGTGGTTACAATAGCATGGACGTTGTGGCATAATAGGAACGAGATGCGAAACGGTGGGGTACGGAAGTCTGGACAGAGGTTGGTACAGTGGGCGATGGAGTATTTGGCCGAGTATGGGGCTGCTATGGAGCTAACTGACATAGAGGGACCGGTGGTGGAGCTCCCAGCGACTTGGACTCCTCCAAGGAATGGGTGGTTCAAGATTAACGTGGACGGAGCTACTGTTTCAAAACAGGAAAATGTAGGAATAAGGGTGTTGATCAGAGATGAGTGGGGGAGAGTAGAAGCAGCTATGAGCAGAAAGATTGAGGCTCCTCTAGGTTCGGTGGAAGTAGAAGCCAAAGCTCTTGAGGTTGGCCTGATGTTAGCACGAGATGTTGGACTTCAAGATGTGGTCCTAGAAGGGGACTCTTTAAGTTTAATAAATGCATTATGTGGGATAGCCCCACCACCAGCCTCTGTGGAACCTATTGTCATGGGTGTATGGGATTTGTGTAAGGAATTTAGAAGGACAGCTTTTTCACATGTACGCAGACAAGGGAACAAGCCTGCACACCTTTTAGCTAAGCACGCGTCTGGCATTGCTGATTATATTTGTTGGATTGAAGAGGAACCTTGCTGTATTGAGCAAGCTCTTATCCATGATGTAACGTCTTTTTCAAGTACTTAATAAAATCTCAGTATTCTTATCAAAAAAAAAAAATGTCTTTTTCTTTTAAAGAGCATACTATTGGTGAAGAATGAGGTTCTTTTTTCTCTACCCTTATGCATAAATTTCCTCATTATTGTACTATTCATAATTCGCACCTACATTACTGTATTCAATCCTAATAAAATCTCAAAGAATTATGTTTCATTTGAAAAGTTCGAAGCACGTACACCAAAAGACTACTAGGAAAGCTAATATAATAAGAACTTCTTTTTTTGGCTGTTGAGAAGAATATAATAAGAATCATTCAATCAATTACTTTACTCTCATGCTAGGAGAGAAGGTAATAAACTTGTCCATTGTTTAGCTATGCATTCTTTTAAGAGTAATTATTGAGTACTTCAAGAATATCATAAATGCATACTTTTCTCTCTCATATAATTGTGAGCCACACTAATTAAATTCATAGTGGGACCCATAATTCATATGAGAGGGGGAGTGCGTATTTATGGTATTTTCGGAATATTCAATAATTTTTCTTCTTTTAATATCTCAGATTGTGCTGTTTAGATAAAAAAATGTTCCATTTATTTTTTATTTTGTACTTCAGGTTGATATATAACGGTTTCTTCTTAGAGAAATGATATGTTCACAACATTTTTACAATAAATCTTAAGTGGTAGATTATTACTGGTTATTATTGTTGGGTTAAAAAAATAATCTAAGTGCTAAATTCAAATTTGAACCGATAACAACCACTTATGATATGTTGTGAAAATGTTGTGAACGTAACACTTCTCTTCTTTTTAATAAAGTCTTCAAGCTTTTTCTTTAAAAAAAAAAAAAAAAAAAGTTAGTGAGACAAAACTCATGTTCATATAATTTCTTGAACTTCTTAAATAAACTTTCATATTGGGTACAAGTAGATTTATTAAACAGTGATTTCTGATTTGAATTAATAACAACAAAATACAACTATATAGGCAATCAAGTTAGACAAAATGCCAGTTTTTATTGGGCTTCAAGTGTTCAAAGTTAACGTTTCTTATGTATGTTAGTTATGCTGCAGTATTCCAACTTGTCGGTTTTTTGGAGTTAAAGTCAATGGATCTTCAATAATTTACTTATTTAATTATACAAATAGGTGAGCATCTTCAATGCAAAGCATCCATGCATTATTAACGTATTGAAAAAGAAAATTACATGCATGCCATACGATGTGAGATTCGGAAGATGTTGTTAGATAAACTTAAGCAATTTAAAAGTGAAAAAGAACAGATAGAGAAAGAAAGGTCTAAGCTATGGTTGGAATCTTATATTATTTAAGTGAATAGTAGGTTGCTTTGGAAAATAAAATAAATGCTAGTATTAGTTTAAAGGAGACTTATAAGTCCTTGACATGGACTTCGGAGGTTAAGTTCTGACGTGAACTTCTTAATATTATTATAATTTTTTTTTTTCTGTTTTAGGTTTGTCTACTGAGATTTAAGTAATTCTTAATTCATAATTTTTATAACCCTAGAAGAGAAGAAGGGAAAGAGATACAAAATTACAAACAACTTGAAATTTGTGATGAAGGAGTTATAATTGGTGATGGGAAGCCATGCATGCTCATGTTTTAATAGGACCAGAGTTCTGACACCACCACACGCTGGGCTGCAGCGTAATTTTGAAGTTACAACACATCGTGGCCTGCATTGGACAAAATCATCTGGTTGCTCAAATTTGGTCCAGTATAATTTTTATTTATTATTTTTTTTTTTGGGCTTTCCTGGTGAACATTTAGCTCAAAATGGCAACTTTATATGGCTTCTAGACAACCCTTTTCAATCATTGTCTTATTGGGCTAATAATAATCTGATTTGGTGAGATTCTTTTGTGGTTGATTAGAGACTAACATAGCAATTCAATCCAGCCACATGAGTTGAGAGAAGAGAAAACAGATCAGTTTCCACTCATGGTTCAAAAAACAATTGCTCATGAATCATGATTGGAAGCAGTGTTTCTATGAACTTAGAAAAGGTCATATAAGGGTGGAAATATATATGTTGCTAATGTTGGTTGGTGAGCAAGAATTAATTGAAAGATATTACCCTATGGATTGAAGCCTTTTGGGATCAAGTAGTTGGAGCACATATTCATAATAACTTCATTAAGTCAATCATTCAACTTATGTTCAATTACTTTGACATTATTTTGCAGCATTGCTGAACATCACATGCTAAATCACCTCATGATATTGTAATTAATATGTTGGACATAAGCCACCTTCCTATCCCCACTAGTTACTAACTACATTAAAAACAATGTTGGACATAAGTATTTCTCGTAAGTAATAGTGATACCTTTAAGTAAATATTGGATTTTAGTGCATTGGCAATATCGACCATGAAGAACGTTTATTGAATCATTTGATTGCTACACTTCCAATCCATATTGCAGTTTCCAATCTAAGCCAGAAGCAGCAAAAAATACTAATAATAAAGGAAAAAAAAAAGGGGGAGTAAATCAAATCAATAAAAGAAACGAATGTAGAAGAATATAATTGGGTAAACTCGTATGGCAAGCATAATGACCAAACAAAAAGTTACAAAATGGTCAGCTGCTCAATCTAAAGGGGAATAGCTTTTAACGAAGAGGGTACTGAATAAAAAAAAAAAATTTTAAGACAGCTTTGGGAAATCTTGATGTATAGGTGGGGTTGAAATGTGAAGGCGTGCACCAACCTTGCTGATGATTGAGTAGAAGAGCATGTCTAATAAAAGCACAACAAACAAACCCATCCTCTATTCACCTTTTGCCTATATGAGTGCCATGCATGTAAAGTAAAAAATTTTAAAATTTTAAAAAATAAGTTTTGAGTTGTCTTAATCTTTGTCTTTTCAATGCTTTAATGTAACCCTTCGTCTCTCCCTTTCATACACATACACAAATGGAAACACAAACAGAAGTGGGCAGCTCATGCAAAGTAGAAATGTTAGGGAAAACAGAAACATAATTGTAAGTTTGTAACTGGAAACATTGTCATCCTAGTACGTCTCATTATCATTCAAGTGATCAGGGTTGGCAGTATAGCCAAATACTGAAAAACAAAAGTTGGAGCTCCCTTTAGTTTGAAAGTCTTCTCAAGCAAATAGTTTCCATGTAAAAAAGACACAATATAATTAATGTCATTCAAATAATAAAAGCAAAAATAAAAGATTTTATGTAGTACATAATGATTAACAATATAAAGAAAATATGGAGAAGTAGCTGTCCTGTTATTGTGGGGTTTTGACATAGTGTTAAGAGGCAGGTGTGCTTATATTCTCAGTCAAATGACATGATCATTTCTTAAGGAAAATGTGACAGAAAGGAAAAAGAAAATACTATGTGTATGAGAGAAAGAGAGGAGAGAGAGAGGGATAAACCCTTCCCCACATTGGGGTCACATTGGATAATCACGCTTCAACACCTTATTATCACCAATCCATGTTAGAGGAATCATGAAAGCTGACAAACATGATACACCTACACAAACCCCTTTCTTCTTCTACTCTGAATAAATAAAACAAAGACATTAATTAAGACTTTCCCTCTATTATAAAGCCCCCCCTTCACCCCCATCTTGCCCTTCAATTAATCCAACTCTCTCTCTCAGAAGATGGCCAACTTAGCCACCTCACTTGTTGTGCTATGGTTAAGCTTAATATCTTATGCTTACAATGTGCATGCTACGCGTATGGCACACTGGCCTAGAGGAAGCTCAACCAGGTTCTATGATTTCAAGGTTACTTACTAATCCCTATATAAGCATTGGAATGTCATATTTTTAACCTCTATTTTTCATTTTTTTTTTCCTCTATATATTCGAGCATGCATGCATGTCTATTAATGAAGTTTTTATTTAATGGCATATAGATACAAACTTTGAAAATTACAAAACTGTGCAACACCAAGGAACTAGTCACAGTCAACGGAATATTTCCAGGCCCTGTAATTTATGCCCAAGAAGATGACAGAATAATTGTGAAAATTACCAATGAGACACCATACAACACCACAATCCACTGGTACGTTAACCCTATTATTGTACTTATATCTTTGATCGGTCATAAGATTACTTGTATTAAATTTATATTAACTTCATTATTCTATTAAGGCATGGAGTCAGGCAGAGACTATCATGCTGGTTCGATGGGCCTTCGTACATCACACAGTGTCCAATTCAGTCTGGCCAGACTTTTACGTATGAGTTCACATTGGTGAATCAAAAGGGCACCTTTTTCTGGCATGCTCATGTTTCTTGGCTCCGGGCCACACTTTATGGTGCCTTTGTGGTATATCCAAAGCCTGGGGTCCCTTACCCATTTAAGTACCCATATCAAGAGCATATTCTACTCCTAGGTACGTATATTAGTATATACATTAATGATTATCATTTATTTTTTGCTGCACACTCATCATACACACACTGTTACGTAAATTAAAATCGTATTTTTAAAATAAAATTTCAAAGAAAGTGTATGTGGAGTGCAATAACGGGTGTATGATAAGATTTTTCCTTAGTATACATGTTTCTTAGACTTCTATCATTTAAAATGAAAATTGCTTCTACTTATTATGTTGCATGTTGGATGAATTGGGAATATGGCAGGGGAGTATTATAATAAAGATGTGGTACAACTTGAACGCGCCACTGTAGCAAGCGGTGGAAATCCTCCAATAACAGATGCTTATACAATTAATGGTCACCCAGGCCCCAACTACAATTGCTCCAACAATGGTAATAAAAAGTTATTGGAGTAATTTATATTGATTAATTATGACTAACTTGTGAAAACCCACTTCATCTAATCATTTGCTTTTGAAAACTGCTAGTAAAATAATTAAATTGGTTATATTAGTCAAACAAGATGTTCCAATTAATCAGATGCTTGAGATATTCCTGATTCACATATCACAAACAATTAAGCAATTTCTCTGATTAATTAGTATTCGATTTCTTCCATATATAGAGATTCTGTATTATCTTATAAAGCAACCACTACCTAATCATAATGACTTTTTTTCTTTGGGGACAACCATAATGGTGTCAAACTCTCAATCTCTTACGTTATCTAACACAATATCAATCAATCTATTAATTTGGATTTTAGCCAATGAGTCTAACGTATGAAAAATTGCACAATTTTTTTCACAAATGTTTAGATTACATATTGTGATATGTATAATAATGATGTCAATAGTGTAATTATATAAAAGTAATATTATTCTAATCAAAATTTATCATGTTAGCCATTATTAAAGTGTAATTATATAAAAGTAATATTTTTTAATCACAATTCATCATATCAGCAATTATTAAAGTGTAATTATATAAAAGTAATATTATTCTAATCACAATCTACCATGTCAGAAATTATTAAAAAAGGTTGTGAAAATTTTGTGTTCATAACATTACTTTCATGCTAGCTAATTATCTACTAATCCTATAATCATAATTTTTTTTCGTTATGTAATATGCTGATTATTTCAGATGTGTACAAGATTGATGTCGTTCCTGGGAAGACATATTTGTTAAGGCTGATTAACGCAGGCTTAAACTCTGAGAACTTTTTTGCCATTGCTAATCACAAATTAACCATCGTGGAAGCCGATGCAGAGTACACAAAGCCATTCACCACAGACCGTGTGATGCTTGGGCCAGGCCAGACCATTAATGTCCTTGTCACCGCTAATCAGCTCATAGGAAAATACTCCATGGCCATGGGACCCTACAGTTCTGCCAAGGGTGCTGCTTTCCAAAATATATCAGCCATTGCCCACTTCCAATACATAGGTGCTGTAACTAATAGCGTATCATTACCTGCTCAATTACCAAGTTTTAGTGACAATCTTGCTGTTAAGACAGTCATGGATGGACTAAAAAGCCTAAACACTGTTAATGTTCCGAAAGAGATTGATGCAAACCTTTTCATCACCATCGGATTGAATGTCCAAAAATGTCAGTCTAAGACACCCAATCAAAATTGCCAAGGCCTTAATAATGGGGTTATGGCGGCATCTATGAACAACATTAGTTTTATAAAGCCACAAATTTCGCTTTTGGAAGCTTACTACAAAAAGATTAATGGTTCTTTCACTGAGGATTTTCCTGGGGTACCCCTTAAGTTCTATGACTTTGTCAATGGGGCACCTAATAATATTCCTAATGACACACAGGCTTTGAGTGGGACTAGGGTCAAGGTCCTTGAATATGGCACTAGGGTGCAACTCATCTTGCAGGACACTGGGACAGTCACCACTGAGAATCACCCAATTCATCTTCATGGCTATAGCTTCTATGTTGTGGGGTATGGCACTGGGAACTATAATCCACAAACTGCAAATTTCAACTTGGTTGACCCCCCGTACATGAACACTATTGGAGTTCCTGCTGGTGGATGGGCTGCTATTCGGTTCCTTGCTGACAATCCAGGTATTTTTCTTTCGAGTAATGTTAAGGATATAACATTTTTTCATCTTTTGTTACAATTAGATTTACATCACATTCACTTGGGTCCACCACTTGCATCATTTTTATTATGCACTAATCACAGTTAATTATGTCAATAGTTATGAAAAATTTTGGTTATTGCTTATGTAAGTAATTACTTCAATTTTTATTGCAGGGGTTTGGTTTATGCACTGTCACTTAGATATACATCAAACATGGGGATTAGGCACGTCTTTCATTGTCAAGAACGGGGAGGGGGTCCTGGAAACACTTCCTCACCCTCCGGCAGACCTGCCGCGGTGCTAGGGTACTGTTGGATAGATGAGACTGTAATTCTAATGGACTGTTGTGAATTGTGATAGTTCTATCCATTATCCAAGCAAGGAATTTTTTTGGACAAGTGTGTAATGTGTGGGGTTGTTTCATTTCTTTTGGACCATGTAATTGTGATTCTAAAAATGCAAAGGGTTGGATGAATAAAACTGCAAGTTTCTTTTTTGATAAACAAAACTGCAAGTTTCTTTGTTGTTTGTTTGGACGTTGTTTTATATATGTTAGGTAGTAACTAGCTGTCCATCACATATTAGGTAGTGAAGTCAACTTCCTCTTTAATTTGGTTCAGCGAACTAGTCCATCAAGATTCAAAAGGTTATGACTTTTTCCTTTTTTATGCCAAATAAGGTTATGGCAGTTGAGGAAACCCATTTAAAATATATATTGGACTACCTACCTTCAATTAGTGCTGACATATACAAAGATTTCCAAGAAATAAACTATAACAACGAAGTAAACCCAAAATTAGAAAATAAAATAAACACACACAAACTAAAGAATATCAAGGATTTACATGATTCGACTTTTGGCCTAGATCCACGACAACGACGAAAAAAATTTCACTAATCAATTATGGAGATATACAAGTTGGTGTATCAGTATTCTCACAATAACTCAATCTCCAATACACCCAATAGCTCTCTCAAAAATACAAAGAATAGAAAAAACCTTGCACCCTACTCTAAACTAGAGAACTCTCTCAAATACATAGCAACTAAACTCTCTATTTCACTCTACAATTGCTACAAAACATATATCCTATTTATACTAAGGTAAGCCGACTAGGTAATGGTTTAAAAGCAATCCATAACAAGAGTCCTAATAGGACTGGGCCACTTATTAGTGGACCAAAAACCAAGCCACACGTTACAAATCTCCACCTTCGCTTGATTTTGGTGAAGCCCCACAAATGAAACTTCTCCGCTGCCAAACCAAAGCCCCCAAGGGCTATCACAAACTACAAAGACCCTTGGGAAGTGTGTCTTTGATAGTAAGATTCTTTTATTAGAATCTTCCCTCTTGTTGAACGAAAATTATATCTTGTACCCGGCATATATGCCGGGTACACCATATACTAGCTCCTTGTTGAAAAAGTTTCATTGTCTTGCTTCCTAAAAAATAAGAATTATAGATACAAGGGGAGTTTGCTCTAAATAATTAAATCTATTATCAGGTCAAGTTACTAATTAGTTTCTTTTTGGTGTAGCTAGAATTCGAATTCAAGACCCTTATTCAAAGAAAATAAACTTTACTAATTGAACTAACTAAAATCCCTCCTCAGATTTATGATAATCTTCTAACATTAATCCATAACTACCTCCCAACCCCACCCCACTATCATTTTATCATACAAAGCAAGACCTAGACTTGAGCTTGTTGGATTCATAGTCCATAGAGCTCAACAAACATAATTTCTTTTTGATTCAACATGGGTTGTATAAAATGAGAATGAATATAACATAAGAACACTAATCGGATTTATATTGTGGAGAGGATGATATTTTTTATTTTTTATTTTTATAATTTTGAAAGTAAGTCATTTATAAGTATCCTAATACACTCAAAAAAAAAAAAAAAAATTTTGAGAGGGTGGGTGGGGGGATAAGTAAATTGATTATATAGACAGATCATATGGAGGAGTAGAAACCCAATAATTTAATGAGTCTAGTTAATGGGTGCCTTTAGAGCATTTGTGAATGAAATATTTTAAGAAAGTTTTGATATCATATTATGAGAAGGATAAAACTTAGGTACAGTACATTAGGTGCTATTCCTTAGGTTTCCCTCTTAAAATTCAGCCATGTAGCTACTTAATGTAAAAATACACTTAAAATGAGAAAAAATCCACATGACAGAATCTTAAAATGAGTACCTAAGGAACAGCACTTAAGTACTGTACTTAAGTCTTGCTCTTATGAGAAATATAAAAAGTGGTAAAAAAGATCAGTTAATTTTTTACCCATAAAAAATTATAAACATGGTTCAGAAACCAAAATCCTTAAGATATCGTTAACTTTTTCCTAATCTAATAATTCTAGAATACCTCTCTCCAAAGCTTCTACCCTAACTCGTTGGGATTCTATAAAGCTTCTACTCTAACTCATTGGGATTCTATATTTCTATTAACAGTGAAAGATACTCAATTCAAAGCCTTATTCCATAACAGAAATAACTTGGTAACCGCAAGGAAATAAATGCCTAGGTAACATTATGCTTAGACTTTATTTGGATGAATTTAATTTTCACTTTTAAAAAATGTACAATTTTTTTTAAAGTATCACATTAAAAAAAAAAAAATTAAGAAACCACTTTTTTAAGTTATTGCTCTACTTTTATACAACAAACAAATAAACTGATGAAAAAAACTTGGCCAAAATGCGAACACCCTTTATAATTTTGGTCTGTTAAAACAGCCTCTAAGGTTTTAACTTTTAATGCTTTCGTATAATTCCTTAAAGTTTTTATATCCACCAAATTGACCCTTGTAACTAACTTTGTTAGCTCTTATGGATAGAAAAATGACGTGGCAATAACGTGACTACATAAAGAAAACTAATTAACTAATTCTCATTACTAATCATGTGAATTTTCTATTCATAAAAGTTAATTAGAAGTTAGTCCCATGGATCAATTTGACAGATATAAAAACCTCAGGAAGTTATAAGGAAAAATTGAATCATAAGAGATGTTTGCAACTAAGCCAAACCTTAGGTGAGTGTTTTTGCATTTAGGCCAAATAAATTCATCAAAACTTACACTAGAATTACTATAATCAATAGACGTTAAAAATAATTATAGAAAGAAGAAAGTATCTTGTGAGACGGCCTCATAAGACTTATGTCTTAATGACATGTGGGTCCCACATGAGATCATACAAGAATTTTCCTTACTGGAAGACAAAGAGAACAAACTAGCTTTAACAACTAATCTGTAGCATGCCCGAAAGTCAAGGGAAGTACAAAGAAGCTGGTGTTAATGACTAAGATCCTTTGAAAGGTGGCTACTGGTTAGCACCCACCTATATATGGTTGGGACTTGGGAGTCAAATACTCTTTCATTTGATACATGAAGAGGGGATAGAAGTGCAAGATTGATTCTGCATACCTTTGAAAAGAAATTCTAGTTCACAGTGGTTGTCCAATAGCAACAAGCCATGCATGGTAAGGTTCCACCGAGCATGATCATTCGCCATCTGTGTCATCTGATCTCCCACCACAAGATAATCTTCTGGATAAAGCACTGGCCTGGGGATTCGTTCAAATATCCAAGCCAAGAAATTTAGTGGAATGTCAAACCCCTCAATTCATTTTGATACATGTACCACAGGATCACACTTTAATCTCAAACTCGAGAGATGTCGGTAATTGAAACAAAAGAAGTAATCGTATTATATGTGGTGCAGCAGAAACCCAAATTAAAAAATATTACTTCATCAAAAAAACATTAAAATACTACTAAAGCACTGGTAGTACTAGAATGATAGTACAATAAACTTGGGGAGTACAGTAATTACAATAAACATGGGAGTACAATACTTACCAGATTCATGAAGAACTTAAAAAGCACAGTAATAAAGTAATAGCACTCACAGCAGTGGTGCAATATTGGTATATTGCTATATTTTAACTCATCAAATACCAAAATCATGCTCCAGCAGTGGAGCTAAATCTATTTTTTTTAGTTCTATTGCTACAGTGCACATCTATAGATAGATGTGCATTGTTCATGAGAGCTAAACAAAAAAAATAATTTTTTACTCTCGAGCCTGTCTAAAATAATAAAAATTGGTTCTCTCTCTCTCATTCACTCTCACCTCACACCGTGCCTCTCTCTCTCTCTCTCTCTCTCTCTCTCTCTCTTAGTCACTCTCACCTCTCTGTCTCAACGTCTCCAACCCATGCCTCCGCCGGCCTCAACGTCACCGGCCCAAGCCGACCCAAGCCCCAAGCTGCCGATCCATGCCTCCGCCTAATCCTCCATTTCAACGCTCACCCAACGCCGACAAGCCTGAGTTTCTCTGGATTTCGTGGGTTTCATCATCGATCCAAGCTCTGGGTTTCATCGTCGAAGCCGCCACTGCCTTCCTCAGCCCATTGCTTTGGTTTTCTGACGATTAGACCCATCCACCTCAGACCTACTTCTCTTCCGCTGATCAGACCCACACTGACACTATCCTCCTCACCGAAGCCCAGCTCTGTGATTGGTGATTTTTTATTTTGTTTGTGATTGATGATTTTGTTTGGTCTGGATTGAGGAAAAAGATTGGAGATTTTGGTTGGTGGTTTTTTTTTTTTTTTTTTTTTTTTTTTTTTTTTTGCTGCTGTGGACTGGTGGTGGTGGTTGTGGTTGTGGCTGTGGCTGATGGTAGAGGTGGTTGTGGTTGGGGCTGTGGATGTTTTTTAGGTAGTGAGATATATTATTTTATTGTATGAAATATATTATTTTATTGTGTTGAAAGCTAAAATAGATCCACTGCTGCAGCATGTGTGTATGTAAAATAGATAAAGTAACTTTTGATGGAGCTAAATAGCTAAATTTTTAGCTTCACTGCTGTGGATGCTCTAATAAACTAATAGCTGACATCATTTGTGATTTGGTAGTAGGAGTTCTTATATTATTCCACATGATACTTGGTAGGAGTTAAGAAGTTCGAGTATATACTTGAACGAATGTATTATGTCTACGATGATAACCCTATCAAGCCTCAGGTTGTACATGTGATATTACTCATTATTATCATATAGTGTAGACAAAGACTTATATTTTTTTAATTCAGCCAAAAAACAAAGTGTTGAACTAATATTACACGGATTTTGCTAATGTGTTCCCTAAGGGCACACAATAATTTTTATTTTTGAAAAAAAATTTCTCGGGAATTGAAAAGTATTGACAACTTTTTCAATTCCCGAAAAAATGTTTCCAAAAGTGGATAGGTTAATATGTGCCCTTAAGACACACATTAACCGGACCCATATTACACAAAGATTCTTTCAGCACCATCAGAGACACAGTTTTCAATAAAAAATAAAAAATAAAACACAGTTTTTAATCGCAAATCTTCCCTCTAATCAAAGTCCAAATCTCTTGTCTCACTTTTCCTGCTCCATTCTATACTCTACCAATAAAAACTTGCCACGTGTTCACCTAATTAATTAAATACTACTATTAATTAATAACTGTAGTATTAATAAGTCAATAATGATAGTATTTAATTAATTAGGTGAACACGTGACAAGTTTTTATTGGTAGAGTATAGAGTGGAGCAGAGAAAGTGAGACAGAAAATTTGGACTCCTCTAATCATATATAGCATTGTTAATTTGTCATTGGACTTAGGGAAAGCCCTTGGAAATATTGTTCAAAGAAACAAGTGCAGCTAACAGCCCAACATATCATACTATTCATAGCATTGAAAGTAAATCCAACAACCCAGCTTTCCTCGAATAGCAATGCTGGTACAACCACCCCTCAAAACAACATAGATTTTCAGTACATAATAAGTAACGTACAGAAATCAATGATAAATAGGACCAGTCATTTTCTTCCGTTGAAAGCAGGTGACATGCATTTTTATCCCTTCCATTGAGAAGCCTCTTGCTCAAATGAGTATTCCGCAAACACAGTTGGGAAAGATTGGACTTTCCACAAGAATTTTCATATCAGTTCCTTTTACAATGTTGGATTGGGATGCTCATTTAGGCAAGATGCATTGCATGGAAAGGCTAGTGGACATCCACAACATCAAATCAAAGATTTCACATCAGAGAGGTATGTATAACTCTTTACCTGTTTCGGTACTAGTCACTCATTACTCATAAATTGTATTGCCTAATCTACACATGATTAAAAATTAGGAGGAAAAGTCACATCCATCCAAATAGGTCTCCTCCACGCAAGTTCCTTTCAAATGTTGGAATGGGATGTCATTTAGGCAAAGATGCTTTGCATTGAAGGCTAGTAGACATCTAAAACATCAAAATAGAGGCTTCACATAAATGAGGTATGTAAAACTCTTTTAACTGTTTCAGTACTAGTCATAAATTGTAATGCCTGATCTAGACATAACCAAAGAATTACAAGTCATACATCTACACAAATATAGTCTGTTTGGATAAACTGTTTTAAAAAGTACATTTTTAAAAATGAGCGTTTTTAAAATGTGCATTTTTAAAACACAATTTTTAAAACCATTTATAAGCGTTTGGCAAAACTTATGAAAACATTGAGAAAGAAGTTTTTTATTGTCAACTAAGCATTTGATCTATATTTGTCTAAAATTATTGTTTGAGCCTAAATTACCAAAATATGACACAACTCTAACACCAAAGTACACTCATAAAATAATTTTAGTCAGATTATAGTCACCCCACCACTTAGCTGTTCACCAATACAACCACCTTACCACTATAGCTGTTCACCACTCAATAATAGTATAACTTTCCCAAATCAGGCCTACCCTCTATTCTAAACCACAAAAACAAAATAGAGTTGAAAAGTTGAAACCCAAATCACAAATAACGTAGTGAAAAACTAACGGGAGAGGAAGAAAGAGAGCTTGTGACAATGGCGTTCTCTATTTGTGGTGATTGAGCTTGCAGATGGTGCAATTGAGGCTCTGCCAGTGCGTCTTCTTTCTACTTCCAATCTATACTACTACATGCGATTTGGGTACACTGGGTCTGGAAGCCTCTACCCAATGTGTCTTAGCTACCATTGGAGCTTTGCTGTGATGTTGTTCTGCAACTTGCATAGAGAACAATGAGATGTAGCATGTACAAGTTGTCATTAAACAATAATTTCGTCATTAAGCAAAATTATAAGGATATTTTAGGTATTGACACCCTTCAAATTTGGATTGTGATGAGTTTTTAAAATTGCGGTTTCGAAAAAGTTCAACTGTATTTCATTTTCAAAACGCCAAATTTGGCATTTTTGAAAACGCAATCGCTAAAAAATCGCAATGCCAAACGATGGAAATTTTGCATTTTGATTCAAAAACGTGTGTTTGCATGGTGCAAACGCTTATCCAAACAGGTCTATATCTCCCTTTTATTTTTAGAAGAAAATGAAAATCAATTTATACAATGCACTTAGCATTAGGGAGAGATCATGAAAAGAATCTCTCTATAATCAATTTGATAAATGACTTCTTAATTGGAAACTTAAAGCAGATATCATGGGTTGATAATCTCTGAAGTCCAGCACTTCTCTCCATTAACATTCAGTCCAGATGCGAATTTTACCCTTAGGTTGCTCTTCAAATTCAAGTAATCAACCTGGGGATAAGTGGATATCATAACATTAAGAATTGGAAACAACTAGATCATAAAATGCATACTAGACTAGAGAAGCTACTAAACCTGATCTGGATCTAGAACAAGCAGACAAAATGCCACAACTGGACCTGTGGAAGGATCTAAGAAATCTTGGTGTGGCTGTTCACTTAGACAGGGAAGACCTGGACTAGGCCCTGAATACTGCAGTCTTGATTTCAGAGAACTAGCAAACCAAGATATCTGTCTTTGCTGCATAAGGAATTAAAACGTATAAGGAAATGTAAGCATTGAAGATAGGTCAAAGCTTGAATGATAAAACATTTATAATGTAGAGCACTAAGACTTAAGAGGTATGGTTTGGCCTGAAAATAAGTCCAGAGTTTCTAACATCCACTTAGGATTTGGTTTGGTTGAAGAAAAAAGGAAAAGAGAAGAGAGGGGGGGGGGGGGGGGTTGTAAATTGTAGTTTTTTCTTTTTTAATATAAGAAAAATATATACTAAAAATACTACTTTAAGCAAAAAGAGTACAAAGCAGTCAAATAGTACAAGCAAGAAAAAGAAAAAAACAAAAAATTAATTACAAAAGAGAAGAGAACTAATAAACAGATAGGGAATCACTAGATGTGAGTACCCCAGCCCAAGACCAATTGTAAAAATTAACCACTCAATGAAGCAAGCAATTGGTCTCCCGAAGTATTAACATCCTCAAACGTACGTCTATAATGCTCCCTCCATTTACACTACATCAAGCACAACTAAATTCCAACTGTCTGACAAGTGTTTCCCCAACCAATTCCTCCAACCAAAAAGAAGATCTAGTACCGTTATTGGTAGGACCCAAGAAACCCCAAACCAGACTACAAGTTCGATTGTAATGTCCTCCTAAAACTTTAAATTTGAGCCATCAACCCCCTAGTTTATTAGAATAGTTGCAATATTCCATAGGTGAAATTATCAACCCCGTAAATAATTAGATTAGTTGTGATATTCCATCACAGTTAAAATTTCACCAATCCAATTATAACCTTGAAAATACTTATTACATGATATTAAAAAATAAATAAATAAATAAATTTGGGAAAATATGGAGGGAAACAAGGTTAATTATTATCATTTGCATTTGTTTGGTGACAATATGCAAGTGAAGCATTTTTCTCTTCACATTTTTTTCCTAATAATTTTTTCCCCTTTTAATTTCTTATTATCCTTTTGATAATTCAATAGTTACAACAGGAGAGAAGATTTGAGCCATAAACGTCTCTATTGAAGGTTCCAGTTGGGTTACAAGACTCTTGGCCTTTTAATTTTATATTATGGCAAGATACACATGTAAATTTGATAGTTAAGCATAACTAAAATTTGGAAAAACTTTAAAAGTAGTGAGGCATTGCAACTAACCCAACAGTTTGATTGCTCACATTTAAAGTTTAATGAACTGCTATTAACTTGGTGCAAACACCGAATATGCCCATTGACCAGATTGATGTTGATTGATTCTAATGGACCTGATTGATCGTAATTAATGCTGGTTGATGCTAAACATTTTAGAATCTTTTTTTGTTTTTTCGTATTATATGTAATTAGTTACAAGTTGTCTCATTTTCTTACTTGGTTATGAAGTTATTTCCCTTGCTTCCTTATTTATAGGCCTTAGAATTCTCTATTATTGATAACGTGATCATTAATTAATATATTTTGGTTGGGAATTTCCTTCCAATGCTTGGTGCAAACTTCAAACAACCCTTAGAGCTAAAGCCGGGCCTTCTATTTTTGTCTCTCTAGTCAATCCTAGGTATAGACTCTTAGGTTTCTCTCTCTTATTATACTTTCCCTGCAAATACAACAACAACATGGGTTTAGTCCTAAATTCCTATGTGGCACATTGCTAGCAGGGAACGCCCCAATGAGCATCTATATTGGATCCATTCCTATTTAAGTGACTAAATTTTATGTTGGTCATTACTCATCAGCCTACTGCAACCCTCTCCCTTTTTCCGAACTTGGTATCCGTTATGAACAAAATATATGACACCAAGCATAGACATAGACAAAGTTCTATTTTCCCTAGAAATATCTTTGAGAATTTTGTGCGGCATCATGACCTCATAGTTTGGGTGGAAAATTGCAATTTACCCAAAGGGAATCAAATGTTATAGTCGATTTAACTTTAAGTTCTTAAAGTGCATGTAGGCAAGTTTTGTATAGCCAAAATTTGAGGTTAAGGTAGCATTTTAAACCAATGTTGGTAAAAGCGTTGGCACACTTAAGCACAAAGGCTTCCCAGAGCCTAGGTGCAA
This sequence comes from Quercus ilex subsp. ballota, assembly GCA_032727855.1. Lineage (NCBI taxonomy): Eukaryota > Viridiplantae > Streptophyta > Magnoliopsida > Fagales > Fagaceae > Quercus > Quercus ilex. Next base: position 50,188,753 of record CM064915.1, read on the forward strand.
AGTGCAAGCGTGCACATTATTGAAGTGAAACTCACATTCTTAAAAAAATAATTTGATAAATTTGAAAATAATTATTAATGGACAATACAATAATAAAGTGATCAAAAAATCATATAAATTGAAATAAGAGAGTTTATATAATTCATATAACATTTATATATAAGCCCCTCCTGCAATTTTACCACAAAAATTGTAAGTCAAGTCTTTTTTCTTTTTCTTTTTTGGATCAGCTAGATAGAGTACCTCCATCAATACCCTTTCTTGAATATCTGATAGACATAATGCATTATGACTAATTGACTACTTACTAATATTAGAGAATAATTGGTAAATAATGTATAAGTTTATAAGAATTAGTCTATAAGATCAATGGTGGACTGTGGAGTGATTGCGGTCCCAAATGGGTCTCATAGAAGTGTATAGCAACACACATAACATTTAATTTTATACACCAAATCAATGGTTTATATAAAAGGCGCTCTGAGCTTTTTGAAAAAGCACAAAGAAGAATGCCTTTTTGAATGCGCCTCACTTTAGAGGTGAAAAGCGCTGGAGCTTTGGCACTTCGCACTTTGCGCTTAAGCTCGCTTTTACAAACACTAATTTTAAACAAGTTTCAATATTTCCCACAAAACTTTAGATGGACTTCTATTATTGTGATATTTGAGGAAAAAAAATCCTTGCTTAAGGATGATGATGCGCCTAAATCAATTACCTAATGAAATCACATGGTTTAAATTATCTAGCTTTGGGCACACACCGTGAAAAACTTTCTACATAAAACGAAAATTGAAATATCTGAAAAGATCCTCCTAATAAAGTGGATCCAACTTGAGGATTGAGTGAGTGAAAATTCAGTTGTTATGGAATGGTTGTGACATTGTTTGAAACCCCATATTTCTATGATAGTCAAATTTTGTGACTCTTCCAAGAAAATTTGGTACCCTATTGTTGAATCTTTTTCTGCAATAGAGTAATGTTTCCTGGATTTACGAGATAGACGAGAGAATTTCTTCCGCTAAGCAGTCTAGAAAACTAAGTAGTCTAGAAAATGGTTGTCTAAGTACTACAACTGTCACAACTTAAGGAAGCGCTAGTCACATCTATGTTATACTTAAAAAAGACTAGGCAAGCTACAATTAGGACTCCTCATAATCGCTTATATAGCCAAGTTCAACTTTGTACACCCCCAATGTGGGACTCAACCAATGCCCATGCACTCATATTCGATTCAATACCAATCCAAATGTCCAAAGGGTATGGCTTCCAACATTCTACCTTTGATCATTCTGTCTTTGTATGCCACTCTTCTCCTGGCATGATTGTCTTGATTGTTCATGTGGATGATGTCATCATTTATGAAAGTGACTCCATCGGTACTACTGATTTGAAATGATATTTGGGTAAGCTATTCCATACAAAAAATTGGGGTGCTCTTCACTATTTCCTTTCAAATAAAGTTGCTCGTTCTTTTTAGGGTATCTCTCTCCCTCTCTCTCACAAAAGTAATATGTACTTGATCTTTTCCCAAGCTGGGATTTAGGAGCTCATCCTATTGATACTCCTATGCACTATTGATGGGGAACGTAAGTGGCAGCCCACTTTGAAGACCTATAAGAGGCGAAAAGCTGGTTGTAATGCTCAAGCCTTAATTTGGGATGTTTCGGATGACGGGACGCTCTCATGGGACCTTGCTTAGTCTTATTTTATTGTTTAGTTGCTGCTGGATCAGTTTTAATTAAGTTCTATTAGAATAAGGGCAATTTGGTAATTTCCAGAAATCTGGAATGGGCTGTCCTTGGCCGTACCAAAGGCCCATGAGTCTTATTTTATGTTTACGTATTATTAAGTCTTTTATTTAATTTTTATTAGTATTTCTATTCATTCTAGGAATAGGTTATTTAGAGTCCAAGTCCTACTAGGAAAAGGATAGCTATAGCCTCTATATAAAGGCTCTTTTTTAGTCATGTTATTTCAGAATATTTTGATTAATAAAATTCAGCAACTTATTTTAAGCTTTGTTTGTGTGAGGCAAACTTCTCCGAGGTGTGATTCCGAGTAACCCTAGGTGTGATTGCCTAGTGTTTTATTTATGTTATTTTCTGTTTATCCCCTGTTTCAGCCCCAAACAGCTGTCAACATTCATACTTTTCTAATCTAAACTCTTAAACAATAATCCTTATTCAAGAATTCATCAAGACACCTAGTATAGTGCTGAACTTTCTTAACAGTCCTGCATCAACTATACTATTAAACTTGATGACAAGCACAGTGAACTGTTTGCGGATGTTGGTTGATATTGACACTTGATTGGGAAGCTGATTTATCTAATCATTACTCATCTTGACATTACTTGTGCATTGGTGGTGGTGGTTACTACATGCATGCTTCTCATCAACCTTATTTTGAAACAGTTTGTCGTATCTTGCATTATTTGAAGGGAGCTCCTGTTATCTGTTATCTGTTCCAGTGAAGGAATTTATGATTTTTATGTTACTGTTTGGTTTAGAATCTACGTGGTTCAAAGATTAGAAGCCAACTAGGCCAGTAGTTGTTTTGATGGGCTGGCTACCTCCTATTATACCTTTGTTGGCTGTAATCTTGTTACTTGGCACTGTAAAGAGCAAAACGCTGTTGCTCCCTCTAGTGTTGAAGCTTCAATTTTTAAATATATAGATATATATATATATAAACCCTCTAGTGTTGAAGCTAAGTACGGAGTTACGGCTCATGCTACTTCTGAAATGTTATGGGTTCGTTCTCTCTTTCAAGATATTGGTGGTGGTGTTGCTACTTCCATGGAGATGTACCATGATATTAGGCCACTATCTTCTTTGCTAACAATCTAGTTTTCTATGAGCACACCAAACATGTTGAAATTTACTATGATTTGGTTTGAGATTTATTGACGAGGAAACAAATTGTCATCCCCCACAGTTGCTCAAATGATCAACTTGGTAATATCCTAATAAATTCATTAGCTCGTGCCTCCTTCCAACGATTGTCTTCCAGCTTGGTTATGTGGTTGTTTTATAATTGGTTTGTTATTCTTCTATTAGCTTCAGGGTCTTCTTGTAACAATCAGATCACTCTAATTTAAATATATGCTATGGTGACGGGACAACAATTAAGCCCTAAACCCATTCTCTAACCTTTCTCCTCTTTCAATCTTCCCTCTCTTCATCTAATCCTAACTTCCAAAGTTTACAATTCATATAGAGACCTCTACAACAGTGAAGATGGGATATTTTGCTAGACTTTCTGATGATGAAATGAAAGTTTATGAATTTGGCCAGCGCTTATGGCGGAGAAGAATTTGCCAAGATGTGACTAGGACAATCATGGGCTTATGGTGCTGGGTTTGTTTGTGACAATGTGGTTAAGGACAACTTGGAATCGCATTTGGGACTATGGTGGTGGCTGTGGTGTGTTTGAGTGGAGGCAAGGTGAGGTGACGGTATGTTGATAGAGGTGTTGTAGGGTTCAAATCATTTAAAATTCTCAATTAGCTTATTCAAAAAATTAAAAATTTCCAGAAATTTAAAGCTCTTCATTTTTTTCAGTCCCTTTTCTTTCTAAAATGGGGAAATGATACTTTCTTCAACTGTTATGTAAAGTTTAATTTGCCAACCTAGGGGTTAAAAATTTAAACTTTACGTACCTTAGGTCAAGCATGCTAATATTACTCCAGCCATTATAAAAAATTTGCAGAGATCATGGACTCAGGGGGAAAAAGCCCTAATAGAACTCATTCTTCCTCAAATTTCTATCCAAAACCATCCCAATCCACCACCCACAGCCACTATTCTTCTTCTAATTTCCACACATCACCACCCAAGATCACCATAAAACCCCATCATTTGAAACACCAAACCTATCATAAGCCCACAGCCCCCAAACCTTTATCCACCTCCACTGTCTTTATCAACAGCAAAGCATAACAAGCAAAGCTTTTGTACCAAACATCATTCTACAACCTCTAGTAACTAAACAGAACCTCAATTGCTATCCACACTAGTCACTTATATCATGAAGGCCAGACCCAGCCACCATCATCTCCACTTTTAGTTTTACTACCATGGCCTCTCAAGGATCATCACTAAAGGTTGTGCAGTGTATGTAATCAGTTTACTGTTGGATAAAAATTAGAACTTGACATTGGATATTTGCAAATCAACTATTACTTTAGTAGCCTTTCTGCTCTCTCTAGATATAACAACACAGGCTATCTGTCCTGTCTTACATCAACAGTTTGCATAAAACGTTATGAAAATTGCAAATCTTTATATGCATCACAAAACCAAGCTTTTACACAACAATAATATAGTTAAACAAGACATGCAAATTTCCAGGTCACTGACATATGTCATTATGAATTTTGTTAATATCAAAATGTGGCTTCACTTATTATGAACCAAATGGTTTTTCCTTTGAAAAATTTAGCAAGCCATTATTATTGGCATGTGCCCTCAAATACATACACTTACAGAAGCATATTTCTAAACCTATAGATTTTTCTTGTAGCTAGGATGAATTCCATATCTCTACACTATCAAGGAATTTTCAAAATGAGGCATTTACAATGAGGTTGAAATCACAAATAAGGCCAAGTCTTACCTGAAGCTTCTTGGGATCAGTAGTTGATGCATCAATGATATCAATTTTCCCATTGATCCGGAATTGCTCCCAAGAGTCGGTAAAATACCAACATATCTAAAAAATCAAATTTCATGTTTAGGATAGACCTAAAAACACAAAATTACCAAACTGGGAGACAAGCTTCAGCATCAATGGTGGGAATGCAGTATAGTAGTACAGCTAAATTATAGGAAAATATATTTTTTGGCATAATTTTTGAATTATACCTTAGAGAATAATTACCTCAGCAAATGGGCAATGCTTAAGATCCTCTATCTGCATAGTAAGCCAAAAAAAAAAAAAAACCTCAACAAGCAGATTCTCAATTAATACAAACCACAAAACTCAACATAGCCCACTAAAAACGCCATGGAAAAGCAAATGGGCAGTGAACAATAACTTCAATTAGCATAGTTTTAAGCCAAAATCCAAGCCCAACAGCTCAATCTTCAATAAAATACAAAACCCAGATCATAATTACATCTAAAACCAGGAAAAACAAAATCCCCATGTGAATTAAAACACAAATTTGAAGTCTTTAAAAAGAATTAAAGTGTCTAAATAAGGAAAACAAAAGGAACCTTGTGAGTTCGGGAATCAGTGTTGATTTGGATCTGGTCAGTGTTCTCTTGAAATCCTCTGAAAACCAGAGTGCGGTTGGAAGGTCTCCCATTTGATCCAATCGTAGCCTGAAAACAACAACAACAACAACAACAACAACAACAAAAACAACAATTACAGACGATGTTTTCAAAGAAAGAAAGAAAGAAAGAGAAAAAGAAAAGATGTGGGAAAAATGAAGGCACAAGTTGAAAATAGGAAGAGTGCTTGAGGTGGGAATTGGAGTCCAATGCGCTGAGAAGAAGCTGCTTCCATGGCCCCATTGTTACGGTTCCCATGCCAATTCACGTATTTTCCTTCGTCTTTTTTGCCTTTTGCAATCTATCTTCGTTTCTGCTACTTATTTGATTTCATAAAACGCTATTTCTAAGGACGCTTTTTGTCGTATGTTTGGAGAGACGGTGTTCTAACTAGCGATTTAACGCCCGCCCCCCTCCATTTTTATTCTATTGGATAAAAAAAAGTTTGGCTCCAAATGTTTTGGAGCTATCTTCCTACTTACCGTGTACAACTGTACTTTTTTGACGCAATGGTCACTTTATGAGTATAAGTGACTGTGAAGTGTGAGAGGTAAGGGTCAGGATTCAAGTCTCTAATAGAGGGTTTCACATATATATATACACTTAGATTAGGTTAGAGTATAATTTTTATCTTGTATAAAAATAAATAAAAAACTTACCATGTGAAAATTAAAGATATAATCTATGTGTAGTTGTAGTCGCATTATTTTCTTTATGAATCGTGCGAACTTGCTTAAATAATACACAAGAATAATCTTATAATAATTCGTCACATATCAAATATTTGGAGCAAAAATTCGTTCATTTCATAGTTACGATGAAAGAGAGGATTTGAACCATCGATACCTCTATTGAAAACACAAGGAAGTGTCATTTGAGCTACAAAACTACGGACTATTTAGAGGTAAATCTTAGTCAACTATATATATATATATATATATATATATAGTTATTCGAACAACCATGTGGGGTTGTCAACGATGAATGATGCAGTGTTTGGGAAAAGATTTTGCTTTCTGATATTGGTTGAAACAATTGTCGACAAACATCAACCTAAATTTGCTTCTTCTTCAACCGAATAAACCTAGCATCAGCCCAAATTTATTGATTTATTGTGTAGGTGGTGGGTTTGATTATGGTTTTGGGTTTGATTGTGGTTGATTTGTTGTGTGGGTAATAGTTTTAAAATCTCTCTCTCTCTCTCTCTCTCTCTCTCATGTGATGGTGGCTGCCAAAATTTCTAGAATATCAATTCGGTGATGAGACGACAGTTTGCGTCTTTAGGAAACCAACATTGGCAGGGTGGCCCAAGAAACCTTTTCAAACTCGGTCGCTCCTGCCAATAAACACCCGCTAGTTGAAAGATATTTACTTGTGGCTCATATTGTGATAATTTTAAAACTAAAAGGTTTTGTTTGATATAATTATAATTTTAGGGCTTAATTTGAAATAAAGTCAGATTTTAGTGTGTTTTTATAAAATTATCCAAAAATTAAATAAACAACTTTTTTCCCTTGATAGTTTAATCATTACAATTAACGGATGGCGCAAATTTATCATTTGGTTCTACCCAGAGAGGATGCTAATAATCTACAAAACTCTTTGTAAATAAACAATTAGTACAAAGTGTAAAGCTCATTTGTTCACATCCTATCTCTTTCAAAATTAAATTATTTCCTACGTCTTGATGTCACTAACATTTAATTTGAAACAATGTCAAACTTTAGAGCATCTCCAGCAACTTATCTAAATTTTTATACTGTTTAGACAGTGAACAGTAAAATTTACCTTTTATCTACTTACTTTTTCAAATACACATTTTAACAGATTCTCTATCCTTTCTCTATCTCATTTAAATATTATTTCTTCATTCATTCTTTATTCTTTTTTAATCTTTATTTATTCTTCATTTATTCGTTCTCAACAATTATATTTTTCAATAAGAAGTGTTATGTTTACAACATTTTTTGTAATACTTCCACAAGAATCATAACAAAATCTTATATGGAAAGTTGTTACTAGTTTTAATTTGAACCTACTACTAAAATTATTTTTTTATTTACCAATATTAGCTAATAACAATCTGTTACTTAAGATTTATTGTAAAAATATTGTGAAAATATTATGGTAACATTTCTCAATTGTCATTTTTTATTCTTTATATTATTTTTCCTTTCTTTCATCCATACGTCTCTTTCTTCTTTTTTTCGTTTTTTTTTCCTTGTTTTTTCTCCACCACATGTATACCCACTCCTATCTCTATCCTCCCCTTTTTTTCTACTTCTTTTTCTTTTTCTACTTGATTCTAGAACCTGTCTCTCTCTCTCTCTCTCTCTCTCTTTTTCTTTCTCCAGCTCTCTCTTTTTCTACTTTTTTCTTTTTCTTTTTCTACTTGATTCCAGAACATTCTCAAACTCTCTCTATGATAAGAAACGAAGAAAGAGGTAGAGAGAGAAAGAACAAGCAAGAGATCTTGCTTGCTCCACCATTGATCAAAGGACATAGGCTGGCGGAGAATCGATGTTCACTGTGCCAAGCCGCGTCTTCCGCTCCACCGCCGCTTGTCTTCCTCCCTAACGCAGCCTAAATGGGTTAGATGGCTTGTGTCTTTTTTTTTTTTTTTCTTTTTTTTTTTTTTTTTTTTGCTTTTTTTGTTATGGTTTGATTAATTTTAAGATTGTGTTTTTGAGTTTGTATTTTGATTATGCTTGAGTTTAGAGATGTTTGAGAGAAAGAATTATTGTGTTTGTAGCCGTTGTGAATGTTTGTAGTTGTGGTAAGAGGAGAGAGAAAGAATTGTTTTTTATTGAGTTGTATGATTTTTTAAAGTAAAAAAATTCATTTGGAGTTACTACAGTGTTCTCTAGATTAAGAGAACTATTGTAGCAACTTCAAAAAAAAATTGGAAAAGTTTTGCTTTTAGAGAAGCTGTTGGAGTGAGTTTTTGGTGTGTTTGTTCTCCAAAATTGGTTTTAGAGAACCTATAGGAGATGCTCTTAGTGTTTTCTATGTAGCTACTCAAAATACACCATTAAATCTCTCCGTTCGAAACTCATAAGCCCACAACCCATCCGTAAAATCTAAACTCTTTCCCATGTCTTGATGTCAATGGTCAACACGTAAGGCCCAATGGACCTTACATCTACTCTCTTAGACCATTCACAACCGCAAATCCTATCCTATTCTATTTTACCATCTCAAAAACCTACTTTATCAATTATACAATACCATTTTACAATACACCTAGCATCCCGGCTTTTATTTTACCACACTACACATTAAAAAATAATAATAATAATATATATATATATATATATGTTTCTCACTTCTCTCTCTGATCTCTATTTCTCTTGCTCTCTCAACCACCCACCACCACCACCACCATCCAACTTCTCAGTCACACCACCCACCTTCGCTAAGCAACATAGTTACACCAACCCACCCACCCAAAATCCTAGTCTCGTCACCCAGCCAAAATCCATAGCAAAATAAAAACTAAAAATTCATAGCAAAATCAAAACCCAAAATTCATAGCAAAATAAAACCCGACCATCAATCTCGCCACCCAACCAAAATCCATAGCAAAATCAAAATCCAAAATTCATAGCAAAATCACCACCACCACGCCAACAAACCAAAATCAGAAAACCACCAATCACCAACAAACCAAACTCCAAAATCCATAGCCGAACCCCAACAAACCACCATATGAGAGAGAGAGAGAGAGAGAGGGTCATGCTTCATCGTCGGCCCCAGCTTATGCTTCATCGGCGGCAGCCAAGCCACCAGGCCCACGCTACCACAATCCCTTGCCCTTGCTGCCTCTGCACCACCTGACCCACGCCTACATCAGTCACAAACCCACCACCACTAGGGAAAAGAGAAGGAAGAGAGAGAAGAGAAGAGAAATAATGAGAGAGGAGAGAGAAATTTCGGGGAATTAAAAAGTATGAGAGAGAGTGTATTAAAAAATTATATTTGTTTATACCATTCAGTTATAGTACCATCATATATTTACGATGGTACTGTAGCACTATGGCAAAATTTTTTCATTTTTACATGTTTAGCATTTGTGGGGGCCTTTTTTGTGTGTTGGGCTGGGCTGCCTGCCGCGGTAGTAGGCCCGAGTATTCTGAGTAAGGGAGTCGAGACCGGTCCAACTGGAACTCAACTTGGGCCGGCTTATGCGCAAACGTTAAGTCCAAGTCCAAGGGAAGACACTACGAAATGGGCTTATCCTTTGTTCTTGCTGCAGGAACTTTTCTCCAGTTTCTGCCGCAGGATTGACTTTTCTGCTATGCATCAAGTCTGTCTGCCGTGCTTTAAAGCTTCTGCTATGCAGTGAAGCTGCCTGCCGTGCTTTAAAACTTCCTACCGTGCTTTAAAGCTTCCTGCCTGCCGTGCTTTAAGGCTTCCTACCGTAAAGCCTGGTGCAATAGAGCTGTCTGCCATGCTTTTAAAGCTGTCTGCCGTAAAGCTTCCTACTGTAAAGCCTTTTGCTGTGCAACAAAACTTCCTGCCGTGCATTAAAGCTTCCTGCCTGCCGTGCTTTAAAGTTTCTGCTATGTAGTGAAGCTGCCTGCCGTGCTTTAAAACTGCCTGCCATGCAGTAAAGCCTTCGGCAATGTGAATGACTACCATTTTTACTACAGAAACTCATTTCTACTTCCTGCGCATAAACAAATCGTAAAAGTTGTTCATTTTGGAGAATAAGCCTAAATGGCTACTAGCTATTACTTTTGGAGATTTCAAAGAGTGGGTTTGCTAAGAGGGAGGGAAAAGATGGTCTATTGATGCATGCCCTTATTCCTACCGCGTTTTCTCTCTTCTTTTTCTTTCTTTCTTTCTTTCTTTCTTTTTCTCCCCTCTGGGTGTTTTTTTTCTTCCCCTGTTTTTCACTCATTTCCCTGTTTTTTCCTCTACTTCCGTCCTCTCCTCGGTCCCCCCTTTTCGGTCTGTTCTTCCCCCCTTTTATAGTGAGCTAATTCAATGGATTTCTCCCTTTTACCCCTAGAGCTTCACCAACTGTTTTTGGTTTGTTGTGGGCATCCTTTCAAGATTACACACTCACCCATTGGTTGCCCCGACCACTGCCATCTGCTCAGAACATATTTGCTGCATGACAAAATTCTTTTTTGTTTGTTCCTGCTGTATACCTCTACCTCACTACCTAGCTCTATGGTATGCATCAGTGGTCCCAACCATTTATTACTTCTTTTGGGTAAGATATCATCCCAGCAGGATATGTTCCCAAAAGATGTTATGGCAGGAAACCAAATATAGACCCCTTTTTCCCCCCACCACCAAACCACGCCCTCTGAATCTCTTTGACCGTGGGCCCACCTCCCTTGTATTGGCTGGGTACAGGTTGGTAGTGCCCCGGCCCTTCTGTGCTTGCTCCACTGTCTTCTATGTTTGTCTCCCACGCCGTTCCTGCCGCAGCAGATTAGTTCTGTTTTGTCCTGTTGCAAGTCTTTGTCTAATTTCTTCACGCGTTCCCTGCTACATTTGTCATTTCCTTTAGTTTGACTCTTCCTTCATGCAATTCCTGCTGCTCCTTGTTTCTTTTCATCGTTCTTCTTCATATAAGTTTTCATGCCTATCTTTTTTTTATACAAAAGGATTTGGGCCTTTGTGGGCCAAATGATATTAACTGGATCAAAAGGGTCTTGGGCCCAATTTATCTTCGTCTGCCGAAGCCATCCTGCCAAAGAACTGTATTCTGCGGCAGGCAGACTGGTATTCTGCGGCAGACAGACTTGTATTCTGCGGCAGATTTGCGTTTTGCCGTAGATTTCTTTCACTTGCACTTCTTTCTTTGGACCCTTCTTGTTCTTTGGTCTTCTTCGTGGGCCTTTGGGCCTTGCTCTTCATTGAGCTTTCTTCCTCATAAGCCTTGAGCATATGGATTGAACATATGGATTGCGGCAGACTGGTACAGATTTGCAAAAATGGGCATCAACAGCATTCTAGCTGCTAAGCTACTTTGGGCCTCACATGCTAAGGTGCTGTTTGGATGGCCAGTTTCCATGACTCAATTCTCTGTTTCCATGACTCAATTCTCTGTTTCCATAACTCATAACTCAAAAATGGTGGGACCCATAGCGAGAAGTCCGTTTGGCAAGGAGATAACTCTGTTTCCATCACTCAATTCTCTGATTTTTGAGTCATTAGTTATGGAAACTAAAAACACATTTTGGCTGTTTTCAGTTTCCATAACTCATAACTCAATGACATTTTTGTAATTAAACACACATGGGGACCTACTAATCATAACTCAGTCGTAGCTTTTGTCTACTTTTTTATTTTTTTTTTGCTTTCTTCACCTGGATTTGGTCTCCCCCGGTGTTCTTCCTTTTTTTTTTCCCCTTTCTTCTCTTGGGTTTGGTCTCCCCTGTTCTTCATTCTTTTTTTTTTTTTCCTTTCTTCTCCTGGGTTCAGTCTCCTCGGTGTTCTTCCTTTTTTTTTTTTTTTTTTCCTTTCTTCTCCTGGGTTCAATCTCCCCTGTTCTTCCTTTTTTTTTTTTTTTTCCCTTTCTTCTCCTGGGTTCGGTCTCCCCTGTTCTTCCTTTTTTTTTTTCCTTTCTTCTACTAGGTTCGGTCTCCTCGGTGTTCTTACTTTTTTTTTTTCCCTTTCTTCTCCTGGGTTCGATATCCCCTGTTCTTCCTTTTTTTTTTTTTCCTTTCTTCTCCTGGGTTCAATCTCCCCTGTTCTTCCTTTTTTTTTTTCCCTTTCTTCTCCTGGGTTCGGTCTCCCCAGTGTTCTTCCCTCTTTTTTTTTTTTCACTGGGTTCGGGTTTGTGGGTACTAAAAAAAAAAAAAGCTGCACCAGTGACAAGTATGGGGCTCACAGATAGTGTGAAAAATATTGAGTGATAGCAAGTGAGTGATGGTGCCAAACAGCCTCGGTATTTTAGAGTGATGAGTGATGAGTGATGAAAATTGAGTGACGGAAATTAAGTGATGAAAAAAATGGATCCAAACAGCCTCTAAATTTTCCTTACATTTGGCATATATCATATCAATTGTGAATGCTCTTACTCAGTCACCACTTCTAAGCACTGACTAACTAACACAGGCAAACTATCTCCAAGTAGTGTTAGCTTACTATTTAAAAATAAAATTTTCATAGTCAAGAAATTATAAGGCTGGTTCAATTGTAATTTGATCTACAATGAGTCACAAAAATTTTTATTTTATAATTGTCGAGGTGTCAAATTATTGATATTTTTTTTTAAGAGAGTTTCAACCTATGACGTCCGCTCTTGATGATAGTTCTTTATCATCAGATCAAGACACCAATAAGTTTTTGGTGTAGGTGGGGATTGAACCCCAGATCTCTTATACTACTATCAGAGACTTTATCAGTTGAGTTAACTGAAACCCACCAAATTATTGATATTAAACAACAAAATAGTATCAGTAATAGATTTAAATAAGAATCAATAATAATTTATTAATTCTATAATTATGAAAAATTGTGTGTTTATTACTATTTATTTCACGCAAGAAAGTTCTTTTAAAATTGTAAATTACCCCATATCAAAATGGCTATGCTACATTCTTATGTAGCCTCTTTTGCACATTGTAATTAAAATTTCAAATTCGAACCATCTTATTACCGCAAAAAAAAAAAAAAAAAAAAAAAAATCCTCAAGTCAACTCTTTTTAGATCCACATTCTTCATTATATCTTAATGCAAGTGAGAAACACTTCAATCTTCATTCTTCATGCCTTATAAACCTTAGTACATTAATATTTATGACCATTTAGTATGTATGGAATCAGGTGCTCAAAATTTTATTAATAAAAATTAAATTCTATTTTTGGATGCTTGATCACTTGAATTTTTTTTAGTCAGTAAATTATTTTAGTCTATATTATTTTTATTGTATAAATGAAAGTTTTGATTATATAATTTTTTGGAATTATAAGAAATATTTATGACTTTTTGTGCATACTAATTTTTTTTTTTACAAAATACTTGATGATGATGCAAAAAACTCAGTGGACTACTCATCCAAACAAAAGCTTAATTTGGAAGACTTACAAAAATAGATAACTCAATCAGAGGACACTGCTGTGGTGCCAACCGAAACTTCTCCTATACTTCAGTAACAACCTTCCAAAACCCAATTTGCAAATGGTAATAGAGTTGTTTTTTTCCCCCCTCATACCTGGGAGGGGGTGTTGTCTTTAATCTTTATCATATCTTTCTCAATTTCCTCCATTTTTTAAAGACATGGCATAGTGAGCGTAGCGACATTGATGAAATGCGATAATTTTGGGATTCCCGCCTATAATTAGAGACAAATGGGTTGGTGCAGCGAATATCATCTTCTTAAGTTTTGTCAGATGAGTCTTGATTGGACGTTAAATACCCGTCAAGCGGCCCCTTATTTTTGCTTATTTTCGGAATTGCAACCTGCTCATTCTTCAGACAATACAAAAGAAGACCCAAGACATATCTGTCATTGCCATCGATAGAATCATCACCCAGCCCAAATTATTCTAAAGTATTTCTTAAATATTCAAGTGACTCGTATAAGTTTAAATGTGATAGATCATAACAAGAACAAGCAATCCCGTAACGTTTTTTTTTTTTTTTTTTTGAGAAAGAGCAATCCCGTAACGTTGATGACAAAACTACCACATCATACTGTTGACAAGAGACTCTTTTTACTTTTCTTTTCATAATGGGAAGACTCTTAAATCTGTTCACTTCACCATCACCAACCTTGCCAGCACACTGACACTGACAGTGTTTCGCTCACGCGATTGGTAATATACTATTCTGTGATGTTAACGGCATTTTTGGTTTTTTCAACTTCAAGGGTAACAAATCAAAGTCACATGTATATATTTCTTTCTCCCCTTTCCAGTTTATCAACCAAAAAAAAAAAAAAAAAAAAAGAAGTTTGGCATAAACTATCATTGTAAACATATGTGCTCAACTACCAAATTTTGACCAGAAGTTGGTCACGAGCTCATCTAACCACTAGCCATAATTGATTCGAAAACAACCCCAATTATGGTTCTGTATGACTCTGTGCCATAACAAATTAGCAATAGGAGTTTTTCTTTCTGCCTTGTTTCTACTCCTGCTGCCTTTTCTGACGTTTGTGATTCAGGCTGCTGTGTTTAGTTCCCGTAAAATATTTTTCGAAAAAAGAAAATATTTTCAAGTATTTGATTGCATTATAAAAATTGTTGTAGAAAATATTTTCATGTGTTTGGTTCTATTCTGAAAATACTATTTTCCTACAATTTTTTCACATTTTCTCAGCTATTTTCTCAGCATCCAAACAAATTTTATTACAAAAAATTTCAAAATCACAGCCAATTCAACAACAAATTCTGGCAGCAAATTCCGGCAATCAAAAACCACAACCACCAAAACATCACTACCACACCACCACAACAACAACAAAAATCAAACTTTAAAAAAACAAAACTGAGAGAGCGAGGAAGAGAGAGTGATCAAGTGGCGAGATCGAGGAGGCGATCGACGAGATCGAGGTTCGTGGGTCTGGGTCGAAGGCGATGGGTTTGGGTCTGGGTTGACGACGAGATCGAGGTTCATGGATCGGCGAGATCGAGGAGGTGATGGGTCTGGGTCTGGGTTTGGGTCGAAGGCGATGGCGGTTGCTCCGGGCTTGGAGCGGCGGTTTGAGCTCGCGGCTCTCTCTCTCTCTCTCTCTCTCTCTCTCTCTCTCCGTGCAAGCTTCTCTGTGTTTTCCGGAAAATGTCATTTGAAGCGAAAATAAAAAGGGAAAAGAATTTTACCCTTGACTCACGGTCAACTGAAAAGAATTTCCGAAAATGTTATTTTCCATGCGCAACCAAACACCCACATTTACAGAAAAGCATTTCCGGAAGTAGTTTTCACCCAAAACAAACGCGGCCTCAAATTCTGCATTTTTCCTTTCTTATTATCCATTTATAAAAGAAAAAAAAAAGTTAACAAATGTTCTTAAGGTATTAGTTTATGAACTATTTTTAGAAATATTTTATAGAAATATAATAAAGTAATTAATTTTTTTGACAGCTTTATTATATTTCTCATAAAAGTGGTGTTAAAAATTTCTTAAAATAGTTTATTAACAATTACTCTAAGAACACCCATTAACATGATAAAAAATAAAATAAAATAAAAATGTGAAGGAAATTTGGAGTTTGGAGTGAAGTTTGTAACTTGAAATGTTTATATATACATCATTTATTTTACTCCATATCACTCGTACATAGTAAAAGAAAGGAAAAAAAAAAATCAAACAAGTTTGAAACTATCTTCCTCTAGTCCACTATGTTGTATTGAAGAGATCATTAATGTATAGTTTTAATTGCATTACTTTTTTAATGAGTCATGTGACTTGTTTAAATAATACACATGGGTAGTCTTATAAATTGCCATGTACTGATTTGGAAGAGATATTTCCAAATTGGCTTGGAAGTGATTTTGTCTACAGAAGAAATAACTGAGAAACAATATTCTTAGAACAAAGTTTGGCTACAAATTTGATTATAGCCAATGACTACAATTGTCCTACTAAAAACATTAATATAACTATATATTTTGAATTTTTTTTTATTATATATATTTTGAAAATTTAATCGTTAGATTACATGTTATTTATATTCTTAGCACACATGTCAAATTTTGTACTAATCGGATATTATTTATTGTACAATCTATAAACTTATTTTTTTTATGCATAATTTAAGACAACAAAAATTTGAAATTTAAATATTTGATTGATGACATAGTTATTGATCTTTTATTTTTTGGAAATTTTGCAAATATGGAGAATATAAAAAGAAAATGTAATCCAATGATGAATTTGTCAAAATTCACATATAATAAAAATATATTAAGTGGAGCTATAGTCATTGGCTACAACTAAATTTTTAGCCAAATTTTGTCAATATTCTTATAGTTTATAGAACCATCCGGACAATTAACAGTGACCAAAATTTCTTCCCTCTTTTTTATATCTTGTAGTTAACAAACTATTGGGCTCCTACATTTTATGATCAAGGGAAAATTTATGAACCTTTGCTTGGGACTAGATTATTGTATAAAAATGTAACTTTATATTTTTATATCTTGTAGTTAACAAACTATTGGGCTCCTACATTTTATGATCAAGGGAAAATTTATGAACCTTTGCTTGGGACTAGATTATTGTATAAAAATGTAACTTTATATATATATATATATATACACACATTTCTATAGCGGCATGGTTAGGAATTTATGATTTTAGTTCAGAAGTCAAGATTAAATTAGAAGGTTAAAATTTTTTATAAAAATTAACCACTATAAATAATCATTAACGCAAAAATAATATAAATGTAAATTGTAATTTGCTGTTTCAAGCGTAATGTTTGTATAATCGTAACTTTGTACCCAAGACTTTCCATAATCTTAGGTATATAACTATAGTTATATATTTCATACAAGTAAAATTGATAAGCAAGAATTAATCTAAAATCCAAACGCTTCTAAACTTTAAGGGGTAAAATTCAAATGCTTCCAAACTTTAGGAGGTAAAATCTAAATTCTGAAATGTCAGGGTGTAAAATCTAAACACTCCCAAAATCCAGAGAGTAAATTTCAAATTCTGAAATTTCAGGGTGTAAAATTCAAATACTTTCAAACTTTAGGGTATAATTTACAATTTACCATTTTAAATATAAATGTAGACGGTACTATCCTAATATAAGAGAAGTTGTTATCCATATATGTTCAGTGTCAATAAGATTTTTCATGAGAATTTCACCCTTTTTTTTTTTCTTGGAAGATTCTTAGTGGATTGTAGGGTTATTTTACAGCCATTGGAATTGGCTGCAGTCCAATAAGCATTACTGCCGGATGTCAATATGTGCGTGTGAAAGTAAGATAAGAGTCAACTTTAACATTCTCTATGTTTATATATATATATATATATAAAAGTTTGGTTCAAGACTTCAAGTTATACCTAGTATAATGTAACTTTAAATAATATTACACTACTTAATATTTTTTTAATTGAATGCAAATTTTGACAAATTCACTGTTAGATTACATTATTTTTGTTTATTCTTTATGTTTGCAAAATTTAAAGATGATCAAAGATCAATGGTCATGTCATCAATCAATTTTTTAAATTCAAGTTTTTGTAGTTTAAAATAATACATAAAAGATGAATTTATGAATCGAGTGGTAAATTATATCTGATTGACATAAAAATTGGCATACATATTAAGAACATATAGAACATGTATAACAAGTTATTAGATGGTGTAACCCTAAGCAATGTTATACTATGTGTAACTTGAACCCAATCCTATATATATATATATATATATATATATATGCTAAATATGAACTTCTATATTATAGTATCATATAATGAAACACTTTTTATATTCTCTATATTATGAGTAGCAGATATACAATTTTTTTTATAAATTTTTTTACAAACAGCTGATATGGTGAGTAATTATTAGTAAATGAAAAAGTAATATTAATGATGGACCTAGATAAAAATTAATAAGAAATTAACCACATCAATAATTTATAAAAATATTATAAAATAGTTTATAACGATAGCATTACTCTTATATTATATATGACTTTACAAATTTATACCCCAGTGGCGTGTATTAATAAATTAAGAAACTTTTTATGAAAAAAATGTATCTAACCAATGTGTTCCTGACTCCCGAGATATGTTACCTCTTTCGCTAAAAATGGTACTGCAATAAAAGGCAATTGTACTTCTTCTTCTTCTTTTTTTTTTAAGGAAGCAATTGTACTTCTTGAAAGGGTAGCCATATTTAACCAAAAAAGAAAGGGTAGCCATACATTAGTAAATTAGGAAGCTTTTTATGCAAAAATGTATCTAACCAATGTGGTCCTGACTCCCGACGTATGTTACCTCTTTTGCTAAAAATAGTACTGCAATAAAAGGCAATTGTACTTCTTGATAGGGTAACCATACATTAGTAAATTAGGAAGCTTTTTATGCAAAAATGTATCTAACCAATGTGCTCCTGACTCCCGAGATATGTTACCTCTTTGGCTAAAAATAGTACTGCAATAAAAGGCAATTGTACTTCTTGAAAGGGTAACCTGTCAGATGGTCCAAGGTCATTCAGTAGTACAACTAAACTAAGGTAGCCGATCGCTGAGGCTTGCTTGCCCAATGAAAGGTGATAGTCCCGACCATATTACCTTCGTCCACAGAGAAAGCAATGGACGAAGATTACACTGAGCCTCGTCTCACCCCTGGCGACCACCTGGCGAGGACGAGGCCATCATCCCACAATCAATGACGAAGCGTTACAAGAAAACTAATGAGCCTCTACATCGTTGAAAAGATATCTCCCCATTAAAGCTCGTCAGGGACGTTACATATTCGGGAATAATATCACCATTAAGACGGCACCAACGGCTAGAAGGAAGAAGGAAGCACCTATATATATACCCATTCATGAGATTGGGAAAAATGTACAAAAATTTTCTAGCTCATGCACATTATCATCTGAATACTTTTTTTTTTTTTACTTCTAGCTATTCTGACTTAAGCATTGGAGGTTCTGTGGTAGGCCTCACACCGGTGACCATGCTTTTTTTTTTCACCATTCATCTTGTCTCAGGATCTGGATTATCTGTGGACGACTCCACTCTGGACAAACGTTTCTCTTGACGATCTGAGCATCATCAAAAGGTGACAATGAAATTGCTAATAAAGAAGCATACAAGTGGGAAAAGACACAACTATCCTTTTAAATTTACAACCATAAAAGGGATTTGCAAATATATATATTGGGTTTTTTTATTTTGGTCCTTTAGTTTTGTTAATATGAGGGTGATAATTTTGTTCATTTTAGTGGTCACAAATAGGGGATATGGGGTAATCTCCTCGGTATGAGGCATTAATATGACGTGTTTTGGATTGATATTTGTTGTTTTGGATAAGTAGGAACCCAATTTCGATTTTAACAACCACACACATATATCTGGCTCAATATTAAACTGATTGAGTGTGAGATTTGCATGAAGCATATTTATCACATGCATGAATGGCTATGAATAATAACTGTGATACATATTGCATGTGAGAATAAACGCGTATCAATTAGTGTTGGAGCATTTTGCACCAACAATTAGCTTTGCATATATCGGTTTCATAGCGTACTGGATTTGTTTTTAAGCTAACTTGTAGATCTTTTCTCATTTACATGAAGTGTGTAATCTTGATAGAGGCCATGTTGAATGAAAAATGTAACCTTAAGGATTTTATGGTTGCTCCTATGAATTTGTGCATGATCATTGATTTTTATGTTTGGCATGTTTAACTTAGTTTCGGGCTCAATGATTTTTTGAACAAATGGTTTAAGGCGAGTTTTGCATGCTTTAGATTAGTTATGCAATGTCTTGGAGAGGGATCGGGTTTTGATACACATTGTAAAAATTAGAGTTCTTTACTTCTTTTGCTAAGGGACACGGCCAGGATTTCTTACTTAGAGAGGGAGAATGATAAAAACAAAAAAGGTCATTAAAAAAAAAAAAGAAATATACAAAATTTCAAAGCTGAATTAATGACAGAAAAATAAAGGTTAAAATACAAAAAACACTCTGAACTTTGGGTCAAAATAATCATACTGGCCCCTTGATATTTTAATTTAAAATTATAATCTCTTGATCTTTGAAAAATACACAAATTAATCATTTTATCTAATTTTTTTTTCTTCCTCTGTTTCATTTTAATTAAAAAATATATTTTACTAAAAATCATGTTAACTTCTAAGCAAAGGATTCTATCTGTTTAAAGTTTTTCTCAACGGAGAGAGACAGCAACAAAGTTTAGGAAGAAAATAATCGTCAACCAATAGGAGATTCTAATTTTAAATTAGAAGATTGGGTAAGTTTGATTTTGAACCCAAAGTTCAAGATATGTTTTTTGCATTTTACCCAAAAATAAAACTGGCATCTATTCCCAAAAAAAAAAAAATATATATATATATATACACACATATATATAATATGATTATTTCTTAATACATTCTACTCACTCATTTGTGATCTATCGAAAAGGAACTTGACGGTCTTTAAATTACAAAAACAATCCATGATTGATTTTTTTGCTAAATGTTGCAGTTCCTTTCAGTTTACAAAATCAAATAATCTGTTAGAAAATCATCTTTTACATTGTTGCATGCAAATCCTAGTTTTGACAATATTTATGACTGAAAATGCTTGTTTCATAATTGCGGCAACAACTAGAAAACTAAATAGAAGTGCGACCATTAAATAATCAAAATGGCATGAGCCACAAAGATTGAAAATCATATATATTGTCATTATATATATCCAATATTATTCTTACTAAAAGAAAAAAAAAAACAATTAGTGTTGTCAAGTAAATTTTTTTTTTTTAATATAAAAAAATGCCACAAACACTCAGACCCCAAAAAAAAAAAAAAAAAAAAAATCAAACGATCCTTTAAATGGAACCAAATTAACATGACATCGCCCAACACCCAAAATTTCAAACTTTTAATTTTGGGCCTCAGACACAGAACAAGTAAAGTATATTGCCAAGCACATATTGATCAAGTGACCAATATATTTTATAGCAGTACAAAAAATGCGAGCTATAGCGGCGTTTTAAAAACGCAGCTATAGCTCCTAAAAATACGGAATAGCCCACATGTTTTGTGGTGTAGGTTCTTTTGGATGAACAACTTTCAATTTGGAAAGATTTTTTTAAATTTGGGGATTGGAAATATAATTCTTTTAGATCTAAAATTTCAAGTATATATATATATTATACTGATAATATATATATTTTAAAATTTAGGCCCCTTTGCTCCCTACATGCCTCTGTCTCTGCTTTTGCTTTATGAAAATATGTTTTGAATTAATTTGTTCATACTCCTACCTATGTGATAAGTATGAAACCTTGGATAGTGGCGGCTTCATGAATTTTTTCTAAGACAGTTAGTAAGAAACTTAAATTATACAAAATCTAATAAAAGAGAATTTCATATATTGAAAAAAAAACATGCAAATACATAATTTTTTATAATTTCTTTATATGAGTTTTCATATTTTAAAATTATTGCATGATGGTTTCATTATCAATGCTACAAACTACATTTCTTTCAAATTTTAGTTCAATAAAAAAATTTTGGACTTTTTATTTTTGTTTAAAATGACCTAATTAATATGTTGTTAAGGGAGCCAAAGTTTAATGTTACTGGGCCTAAAAAATTTTAAGATTGTCACAACTTTTTTAAGAGTAGATAATCATAAAATTTTAAAATTTATATATAGTAATTATTTTTTTCTTGATCAGGGTGGCCTTGTGACCACCTTGCCTTCAATGTGGGGCTGCCCCCAGCCTTGGAAGATATGTACGTTTCTGTAATTAATGAGCTTGTATCTTGAAAGGCTACACACACATATGTTTCTCTCATTTTAATTCTGAGTAATTAATGTTAGGGACACATAATTTATCACAACTTTGTACCATAACTCGCCACGTAAAAGTGTGAGGTGGGCCATGTGAGAACGCACCTTTACTAATCACAACTCATCACGTGGCGAGTTGTGACAAATTATATGTCTCTAGTATTACTCTTTATTTCTCTATGCTTCTTTAATATTATGTTTCTTTTGAGATATTGGTTGGTACGGAGTTTATTGTTTTTTTAAATGCATGGTTATATGCAAGAGATAGATCAATATTATATTTCAATTTTTTTTTTTGGATAATTCCATTGAGAGGGGGATTGAAATCCTGAATGTCTCTGACATTGGAAACACTAACTAAAATGTGTCCATTAATCAAATTATAAAGCTTTTGACATTTGTTTTTACATGATTAGGGTTAGGACGACTTAAGTAGCTATTTTTCTTCTCCAATTATGGTCGGCGGTGAACACTAACTCTATATAACCAAGGTCGGTGAACACTAACATAACAGGTTAAACTTTTATATGAACAGGGTTCAAAGGTGATTTTCGAACCTAGCTAAACTGTGCGGTGACTCCTACTCTCCACTCTTCTACTCTCCACTCTAATTATTGAGAATTGTGGCATATTCCAGAGTCCACATGTATGATAGACTTACATTAGGCTGTTCTGATTCGTTCAAAAGATTTCAAATTTTCAAGTACTAATTAATAGAGATATTGACACACGGCACATGTTATAGAGGGACATATCCATCTGGGGTTTGGTGCACAAAAGTAATGGAAACAAATCAAATCCTTTTGGGAATCATGCTTCCAGAACCATCGAACCTGTGATGTAAGAAAAATCATCGATCGGGTGTTGATTACCATCCTTCAATATTTACAACTATCTAGTCTATATATACACATATAGCTAGCACGTGACAGGTCCACAATGTAGCCACAAAGTCAGAAAAATAAGAGATGTAACAAGCACTAAGAGCTGTGAAATGTGATATCACTATCAAGATGCGCAAGTATTATTCTATTTTATTATGACAATTACAGACATTAAAGCCATTGGTTCGTACATAACCTAATTATGTTGGCTGGCTAGAAGGTAAGCACGTGAAACTTATTCTAAGATTCAAACTTTCTAAAGGTGAAAACTCCAAACAAACACACCCATGATGACACACATGTTAACTTTTTTTTTTTTTTTTTTACTTTTCAGATCAATAGTGATTCAGCAAAGTTATCTAAGTCAACTTGGGTTTCCTCCATCTTCAAGAGGTCTAAATACTCCTCATACAGCTTCGCTAGAGAGTTATCACCCGAAGGTAAATCAGACTGGCACTCAAAATCTGAGCCGTTGACAAGATCATCACGATCATCTTCATCACCAACAAGAAAGCCAACCCCGACCCCATTTTCACCGTCTTTAAAATTACACCAAGGATTTACATTATTTACCATCTCTGTACCAACATACCCTCCTTTAATTTCTGGCCCTGATGACCCACTAAACACATTCCAATCAAAACTGTCGTTTCTCGGTAATGAAAAAGAAGTAACCCTAACGGGCTTTGGCAAGTGAACCTTAGGCTTCTCTGGCCCCACATTTGCCACGCTCTTGCTCTTGTTCTTCTGCATATTCCTGTTGTTGCTCTTGCTCTTGCTTTTGTTGTTCTTCCTTCTCTTTAATTCTTTGAGTGGATCTAATAACTTCTTGTGAGTATTAGGGTCGGTTCCTTCGCTGATGAGTCTTTTACTGAGATGGGTGTTCCAATAGTTCTTTATCTCGTTATCAGTTCGACCGGGAAGCCTACCTGCGATGAGAGACCACCGGTTGCCAAGTAGTGCATGTAATCGGATAATTAGGTCATCCTCATCAGGAGTTATGTTTCCTCTCTTTATATCTGGTCTTAGGTAGTTCATCCATCTTAGCCTGCAGCTCTTTCCACACCTAAGCAGCCCTTCATACACACAAATAATTTTTTTTTAAGTAGAAGAAATTTTGATTCCTCAAAAAAAAAAAGATACAAGAAAATAAAAATAATGAGACTTTTTTAGACCAAAAAAGAAAAAGAAAAAAGAAGGGAATAGTCATACTTTTAGCTTCTTGTGAAACATAATGATAATTTTTGAGAATGAAACTTTTGTGCAAAAAACAAATTAAGGTAATCTCCTAACCAAAAAAATGAAAGAAAATAACACTAAACAAAGGACACTTGCTAGCTAATAGATATGAATATTGGTGGAGAGAGAGAGAGAGAGAGGGAGAGAGAGAATCAAAATATGAGGAAAGAACAAACGATACAACACTTTTTAAAAAGGGAATTGAAAAAAAAATTTGGAATTCGGAATTGAAAAAACTTTGCTGTTCGTGTTTCAAGAAAGAAAAGCAAAATACAGAAAAAAAGGAAGAAAAATTAATATACCATGACCTGTTATCAATTTTATTTTCACACTAATGAAGTTTAAGTAAGAGCATGAAGCTCAATCAAAAAAAATAATAATAATAACAATAATAAGAGCATGAAATTATTTTACTTATGAGCTTATTACCAGCCTTTTTAGGCATAGATCTCCAATGACCTTCACCATGAGCTTGAATATACTTGGTAAGCAATGTGTCTTCTCTAGGCGTCCATGGACCTCTATGCAATCCAACCTTCGAACAACAAGGAGCCCTTCCCATCTCTCTATCTCTGTCTCTATTTTTCGTCTATTCCCCACGTGCCACTCTTTCTCTGCAGAGTATATATATAGATATGAGAGAGTAGATGGTCCGAGAATTCAGAGGGACAGGAAGCAAATAGTGACCGGTGCTCTAGACGCTTGAGAGCACACAAATTGCTACCCCTGGTTCCCCCTTTTAAATCCTCATGACTTGGAATTATTAGTGTTTTATTATTTTTTTAACGAAAACCTCCTTTTACTTCTTCTTTTTTTAATAGTTATAACTTATAATAAAAGAAAGACTATTTAATTTTTAGACGTTTCTATTGGAAATATAAAAAATTATCAATTGGTTAATTATTAGACTTCTAACTTTTTTTTTTTTTTGGAGAAAGAATTAGACTTCTAACTTTGAACCTAATTTTAAAACTTTTATATTATTAATGTAAGCAACTGCCCATCTTATATGCAATCCTAATTATAATTAATATAATATAATGCTTTTTGTGTAGAGTTAATTAATTATATAATAAACTGAAAGCTTAATTTATTTGTGAGTTCTAGTTAATTTTATAAAATTTCTTATAATCATGAAATAAAAAATTTGGAATTCAAACTCACACGTATGTCAAAAATTATTTAATGTCTTAAACTTCTGGAGTAATAATTACAGAGTAAATATATCATAAATTGAAATTTTATCATATTTATATAAGAAAATGACTTATTTAAATTAAAATTTGAATTTTTAATTGTATTTTTACACTTTAATTATTGTCTCAAAATCATCAATATTATAATCTGAACTTCGTTGATTAAAATATTAAAAAAAATCCCCAAAACTACAATTAAAAAATATCAATTTGGAATCATGGGTACTAAAAAATCCATCACATAAACATCAAGTATATAATATTTTCATATTAAAAAAATAAAAAGAGCAGGCAAACAAAATAACAGTATTTTGTCGTAAAACCAAATGTGATATTTACGTATGAGCAAGCTGTTTTATGATCTTTAAATGTTTTGCTGTTAAAATTACGCATGTTCGGAATGCACGTAACCCAACGGCCCTTCTTGCTATCTGCCCTTCTCCCGCATATGCACCACGTGCCACACTACATAAATAGGTGAGGTGACTCCTCATTTAAGAATACGGGTCCCATTTAGTTCCTAGGTTTAAAATCTCAGCGGAAAATTCTGGTGACACAATTTTTGTGTATAATTTTATACACAACTCGTTCATGTGGTGAGTTGTGGTTGGTGGAAGGGATGGCCCACCACCACCCCTCTACCAACCACAACTCGCCACGTCGTGGGCGAGTTATGCACAAAATTGTGCACATAGTTGTGGCACCAGAACTACTCAATCTCAACCGTTAATTTTCATCATGTGCAGACCAAGTAAAAGTCCAAGTCGTCTGATCATCAAGTCATAAAGCAAATCATGCACCTAGCTACCAGGTACAATGTCCTTTGGCGTGCAAAAAATATCAAAGGATAAAGTATTAAAATGACTGATAAGTCTAGACATAAAAAAAAAAAAAGGTACTCATGAGTAGTGCAGGATATTATTCAAGCTGATTGTACTGATTAGCGCCTGGTGTTTTATCTGTGAGCTCTATTGTTTTCCTCTTTTCTGCTTGTCTGTTTGTATTGGCAAGCTATGCATCAAAAAAAAAAAAAAAAGGTACTCATGATGGTGTGATTGATTTTTAGTGGTAGATAAATAGTGATAGTAACGGTGAGTTTAAGACTCTGTTTGGTTAGAGAATAAAAATGTAGGAAGATAAAAAATGAGAAATAGAAAAGTGAGAGAAAATAAGAGATTTTAGTTTTCTTTATTTATATTTGGTTGGAATGATGAAAAAATGGAAGAATAATTTTTTTTTTTATTTGGTTGAGAATAAAAATGAGAGGAATAAAAATAGAATTTGTATAAATTTATCATTATTAAATAAAACAAAAAGTAACTCGTTATATTTTAAAAAAAAAAGCGTACGAATGAGAACTTCATTAAAAAAAAAATACAAGAAATTAACCCAAAACTATTTTCTAAAAAAATATAAAAAATAAAACAAAAATAAAACCAACCAAAATTGATGAGAAAGAAACATATGAACAGAAAAAAACAAAAGAAAAAAAAGAAAGAGAGAGAGAATGAAATGCTGATCACACCAAAAAAAAAAAAAACACAAGCCAAAGGCAATTTTGTTGCTATAAGTGTCGGCGCAATTTTGTGCAAAAGCACCAAGGAGTTTGCTCCTTGTTTTCACTTCTATAATCTTCTTAATTTGGGGAGATTGTGTTTTGGTAGGCCTGGGAGAAGACATTCAAGCCTCATCAGTTTTCTCTTCATTCTCCTCTCCCAACCAAACACTCATCTTAAGCATTTTCTCTTCATTTTTTTCCATCATCTCTAAAATTATCCCAACCAAACATTCATAAGTAAAAACTAATAAAAATTTGTCAATTCAACATTACTCTTTTCCGCTTGGTATAAAGGTTTTAGCCACAAATAACATCTATTAACTATAATTTATATAAAATTGAAAGTCGATTGATTTGGGTCAATGGGTTCACATCATAATATTTTATCCTTCATAAAATACGACGTACAAACCAAAAAGAGGACTTAGCAAGGATCGAATTTCTTCAATACTTGGTGCAATCACTCAATTTGGAGGACATGCTTGACTTAGAATAGGGTCCAAATCTTTACAAAAAAAAAAATAAAAAACATAAGAGGATAGATTTGCTTCTTTAGCTTTGGAAATTGTCAGTAGGCTAGGTAAGGTGCTACTAGCTAGCAGTGGTGACCAGAGATCATAGAGGTTTAGTCATTCATTATTCATGGGTAGCAACTGATACTTTACTGATCAGTGGACGGCAACACGCAAAGGCAACTCTATTTGCTATCTCCAAATTAAGTTAATGATCTCCAAATGCCACTGAAACACCACAGTCCTATTCCTTTTGGTTAATCAAAGATATTGTGAAAATTTTGAGTATCTTTTGTTCATATTATGTGCATTTTGTTAGAAGAAGAGCTAATCGTTCTACCCACAATTTGGCCTTTTGGGCTTATTTTTGTAATAGATCAAAGGCTCATCTGTGTGTCATCTCAAGAAAAATATTTATTTTATAAAATGGCCTAGTAAGACATTTCTCTCACAACATATATAAGTCTCATATGTAATTAAAAAGATATCTCTTGAAACTACTTTTTTTTTAAAAACAAACACACATGCACATAGAGGAGAGACAAAATAATTTTAACACAAAAACACACTACAAATTATACTAAAAAATTCCGGTAACTTTTATCATTACTACGATGATAACTCTATCATTGCTCTTTATTCTATAAAGAGTTTCCATGAGTTCACGTTCCCTGACTCCCAGCAAGTGCATTATTGAAGCTTGTGGGACACTTCATTAATTTTGGCCGTTGGATTCTAGCTAACAAAACGGGAACGCCAAATGTAACAGTTTACTGTACTAATTGTGAGCTATACGTAAAATAAGGTATTACTATATCGGGGCAAATTCTCTTTATATCTAGACTAGCCTTAACACTAGAATAGCAATTAATATGCCTATCCTTATGGCTCAATGACGTAAAAAAATATATTTATTTATGCACGACGATGACCGTGATTCACATCACGTTGGTCTTTCAGATTGCAAATATATAGAGTGATGTCATTTCCCTAACAAATTCAGCTTAAATGGATTATACTTTACCATTGTGACGAAGTATATCAACACAAACAGATTTTAGTTACATATTCTCGAGACATAAATATCTTGAGGTAATTATACTTTTATCTCTTGAAATTTGGAAGAATGACATTTTCACCCCAAACTTAAAGAGAAAAAACACTCCACTTCCTTACAATTTGAAGAAATTAACACTTCATCCCTTTTGTTTATATTAGTAATGAAATATTAAATTTTGATAAAAATCTATTTACAAAAGTTTAACCATGGTTAGTAAAAAAATTAAATTACTGGTAAATTTAGAATAAAAATGTAAAATTTATCAAGCACCAAAACACTTTCAATAGCAAATATCTCCATAACCCGTTGAAAAAAGAAAAAAAATAATAAGCAAAATTTACACTTAATATTTTAAAATACACTTTAATTAAAATTTTAAATTATGAATTTTAATTGTGAAATAACATAAAATTTTGGAAACCTACCCTTAAGCAAAGAGCAGGTTAGTATATAACATTTTTAATATTAATTAAAAAAAATTTGGTCAATTGGATATCAAAGGGGGGAAATGCTTTTTACCTTCAAGTTTGGGGTGGAGTGTAGGCAATGTAATTAATCCAAATATATATTTTTTCTTTCAAGTGATAACTAATTAAGAGTTTGTTGTGTTGGATAGGTGGAAAAGTGAGGGGACAGAAAATAGAAAAAATATAGGAAAGTTGGACGATATAAGAGATTTAATTTTCTCTCATATATGTTTAGTTGGGAGGATGAAAAAGTGAAGAGATGGAAAACTTATTTGTTTG
The DNA here is from genome assembly GCA_032727855.1 of Quercus ilex subsp. ballota. Classification (NCBI taxonomy): domain Eukaryota; kingdom Viridiplantae; phylum Streptophyta; class Magnoliopsida; order Fagales; family Fagaceae; genus Quercus; species Quercus ilex. Next base: position 50,217,691 of record CM064915.1, read on the forward strand.
GTTGAGAAGAAAAATAAGAGGATGAAAAATGAAGTTTGTATTAATTTACTCCTATGCTCATACTACATAATAATAATAATATATATATATATATATATATATATATATATTTTTGCAATTGTGGGGGGATGAACTTGAGCCTGGGCTGAGAGCCAAAGGCCCAACAGATCATATCTTAAAAGATGGGCCCGACCCAAATATATGGATAGGAGTGAAGAAGCCTAAGGAATAAAAGATAACTCCCCATAATAGATCCCCTGGAGATCCAAGTTAGCTACCACTGCTAAGGCTCCTATCTGAGGTAGTAAGCAGGGCTTTTCCAATAATAGATGTGTAAGAGACCATGGGTAACTGAGTCCCTTTTGATCCAAGATGCCAAAGTCACTAAACTCACCTCAGGAAATGCCATGAAAAGAGAAGGATCACAGAGTTAGTTACCTCCGCATTAATTAATGAGATGTTCTCTACCTAATCTCTTTCACATTAAATGCTTGTAGACTAGCCTAAACTTTGGAAACACCCCTAAAAGTCCTATTTCATGATGAAAGGATGGCAAAGCAGAGGGGTGATTGGGCAAGTATCCCCTGAATCTAGCTTGAAGCAGGCCAGGTAGAGAGAGAAGAAAGGGAAAGGTGCCTATAAAAGGAGAGGATGTGCAACAAGAAAGGGGCTCTCCGAAAAACTTGAGAGAGAAGAAAGTAATAGCAGAATAGGACTAAGAGTTTTTTTAACTTTAAACCCAATCCCTTATACCTCGGGAAAGTAGTTTCTGTATCAATAAAACATTTCTTTTGTTTCTTGTCATTTTGTAACTGGTTGTTTAGATCTTCCATTGTGGAGTTTTTACCCTTACATCTTATAAATTAATGGAAAAAATTTAGCTACAAAATTGGTTGTAACCTAAGGTTACAACTTTACTCAATAAAATAAATATTACTACATATGTTGAAAATCTAATTGTTGAATTGCATATTCTTTACGCTCATAATACACATGTCAAATTTTGTATCAATCAGATATTATTTATTATATGATATATAAGCTTATATTTTAAGCATAATTTTAAATTACAAAAATTTGCAAATTAAACAATTTATTAATGACATCGTTATTGATATTTAATTTTCTAGAAATTTTGCAAGTATGAAGGATATAAGAAAAAGATGTAATCCAACGGTGGATTTATCAAAATTCACCTCCAATAAAAAATATTGAGTAATGTTATAGAATTTTTTTTTTTGTTTGGTTGAAAAGAAAAATGAGAGGAATGAAAATAGAATTTGTATAAATTTATCATCATTAAATAAAACAAAATTTAAAACATTATACTTTGAAAAAAAAAAATACGTACGAATGAGCACTTCAATACAAAAAAAAAGTACAAGAAATTAAACCAAAACTGTTTTCTAAAAAATATAGAAAAAATAAAAAATAAAAACCAACCAAAATTGATGAGAAAAGAAACATATGAGCACCAAAAGAAAAAAAGAAAGAGAGAGAGAATGAAACACTGATCACAAGAAAAAGACCCCCAAAAAAAAAAAAAAAAAAAAAAAAAAACACAAGCCAAAGGCAAAATGTGATGATGAACGTTGTTGTAACTGTTGGGGCAGTTTTGTCCAAAAGCAACAAGGAGTTTGCTCCTTGTTTTCATTTCTATAATCTCCCAAATTTGGGGAGATTATGTTTTGGTAGGCTTGGGGAGAAATCACTCAGGTCTCATCAATTTTCCCTCCCTTCTCACCTTTCAACTAAACACCATTCTCAAGAATTTTTTCCTCATATTTTTCCATCATCTCTAAAATTTTCCCAACCAAATATTCATAAGAAAAAATTAGTAAAAATTTGTCAATTCAGCATTATTTTTTTACAATTGGTAAAAAGGTTTTAGCCACAAATAATAGATAAACCTTCATAAAATATGACATACAAACCAATAAGAGGACTTAGCAAGGATCTAATTTCTACAATATTTGGTGCAATCACTCAATTTGGAGGACATGCTTGACTAAGAATAGGGTCCAAATCTTTGCCTAAAATAAAAAAACATAGAGGATAGATTTGCTTCTTTAGCTTTGGAAATTGTTAGTAGGCTAGGTAAGGTGCTACTAGCTAGCAGTGGCAGCCAGAGATCATATAGGTTTAGTCATTCATTAATCATGGGTAGCAACAGATACTTTACTGATCAGTACTGGACGGTAGCACGCAAAGGCAACTCTATTTGCTGTCAAGCTCTCAGGAAACTGCCGTGAGAACCAGGGAAGAAGACGAGGAACTTCAACGCAGCACCAAGAAAGTTAAAGAGAATCAGAAGAGAGGCCTCTCTCATGAAGATGCACCCCACACGTCTGAGGATGGAAGAAATTCCTATAAAGATAGCCTAGTCAAGGAGGTTCCAGGAGCTTTTGAACAAGCTTTTCTTTCTAGAGATGAGATGGGTGCGAGCATAGAGTCAGATAGTGAAGAGTCCAATTTAGCAGGAGGAGTGGTGGCTGTCAACCTTTTTGGAGAAAGGAAAGCAACTCTCCATGCCCAATGGACAAATGCACTGATTGTCAAAGTCTTTGGCAAGACAGTTGGGTACCAGTTTCTATACTCAAGAATCATGAGCCTTTGGAAGCCCGGCGGCAGGCTGAGCTGCATCGCCCTAGGTAATGACTTCTTTCTGATCCGATTTTCTTTAAAAGAAGATTATACAAGAGTCCTTAAGGGGGGACCATGGTTCGTAAGGGGTTACTATCTGTCTATTCGAAACTGGGAACCAAACTTTAAAGCTACCACAGCGTTTGTTTCATTGGTGGTTGTGTGGGTACGTCTGCCTGAGCTTCCCGTGGAGTATTATGAACATTCAATCCTTTGGGATATCAGTAAAGCTATAGGGCCGGTCCTTCGAATAGATACTCATACCGCTGCAACAACTCGAGCTCAGTTTGCTTGTATCTGTGTTCAAGTTGACTTTGATAAACCTCTCATCAAGCTTGTGAAGATTGGAGGTATCGAGCAACTTGTGCAATATGAAGGGATTAATTCTTTGTGCATCTCTTGTGGACGTGTTGGTCACAAAGGCGAGAGCTGCCCGTACATGGCAAAGTCGCCGGCGAAAGAAAATGTTGACGTTGGAGAAGATGCCAACCATGTCAGTCAAACCCAAGACTCTCCCACCAAAGATTTGTATGGGCCTTAGGTCTTGGTAACACGAAAAAGGAATGATAGCAGAAAGTTGAGGAAAGACACAGCCCAGACTTTCCTTTCTGAGTCGGCTCCAAACACAAGGGCCTAATCTCCCACGCCTATTTCAAGCCCATCTAAAATTGGATTTGACCATACAGGGCTGGTGGAAAGTGACAGGACAAAAGAATTCAAATCTCCTTCACCTATTAGTGCAAGAGTTGCAGATTGCACTATCTCTACCAAAGAAAGCACAGAACCCAACTCACTGTCAGCTAGGGGTGCTAGAGTTAAGCACCAGAGCCGTAGCACCTTAGGAGTGAAAGGAAGTCGCTAAAGCTAGAACACCGGTGTGAGTACCAACGGAACCAAATTTGGTAAATCCAATCCACCGCCTCCCAAACAGTATGTCTCCATTCTTTCGAAACCACTCCCCACCCAAGGTCAGATCTTCACTGTCGGTGCCGCCATGGGTGCTGCCCAATTGCCCACGCTGGATTCGAAGTCGAAATCCAAAAGCGAAGGAGAACCTATGGAAGGGATTAATATACTGGTGGTGGAGCACCTAATCCATCTACGAGTAAAGCATCATTCACGAATGAGGGAGATACAGATCGTAAACTTGCAGAGGTTCATATGAATTTTTCAAAAGCTACCTTGAGGAGCATTGATCCCAATCTCAGGAAAATTAGTATGGTTCTTGATGAAGCCACACATTTAAATGAAGATCAGGTTGGGCCTACTCCTTTTGAAGAAGAGGGCACAGAGGTGGGCAATCACGTAATTGACAATGAAGAACCTGTGGAAATGCAAGTTGAAGAGGGCGGTAAGACTCCTAATTCTTCTTGATCATACTACTATCTGTTTAATTTATTAACTATGAATATTTTAGTATGGAATTTTTGGGGTGCTCTTAGCCCCTCTTTTCAAAGTATTATTCATGATATGGTTCAGACTCACCATCCTGCCATCATGATCATCACGGAAACGAAAGTCTGTGGAAATCGAGCTAAAGAAATCTCAGATAGGCTTCCATTTGACAGAGCTATCCATGCCAATAACACTGGCTTCTCTGGAGGCTGGGTTTTGTGGGATTCGGTGCAAGCTAAAATAACAGCCTTGTCAAATACTGAACAAGAAATTCACGCTATTGTAAAGGATACTTTTTCAAATTCATCCTGGATGATGTTTGCAATCTATGCAAGCCCAAGATATGCAGAGCGAAGGCTCCTTTGGGAAAACTTATTCATGGTGGTTGGTATGCACTCTTTACCTTGGATGATTGCTAGTGATTTCAATGAAATTCTTCTTGGGGAAGACAGATATGGGGGTCAAGCTGTAAGCACTGCCAGGGCACTTAGATTCCAGGAATGTTTGAACAATTGTGGCATGATTGACTTGGGATTTTCAGGCCCTCAATACACTTGGTCTAACCATCGTCCGCTTACTCATCTGATTCAAGAAAGGATTGACATGGTATTTGCAAAAGCAGATTGGAATGTTCTTTATCCTGATGCTAGTGTTAAATATTTAGAGAGAGCACACTTTGATCATAACCCAGTTATGCTTTCTCTTGCAAATGTATCCGGAATTCAACTCACCCAACCCTTTAGGTACCAACCAATGTGGTTGTCCCATTCGTCTTTTTCAGAGATAGTTAGAGAGGCTTAGGTGAGGCCAAATGATCTGTCTGTCGTCATCAACAATTTCATGACTAAAGCCAAGTTGTGGAATAAAGAACACTTTGGGAACATCTTTCACAGGAAAAAAAGGGCAAGTGTAAGGCTTCATGGAGTTCAAGTGGCGTTGGCTAATAGGCCGAATAACTTCTTGATTGATCTTGAGAAATCGTTGCGAGTTGAATTTATTGAAATTTCTGAGCAATAGAAGGAATTTTGGAGCATGAAAGCTCGCATTTCTTGGATGGTAGAGGGTGACAGAAACACTACTTTCTTTCATACATCAGCCCTTGTTCGAAGAAGGCGAAATCACATCACCAACATGAAGGATCGAATGGGGAATTGGCTGAATGGAGAGCTATTTTGTAGAATTCATTAGACAGGGCTTCGTTGATCTTGTCACCACATTTAGAACTAGTGTTCCTGCCTATGAATGGCAGCCCTCTTTTTGGCATTGAGAACTAAAAGATGTTGACATGAGCATTAGTGATAGAGAAATATTTAATGCTCTGTTTTCTCTCAAGCCGTATAAAGCTCCTGGCCCAGATGGCCTTCATGCTGGCTTCTTTCAGCAATTCTAGCTCGTAGTGGGTGAATTAGTGAAGAAGGAAGTAAAAGAAATATTCTACTCAGGGAAGGTTCCACTCTACCTTAACCAAACCCTTATTACCCTTATTCCCAAGTGTAAGAGTCTAGAGTTGCTTAACAGCTACCGACCAATTGGGCTTTGTAATTCGATATACAAAGTGGTTACAAAAATCATTGTGGCTCGCATTTGACCACTCTTGGCTGGTCTGGTCTCAACTTTGCAAACGGCCTTTATACCTGGAAGAAAAGGTGTTGATAATGCAATCATCGTCCAAGAATTAATCCATTCTATGTCAAGCAAAAAGGGCCGAGATGGAGTTATGGCTATCAAAATCGATTTGGAAAAGGCCTACGACCGGTTGGAATGGGATTCTATAAGAGATACGCTTAAGCTTTTCAAGTTTCCAGAGCATCTTTCCTCAATCATTTTGAGTCGCATCTCTTCTACAACTGTTTCAGTCCTTTATAATGGGGGAGCACTTGAACCTTTCCACCCTTCAAGAGGTATCAGACAAGGAGACCCCTTCTCTCCTTATCTTTTTATTTTATGTATGGAAGTCTTAGGTGCTCTTATTACCGATAAATGTCAAACTAACCTTTGGAACCCCATTCCAGCTTATAAAGGTGGTATCTCCTTTTCTTATCTCTTTTTCGCAGATGATCTAGTGCTATTTGCAAAGGTTGACCGCAAGAATTGTATGGCAGTGAGGGATGTATTGGATACTTTTTGTGACCTCTCCGGCTAGAAGGTCAGTGATGAGAAATCTTGGGTGTTCTTCTCACTAAACATCTCCCAACATACTAGAGAGGAATTATGTTCTATTTTGAAGTTTCGGTCTACACCCTCTCTAGGGAAATACCTCGGCTTCCCTATAAAGCATAAATCAATCCCACAGGACTTTGGAGTAGTCATTGAACGAGTTTAGAACATATTAGCAGGTTGGAAAGCCCATCTTCTTTCTTTCGCGGGTAGATTGGTTCTCACTTAAGCCACAATCTCAGCTATTCCAAATCATGTTATTCAGTGTAATAGCATTCCCCCAAAAATTACCCAGAATATAGATAAATTATGCCGTAATTTCTTATGGGGCTCAACAGAGGAAAAGAAGAAGCTTCATTTAATTAGCTAGAAGAAAATAACTAAGCCAAAGAATGAAGGTGGTCTTGGGCTTTAGGCTGCTAGGGAGAAAAATGTTGCTCTTTTAGCCAGGCATAATTGGCGCTTGCATTAGGAAAAAGGTTCTCTTTGGGCTCGGGTCCTACATCACAAGTATGCACGCCAAAAGAATATCTTTCCTAAATTCAGATCTTGCTCTAACACTTGGATTGGTATTAAGAAGGGGGAAGTAGTCTTCAAAAATGGCATCAAATGGATTGCTGGGAAAGATATTCAACTTTCCTTTTGGTTTGACAAATGGCTTATCGACGGGCCTTTGAGAAATATAATTCATGGACCTCTCAATCGAGAGGAGGATTGTTTACTCCTAAAGGATGTATGTTTGCAACAAAATTGGCTCCGAGAAGTTATTTCCTTTCAGCTTCCACCCAATTTACTTTCGAGAATCAAAGCCACTCAATTCTCGATTCATGCCAGTGGTACTAACCACATTTCCAGGGCTTCGTCTCCAAGCGGGGAATTTGAGCTTAAGGATGCCTATAAACTAGCGAGCTTGAGTACTGATGATTCGATAGTGAACTCCTTTGTGGACAATTGGGTATGGAAGACTAACACCATGCCCAAAATTAAGTATTTTCTGTGGCAATGTGTACATCGTAGCATTCCGGTAAGAGAGGTTCTTGTGGCAAGAGGATTGAATCTCCCTACTTCATGTCCGCTCTGTAATGGTCCATCAGAATCCATTATTCATGTGCTGAGAGATTGCTCTATAGCTCAACAAGTATGGAACTCCTTATCTCCACCAATGCTTCCCAACCTGTTCTTTGGAATCAACCTATCAGATTGGCTTCGTCTCAATTGTAAATCTAAACAACCTTGTGCTCTGGGTATTTCGTGGGGGATTCTTTTTCCTATTGGAGTGTGGAACCTATGGTTACATCGGAATATAGTGGTTTTTAAGAATGAAGCCCCTAACAAGATCTCCAAATCTGATATTATTGCTAAGGCAGCTGAGTATGCCTTTCTTGGTGTTGATGAGAGTAAGAAAAGGATCCTAGGAACAATTTTTGTCAAGTGGGAGCCAGCCCTACAAAATTGGCACAAGCTGAATACGGATGGATCTTCTCTTGGGAATCCTGGCTGTGCTAGGGGAAGGGGCATTATTCGAAATGCTAATGGTGAATGGGTGGGAGGTTATGCTCGTGCTATTGGAATCACTACTAGCGCTGCAATTGAATTATGGGCGCTACGGGATGGTTTAAATATGTGCATTGAGTTAAATCTTCCAGCTGTGATTATAGAGTTGGATGCAAAACTGGTTGTGGATCTCTTAAAGAAACCGGGTGGCAGTTTAAATGGGAATGATGTGATTGTGGCAGATTTTGCAAGGAGAACTTGAAGAAAATACCAAGAACTATTATCAAACATTGCTTTAGAGAAGCTAACAAGTGCGTCGACGCACTCGCAAGGAGAGGAGCTATACTGTCACAAGACTTTTTATCTTTTTCTTTTCCTCCTTCTGATGTAGCATTGTTGCTTAGCTTAGATTCTGTTGGCACTGTGTATGAGCGTATCTGCTCTAACTTTTCTATTTCTGCTTCTACTTAGTTAATGAAATTGCCCTTCCTACCAAAAAAAAAAACTATTTGCTGTCTCCAAATTAAGTTAATGATCTCCAAATGCCACTGAAACACCACAGTCCTATTCCTTTTTGTTAATCAAAGATATTGTGAAAATTTTGAGTATCTTTTGTTCTTATTATGTGCATTTTGTTAGAAGAAGAGCTAATCGTTCTACCCACAATTTGGCCATTTGGGCTTATTTTTGTAATAGATCAAAGGCACATCTGTGAGTTATCTCAAGAAAAATAATTATTTTATAAAATGGTTTAGTAAGACATTTCTCTCACAACATATATGGGTCTCATATGTAATTAAAAAGATATCTCTTGAAACCATTTTCTTTTTTTATAAAAGAAACAAACACACATACATACAAGGGAGAGAGAAAATGATTTTAACACAAAAGCAAACCACAAATTACACTAAAAAATTACAGTAACTTTTAATTATAAAATACCACCCAACTTGGTTTTTTTTTTTTTTTTTTTTTTTTTTGAGAAACAACTTCTTTTATTGACAAAATAGAAAGTAATAAAGAGATTCCGGCTTTCTCAACCTACATAACCTCAATAAAAAATAGAAAGTAATAAAGAGGCTCCGGCTATCTCAACCTGCATAACCTAATACCAAGAAGTTTTATTCATAAAAAAAAAATAAATAAATAAAACAGTGAAGGGTATATCATATATATATATATATGATACATCATACATGATTCTTTTACTATTTTGCCGACGACAGTTCTTTCAAGAATATCGGCATCGTTCCCACTTCCTAGCATCGCGGAGTACATTCCAATCCCATAGGAGCCCATTGGCTACGACAACTCTATCATTGCTCTTTATTTTATAAGAGTTTCACCTTCCTTGACTCCCTTCAAGTGCATTATTGAAGCTTGTGGGACACTTCATTAATTTTGGCCGTTGGATTCTAGCTAAGCCATTGAGTCTTGAACCACGTGGCAAATCTAACAGTTTACCGTACTTGTGAACTACACGTAAAATAAGGTACTCCTATATCGGGACAAATTCTCTTTATATCTAGACAATACTTAACATTAGAATAGCAATTAATAAGCCTATCTTTATAGCTCAACGACGTAAAAAATATATATATTTATGCGCGCACTACTATCACATGATTCACATACGTGGGTCTTTCAGATTGCAAATATATATTTATTTTAAAAATATTGTAAATATATAGTGATGTCAATTCTCTAACAAATTCAACTTAAATATATTATACTTTTACTATTGTGACGAATAGTATATCAACACATACAGATTTTAGTTATATATTCTCAAGACATAAATATCTTGCGGGTAATTTTACTCCTCTTTCTTGAGGTCCAGAAAAATGATACCTTCACCCCAAACTTAAAGAAAAAAAACACTCTATTTCCTTGAGATTTGAATAAATTAACACCCCTTCCTTTTGTTTATATTAGTAATGAAATATTAAATTTTTATAAAAATTTATTTACAAAAGTTTAACCATGGTTAGTAAAAAATTAAATAACTGATAAATTTAGAATAAAAATGCAAAATTTATCAAGCACCAAAACACTTTCAATGGCAAATATCTCCATAACCCATTGAAAAATGAAAAAAAATAATAAGCAAAATTTACACTTAATATTTTAAAATACACTTTAATTAAAATTTTAAATTATGAAATAACATAAAATTTTGAAAACCTACCCTTAAGCAAAGAGCAGGTTAGTATATAACATTTTTAATATATATATATATATATATAAATTAATTAGAGGAGAAAGCCACCGGTTAATTCAAAAGAATAAAAATTCCACCGTTGATTTAAAAAAAAAAAAACAAAAACAAAAACAAAACCGTTGTTTTATTTGAAAAACACGTTGATAGGAAGGAAAAAAAAGTTTGATTCAATAAAACAAACAAAAGAAGAAGAAGAAAAAACGAAACACACAATAGCAGCAACAACAGACAAACCGAAACTGATGACCAAGAAAAAACAAAAAACCAAAGGTGAAAACCAAAGAAAAAAAAAAGGCCAAAGGAATAAAACGGCAAAGACATTTTGAACTATGCGTAGGGAGCTCACGCCTCACAAGGATTTTTTGGTCTGGAATTTTTGTTCTTGTTTTCTTTTTAGTTTGCTCTTCAATTTGGAGAAAAAAAATATTTTAATAGGCATGGAGAAAAAATACTCAGGCCTCACTAGTTTTTCTCCCACAAATTTACCCAACCAAACACCCTAATAAATTTCTTCCCCTTCCCATTTTCTCTACCTATTTTTTTCTGTCATTTCTAAAATCCATTCAACCAAATATACCCTAAGTTCTAATGGTATTATTTGTATTTTGCAGTACTCCAAAGTATGTAGTTCAAAATCCTACTTCCCCTTTCCCTAGTATTTACCTATATTAAGGACAAAAATGTCCTAAACTCCTAGCTAATTAAATACTAATGTCTTTAGCAAGGGGTGGAGTCAAAAAAATAATTGACAAGTAAAGTTAAATATTCCAATAATATAATTCTCTCTCTCACACACACACGGTATATATAACATACTTTATTTATAATTTATAATCATATATATTATATATTTAAAATCTAAGGTGAAAATTCAATTAAATTTTAGTTGTTGGAAAATTTTATATCATGTGTCTCGCCTAACTTATTAAATTTTTGTGCCAAAGTATGAAAACAGAAGACTCTTTCCAAGAGATATATGATTCGGTATCCGAATTGACTTAAAGGAAAGTGAAGAGGCGGCTACTTTCCCAACCCACGGGAAACCTGTTCTTTATGCGCTGCATAAAAACCAAATAGACACAATCAGTCGATAATCACAAGGCATGTCCACATTCCTTGCATTTTCATATTTCTAGAATCTAGACACAATAATCATAAGAGATCTCTTTGCTCATATGCGTTTAGAATCTAATATTTTTTTTTTTTACTATTCCACCTAAACAGTAGTTGATCAAAAGATCAGGCTATACTCCAAGGAAACAACATGATTTAAAGGTAGTACAGCCGTTGACCAAAAGATAAGGCTTCATTCTTTCTTGCCAAATACTCTAATACCTTACGTTTCATGTACTAGAAGTTTTTACTTTTACTCTATTTCATACTTGGTTGGACTTTCGACAAGGTAATGAATTGATTGAATCCTTGCTGCATTGTTCTCCTTCTACTGTTAATCCGGCCTTACAATGGGTAAATAGTTTTTATTTTATTATAAGATAGAAAAAATTGGTAAATAGTTGAATGCATAAATATTTAAGCCTTCTAGATTTTAGTTTATTTTTTGTTTAAGACATGCTTTGCTTAGCTATTAAGATAAATATTTTATAATTTGTAATAAATTTTCTATTAATATACATAATATTTCATAGCTGGGAAACTAATTAAGTATAAAATAGTTTGAATATATTAGCTTTTTTATTATTATTATTATTAGAGAGGTGCTACGTCTGCAACATTTTTACAACAAATTATAGATGGTTAGTTGTTATTGGTTCAAATTTGAACCTAACATTAAGATTACCTTTTTGCCCTAACAATAATAACTAGTAACAACCTACCATACCACTTAGGATTTGTTGTGAAAATATTGTGAATATATCTTTTCTCTTATTATTATTATAAATATTGTAAGGCGCAAGTCGCATTTTGCTCTCTTTCTCTTTTGATTTTTGTTTTACTAAATTGGGTCACACTATACTCTTTTCCTTTATGAGATTTCCTTAATTGGAACTAGAATGGGGATAAGAATTATCGATAATGTAACCATAGCAACTAGACAGTGTTTTATTAAAAAGGTAGGAAAAATATGAAATATGATAATATGCTAAGGAAAATGAAATTTAGAGGTATCTACTTTTGATCAACATCATAAGGATTTGGCTTCTCCCTTTGTGTGTGTTTATCTATCAATAAAAATAAATAACATAACAGCATAGGGTTCCATAATAATGGACTTTAGCATAAACCTATATTCTAGGATCTATTACAATTATTTAACTAAATAGTCCTGGAATTTTTATTATACTCAAGTTCCAAGTTTTGAACAACATTATTATAGCTAAGTTTAGATCCTTTGAACGGTTTTTTTTTAAATTAATTTTTTAAATTTTTTATTATTCAATATTTGTTTATTGTTTCCATGCATATACACGGGTTACAACTTAGAATATATAAAATTAAAGCATTTGACTTCTCTGTTGAGTACTATTTTTAATGTTGTTATATAAGCTTTTTGAAATTCCACATTTTTTTCATGTAATTATTTGGTTAAAATGCAAAATTCATCCTCTATATTTCATCAAAATTTATTTAAGTCATTTAACTTTGTTTTTGTTTTATTTCAGTTCTCTAATTTTCAAGTTTATTTAATTAAAGTCTCTCCATCAACTTTTGTTAAATGTTGTGGTTAATTGTCCAAAATTAATTTTTTTTCAAAATTTTTAATTAAAAAAATCCAATTAATGATTGAAAAATATTTTTTAGAATTTTTTTTTTAAATAAAAAAATTAACAGAAGTTGACGGAAATGCCTTAATTGAATAAACTTGAAATTTAGACCACTGATGTATGGACACAATTAGCGGCCCCAGCCCAAAGAAGAATTGGGTGATGGCCCAATGAACCTAATTCAATAAATTTGTAAATGATGGGTTAAAGAGTTAGGCCTTAATGAAGTTAATAACGACTACTATGGATTTAGAAGATGATCAAACAAGAACAAGACTCAATGAATTGAATAAATTCCCTGTCCGAGGAGATCATTTAGAGTATAAATCAACATAAGAGCTTATAAGTACAACTTAGATTACTACAGTGTTTGTTTTTCATTTTTCTTCGATCCCCTTCTCATGGGAGATCTTTCAAATTATATAGTTCATTCCAGATCATCTTGATTCTACACTTGTTAATCATCTAGACCTTTACTTGAGTGCATGTCTCATCAGACATCTTCTTTGGCTCTCTATGAATTGTGGTAACTGAAATTGCACTCTTCAGGGGTCTTCTCCCCATAAATGCGGTCAGAAAAGTTGCTGCAGTGCATTTAATGCGGTGGCAGCAGCTTTTCCTTTAGATATTTCTGAGTTCCTATCGCTTTTGTACGTACCTGAGGCTCATTCTTATCGTTGAAACTTCCTGAAAGGTCACCTAAATTGCCCAAATACAGATTTGATCAAAATTCATCGTGTTCGAGGAGGAGCTCCTCCTTGAAATATATTCCTCCATTCTTTTCTTATATGATTCTCAACTTTGGGGCATCTCCTAATCATTTACTCCTCCTTGGACATGTCCATGTCCTCAGATAAGGCGCAAGGCCCAATATACAAATTTGGGCTCTTACCCCCACAACTGAAATGAACGAAAGTAAAGTTAGAGGATTGAAATAAATTTTAGTGAAGCTTAATTATTCTAACATACATTTTATAATTGAGTTTAAATTCTATATGGATTTTATATAAAATATCCTATATTTATTCATTGGGGGAAAAAAAAAATTCCCCCCTTTTATCTATGGGTAAGTTCACAATTCCACTTCTAAACTATAAAATCAAGTAATGTCCCCTTAACTATTGAAATTGAGAAAATACTCCCTACCTTTAGTTAATATATATGTTAACACATAATAGAATATTTCACAATGAAATTAGTTAAAAAATCACTTGAGGGGGGAATTGCAAATAATGCATGAGTTAAAGGAAGAAAAGTGCAAATGACCCAATGGTTAAGGGGGAAATTCAAATAAATGTGCCAAGTTCGATTAATATTCCAAATTCAAAATTTTACAATTCCAAACTCAAAACTGTTTTTATAAAAAATAATATAACTTTTAACTCCATTAAATTTCTTTTTCCAACTTTCCTAATGTAGTAAAAAAGAAAAAAGAAAAAAAAAATCTTAACATGTACTTCATGCGACCGTTGCTAATGATGCAATGTAGATTTTCTTTTTACTTCATGAAGATGTTTTCCGTTTCTACTTTCTATTATTAATTTATTATCATATAAAAGGCTTAATTTGTGATTACTGATTAGGGACAATAATGTTCTTATAACGATGATGATTTTTTCACCAAGCTCCTTTCGTTGAAGCTTGAAGGCGGCCTCTTTTGGTCATCTACTACAATTTTAAACTTATATTCTTAAACGTGATAATGTGGCATCAAATGAATAGAAAAAATAAAAAGAAAAAAAAAGAATCAAAATGCTAAAGGCACATACTATTTTACAATTTTTTTTTTTACAAATTGTTTATGTTGTAAGTGGCTATTGGTAAAGAAAAATATTATGTTAGTGATGGGACGAGACAAGACCTAGTAAAAATTTGCCACATTAATAGTTTGTAAAAATATTGTAAAATAATTTATGTAAGAAAATCTAGACTTTGGAACATTACTTAAAAAAAAAAAAAAAACCACCGTAAGCATTCATCAGAGATTCAGAATACGAGGAGACGGAAAACATTTTGTAATGCTGTTGGGCTCCTTCCAAGATGGCTCTTTAGCCCAGAAGGAGATGTGATTGGGCCCTTCTAACTCCTTTTTTCCCCTAATCAAATTCTTTATTTATTTTATTTGAAAAGAAATCCAAGTCCAGCACCAAAAGAGCTAGAAGAACCCATTTAATTTTAATTCCAACTTCCAAGCCAGATAATAGAATCAAGCCCAGGTGCATTTTACCCCAGCTGGGCTTTCGCAATGAAATGTTCTTGTAACATGAAAGAAACCCACTGTCAGCTTGTATAATATTTCATATCCTAATTGTTATACATATATTTTGCCTTTTCTTTTTCTATTTTTAGTCCAAAATCATTGTTATTAGAAAACTAAGAAGAGATAAGATATAACTCTCAAAAAATGGTAGACATGGTTTTGATATCTTGATCAAGTATGAGGGAAAATATAAGGAAGAAAATAAAATTGAGAGACCGAGAGAGCATGGAATTTGGCCATAAAGTTTTATATCAAATTTGGTCTTAATATCTCTAATATCTCCCCTCAGACTCAAAGGTGAAAATTTGAAGCCAACTTAAGCTTGGAAAGAATGTGAAATATTGAAGGAAATCTTGATCGAATTGGATGTGGATCGAGTGGACCAATCATGACCAAATTAAATGAAACACAAATAATAAGTTAGAATAAATATGCCGAATGCACACAATGATCAAGATTTGAGTGTTGAGCATAATGCATATCACGTTTATCGTGGCTGTTGATTGGAGGCATTGTTTGGAAAACTATGCATGAAAATGATAGAGACACGTGACCAAAAGAAAGCTAATAAAGGTTACTAATCAGGGTTGTGGTCATAGAACGTGTGGCAATAAAGAAATAGGGGAGGCTACCGATCGATTAGTATGATCTATGATACTTAGCCAAGATGATCGAGGATGTGATGATGTGTGATATGAAGTAGAGCTAAAAACTAGGTGTTGAAGAAAGATGCATGAGCCCATTGAATATAGTTGAAATCACCAAAATTGTCATATCATATCTGAGAAAGACATATATAATGTTATCAAGATTTTGTTCATGACAGGTAATAAATCAAGATGAGCCAACATACATAGTGGTTGACAACGATGGCGAGAAAGAGGACGTTGACATTGTTCATGATAAGGAATCTATTAAGATGAGCCTCAAAGTGATTAGTAGTAGTGGTTAGAGAAGGAGTTTAGATTTAGCTATCAAAGATATGGATTAATGGAGAATTGACAAGTTTAACTTAATTTGATACCATATTAGAAAAGATAAAACATAAGTTTGATAACATGTTACAAAAGGAAAGACTTATAGGCTTTATATCATAATAAAGTATATGAGAAAATATGAATAAGAAAATAAAGCAGATAGTGAGCGAGAAAAAAGAGAGAGAATTAATGTGGTTGGATCTTAGAAACTTATATTCACAATGAAAAGCCCTTGATGGTTACATTAAAAAAAAAAAAAATTATTATGTTATATTTGATGGCTTGGATTATTATTGTGCAAAACGTCGCTTGGAATAATTGCCCATTGAATTCCCAACCTGGCTTAGATATCCAAGTTCAACTTGGAATTGATGTTTTGGACCTCACGTGCTTAATGTATATTGACTGGTTTGGAAGAGTAATAAAGTAGATATGAGATATAGAGTTCTACTTTAAGTAGACTTTGTCTTTACTTGAATTAGTATTTTGCACGTGAAGGAATACAATTCTATCGATTGGAGGTTTGTTGCAGATTGGTTTTGCAGTTTGGTGATTTGCTCTTTCTTGGTGCGTTGCAACTTTTGGATTTGTTTTGTGGCTCTCTTTTTTGGTTTGTATGCAATTTATATTTGGTATTTGTGAACCTTTGATTCTTTGTTTTGTATTTGTGAGAGAGAGAGCTATTTGGGTGTATTTGGAATATGAGTTTGTGAGAATGCCTTTACACCAATTTGTATTATCCCAAATTTGTTATAGTGAAATTTTTTTGTCGTTGCCTGTGGATGTAGGCTATTGCCAAACCACGTAAGTTTTTGGTGTTTTGTGTTTATTTTCTTTTGGATTAATTTTCTTTATCCTTTTGATTAGTTTGGAGATCTTTTTTAAGCTTAAAATATTTTCACAATCAATCTTGATAATTTGAGCTTTTGCTATTTTATAACATATTAAGCTCTATATTTTACAATGAAATCACTGGATGGTATTTATATTAAGCTAAATCTTAGACTAACCATAAACTTGTCTAGGATGCAACATTTGCACTACAAATAGGATTTGGATTATTTTACTTATATGTCCAGTAAGATTATTATGATTACTTTGCTTGCACTCTTAAGTATAGTTATATACAATAAACCTAACTAGAGTTTTATAATAGGCTTATGTTTTAATTAATACTAGACCTTGAAATCTCTAACAGTCACAAATCATAACTATTTTTTTTTAAGAAAATCCCAAAGTGGCATATGGTCAGGCATAAGATAAAAAGTCCACATGCTAATGCAATATTTTTTCAAAACCTGAACCCAACTTTTGTTATGTAGGCTAAAATTTTGTGCTGGGTCTCACATATTAATCCCAAAGTTGGAGCTAGTCTGAGTTCGGGGATTCAATTCGAGCAAAAGGAGCCCATAGTCATGGCAAAATTTGAATCCTACGTTTTTTATTTAATTACAAAAAACTTTACCAATTATGTAATTGAAATCAACCTTATTACACAAATTCTTACGAAGAATAATAAATTATAATATAAAGGATTTGAAGTCCTATTACCTCTTTTTTAATCACTTTTGAAAGATAAAAACAATTTTTTTCCTTATGTTAAAACTCTAACTTCATTATTTCCCTTTTCTTTTTCCCACCTCCACTTTCCTTTTATAAGTTTTGAACCTTAAAAAGAAGATTTTCTTTTGTCATTCGAATGAATTTTGACATTTAAGAGAGAGATAATAGTGTAGTAAATAAATATGATAAATTCACCAAAAATATGAAAAATAAAATAAAATTGTAATTGCACAGGGGAGGTTGTAAAGTAAAACTATTAATATTTTTTGGCAAGCCAATGGAAAATTTCCGCCCTTTGACTCCCCTAGCTCTGCCCGTGAGGAATACCAAATTTTTTTTTAAGAAAATGACAAGTTAACTAAAAAGGTGATATAGGATATGATAAAGCGTTAGAGGAAGAACACATGCTCGAGTCATACTAGATTATTTTGGATCCTTAACCGATATTAAAATTTTGGGACTAAAATTGTATTGTTATTAAATTGAAATTTTGGTCATTTTATAAAATATATTAAGAAAATAATCAAGAGATACAAGATTCACGGAAAATTATAAAATACATTAGGACTCACTCTTTTCACATAATAGTGTTTTTTTTTTTAGGAAACAGTAATACTTATTAAAACACACAAACACGAAAAAGTAGTATATAGAGTTTTTTAAACTGGCTTATAATATACTCCCTCCGTCCCATATTTCTTGTCCTGTTTGAAAAGTCAAATTTTTTAAGGGAACATCATTTATTATCTTGTCTGTCTTTTAAAAATATATAAGTTTTCAAAACTACCCTTAAATAAATTTACCAAAAAATTTTCTTTTCAAATACTCTGTAATAGTTTTGAAAATAAAATAGGGGTATAATAGGAACATTAATAAATTAATGACTTTTATTTTTAGAAACAGGACAATATTTTGGGACATCCCAAAATGGAATAGAGGACAAGAAATATGGGACGGAGGGAGTATTACATAACCAGAGTGCCACTACAAAAGGGCTTAACCTTTGTAGTAGTAGCCTGAGCCTAACCTTTGTAAGACTTACTATTTATCATTTATGTAAGTAGGAGGCATGTATTTATCATATTCCTGGATTATCGATCTTATAATTACAAGATCCACATGATTGATTTATTTGCAATTCTTTGTAGGATGACATCTCTTTCATTATATAAACCATTTTGTAAGGAAGTCATAACAACTTTTTTTTTGAGAATAAATCATAAGAATTTTAAATGGTTTAAATTGTTCCAAATTTTAATTTTTAAAAATTATTCCTTAAATTAGTTCTTTTTATTTATATCTGCATCAACTTTAAAAATATGTTTACTTTTTAAATGACCTTTATAAGAGAGAGAAATTTGAATCTTGATTCTGCTCATAAAGCAAACAGTGAATTATATGGCTCTTATTGTATAACCAATGACTTAATAATATCCAAAGATTTACCCCATATAGAGATTAGGTTCGGATTTGTTAACTATACTTCTAGTTTTAACATTTGAAGTATACCCACCAAGAGTCTCTCGTTGTTCTTAATGAAGATGTTCAAGATTCAAATTCTTTATATTCCATTAGGACTAATGAATCATTTAAAAAAAAAAAAACTTTTTGAAGTAAACCCATTACCCTTCACCTTGTCAACTAGAATAACTTTCAATCGCCAAAAGAGACGCATTCTCTCTGACTTCATTAGAGTAGTTAATGGCATACTTTTTTTTTTTTTTTTTTGTTGAGAAAGTAGTTAATGGCATACTTGTCTCTGTGGAAGTGCTTTTATTATTATTAGAGGTGCATAATTGTGAAAAGTTTATTCAGAATGACGTGAAAGAACACTTTCAAAATAAAGAAAATGACTCACAGTTACTTTATCTTATTGGAAATTATTACCAAAAAAAAAAAAAAAAAATGCATGATCCATGCCATAATAGAATAGACGAACGTTTTGTGCCACCTATATTAAGTTTGTACAGCATTCCACTTTCTCTGTAGTCTCATTTCCTACATGAAATGATCATCATTGATAAATTCCTAGAAACAAAGATCGCCCTCAAACCATGTTCTGATCGTGAATTTATTATGTCATCCGTGATAATTTAATACATAACTCACAACAGCACCATCCAGAAGGAATTGATGACAAAAGCTATTAATTAGGTACACAACTTGTCACTATTATTCCATGATTATATAGTTTATCAAAACCAGAAATAAGTAATTGATTACGATATATATATATATATATATATATTCTTGATGATAGAGCAGTTATATAGTCTAATCCTTTTTTTGATAGCTAGATAAGAATCATAAGATAAGATTTTAACTTGGAGCCAGTAGCTATAACTTCATTTAATATATAGAAATTAAATTTTATAAGGATGGAGTGTAAAACATGATTTTACACCATCTAATAAGTGATTGTCACATCAACATTTTACTTAAAATTCAATATATCCTACCACACCTAATAACATCTCTATAAATTCCCAATTTGGTTGGATTTATATATGAGTATTAGAATTGATTGAATGTAATTGTGTTTATTTTTAAATATGTGATAAGATGATGTGGCATGTTGGGATTAGAAGGGTAAAACATGAGTTTTACACCACGTTCGTATAGAATTTAATCTCTAACATATATCTTTTTATTAGATGTGAATTTTGACAAAAATCCACTATTAAACTGCATTTTATTCTTATATCTTCCATGATTGTAAATTTTTCAAAAGATCAATAGCTGTGTTATGACTCAAACGTTTAAATTTCAAGTTTTTTAGTTTAAAATTATGCATAAAAAAAGGTTTATAGATTAAATAGTAAATAATATCTAATTAACACAAAATTTGATATGCGTATTAAGGATATAAAGAACATATAATTCAACGGTTAGATTTTCAGAATATATAGTAATATTAATTTTTTTTAGTGGAAGTTGTAGTCAATAATTACAACCAAGTTTATATCTAAACTTTATTGTAAGATTCATTTCACGATAATTGCATTTATTATCAAATTAAAACACAAATTAATCGTATAAAAAAAAACACAAATTAAATTTAAGTATAAACACAATTCAAATCTCAAACCTCTTGGTCGGCCGAATTATAAAGATTCTAAAAAGACCATAATTAAGGAAGGCCATAAGAAATTGCTACTGAGATACTGAGCCCTTGGCTTATTCGAAAGAATTCAAACCCGTAGGTGTCACCATCATAAAAAGAAACACCCAGCAAGCACAAAGATTTCTCATCCATCCTACCGCGCATTATCTGGGCTCCACTTACACCCTCTTTTGTCTCTTCCTGTCGGCTCTCCACTTTCTTTTTCCTCTCCTTCCATCACCTTTCATTTTTTTTTCTTTCTTTCTTTCTTTTAAAATTTTGAACTTGAAGACAGGACAAGGTTCTCTTATTCTCTCTCTTTTCATTTTTTTCATTTTTCACCCTACCAACTTACAACTTTCACACTAGAGGAAATATTTATTTATTTATTTATAATTTTGTGCTTATTTATTTTCAAAAATGTGTTTCCAACTATTAAAAATACAAAATTGTGTGGGATTTTATTAAAAATATGTGTTTGATAAACTAGCAAAACCTTTAGGATTAAAATATGCAAATGTTTTTAAGGATAACTTCACCGTGAAGTTTTTAAAATTACAACAGTAAAGCAAAAGAGTTACCCAAAATAGACGGCATGAGATTATGTTTAAATTTTGTTAAAAAATTATAATTCTTACTTTCTAGCTACTACAAGTTGAGTTGATAGGCATGAGACTTAAAATCATCCTATTCCATACAATGGACAACTCATAAATCCCTGTATGATAGGAAAGAGCCATTGGGATTAAAATATATATATGTGTGTTCTTAAGATAACTTCATCATGAAGTTTTTCTAAAATCTTCATCCTAAAGCAAACAAGTTACATCCAAAACAAATGGCATAAGATTATGTTTAAAATTTTGTTAAAAAAATCATCCTATTCCATGATGGACTACTCATAAAATCCCTGTATGATTTGAAAGAGAATGGGACAAATGCAATTTCCGTAGGATTTCCAATAAACCCTAATTTAAGAGACCAAAGAAGTGAGAAGTCACCGTTTAAAGAGAATAATTTTGATTACTTTGCAAGCAATCCTTTAGGAAGTTACTTTTTTGAAAACATTGGGAAAGTTACTACTGCAGGATCCTTTGACAAATTGCATAGGGTATTAGCCAATCAAATGTGATCTTTATGATAACCCAAACAAAACCCCACCCCTACTCGTGAATGATCCTTAGACAAACACCAAAAGTGACCAAGAGAAAATCAAGAATAAAGACAATCCTCATTATCAGGTCAAAAAAGAGAAATCGCCCACAGTACACACTCATTATTCCACCAACAAATTTTAAACAAAAATAATAGTAAAGTTGAACAACTAAAAACAAAATCAGACAAAAATTCCTACATAGAATCACACCCACAACAACACAAATGTGTTGATATTTTATAGGTGTAGTCAAAACAAACACAACTTTCTTTTAAGTTTCATCATTCAAAAGTAAGCCACCACATAAAGCCAGCAAACAAACAATCTGAAACCTTCTTTCTTGCACTAAGATCAGCTGCAGAAGAAGGAGGTGAATCCTCTCTCTCTCTCTCTTTCTGAAGTCATCCCTTGCTTTTCTTTCCCTTCCCTTTTCAACTTCCGAATTCATGGATGGTACTGCTCAATGGCCAAAGGTGGGTGGATTTGTTGTATGTCCTTTTTCTTTTCCTATATAACAACGACTGTGAGCTATTTATTCAGGGTTAGGATTGTTTAATCGAGGCTAACATATATCATTTTCCAATTATTTCTGAATAAATTTTATGGGGTTTATTTCAATGATCTTTTCTCTATCAGACGATGTTCAAAGTCACTGCAAGTCCCTTTTTTTTCATAAGATTAACTTTTGATTCTGTTATTTAAACATGAAAGCACCGCACTTTTTCTTTCTTCACTTTTTAGCTTATGTGATAACTGATAAAAGGGAGCGGGAAAAAGATATTATTTGTTATTATTATTGGTTCTTTAGGTTTTTTGTTTCCTTTATGTTCTCTTTTAATATGATTTTCCAATAGATAAGCTACTTTGTTTCGCTTGTCTACTTGTTATCACTCTTTATGTACTCAATTTGATCCTTTTGTTTTGTTATCGAACTGCCATCTAGCTGCTTAGATCTATTACAGACTTATAGATTATTGTCTAATGACCCTTTTGATTTTTGTAAATGAAACACCTTAATTATTGGTATCCTATTGCTCTGCTTCTCTCTCAATATCTCTCTCTTTTAATGGGGGTCTCAGGGTGAAGGAGTAGGGCTAGTGAAGCCCTTAGAAGGAGTAGCTCCTAGCACAAGGCCTATGTTAGAGAGAAGAGCAAGGCCTCAAGAGCACTTGAATTGTCCAAGGTGTAACTCAACCAACACCAAGTTCTGTTACTACAACAACTACAGCCTCACTCAACCAAGATACTTCTGCAAGACTTGCAGAAGGTATTGGACTGAAGGTGGGTCTCTTAGAAACGTTCCTGTTGGAGGAGGTTCAAGAAAGAACAGGAAGTCTTCAGCAACAGCAACAGCAACAGCATCAACTTCATCAAAGATTCCTGATCTTAATCCACCAAACCTTTCACAATTTTCTTCTCAAAATCCTAAGGCCCATGAAGGCCAAGATCTTAATCTTGGTTTCCCAGCTTTCCAGAAGTATCATGATGTATCCCAATATGTTCAAGTGCCCAAAATTGAAAACAACAACAACAATCACCAAAACTCTGGCTCTGCTTCCTCTACTCATCTTTCAGCTTTGGAGCTACTAAGGACTGGAATTGCTTCAAGGGGTTTGAATACTTTTATCCCACCATCTATGCCTGATTCAAGTTCACTTTACTCATCATCTGGGTTCCCTTTCCATGAATTCAAACCAACCCATGGGTTTTCTATTGATGGGTTTGGAAGTAGGTATGGAGCTCAAGAGAATGGAGGGAAGCTTTTGTTTCCTTTTGAAGAACTGAAGCAGATTTCAAGCACAAACCAACAGGTTGAACAGAATAAGGGACAAGGGGGTCCAAGTGGATATTGGAGTGCAATGTTAAATGGAGGAGGATCTTGGTAAATAAAAAATAGCAATGGAAGCAACAAAGCGTTTCTTTAGAGCTTCTCTTTCTTTATCGTTTTTACATGGTTGGTTACTCTTGTTTTATGGTTGATCCAAAACTAACATAGAATACATATTGTTCTTTTGCTTCATTTTAATTTCCTTTTGCTCTTTGAAGCTCATCTCGGGTGGGGTTCAAAAGGGATAGAAGAAAAAGTGAATATAAGGCTTGGTTTTTCCTTCCTAGCAGGCAACGTGGCCTGTATTCATATATTCTTCTGTCAGAAGTTGGGCATGTGTAGTATTTTTGCAGGGTTTGGTTCTAAGGACTTGGTCAGAATTTGTTACAAGTATTTGCTCACTTTCCTAATTTAAGTAGAAGATATGCCCTTTTGCTCTTAAATTTCCAACTCTCTCTTTCCCTTTCTGTGCCCTTCTTGGAACGGTTAACAAGTAAGCAACATAACACCAGGCACTTATGGTGTGATAGTCATTCTATAAATATAAGTATTTGTGAAATGTGAGGGATAAGACTGGGGTTCAAGTCTTTGGAAAGCAGTTTCACACACATATACACTTAAATTAAGTTACAGTAGAATTTCTATATTGTAAAAAATATATATATATATATATATAAAAATTGAGAAAATATTTTCTTACCTTCATTTACATTTACTATTTGCCGTTAATATTCATAATTAGTATAAATATATCCACATTTTTGCACATAAAAATGGAAGTAAAAATGCGACTTTAATAGCATATAAGCAAATTTAGTGCAGAAAGAAGGCATGACCCGTAACTTTGACTCTTTGAGAACCTGAATGACAGTAGTAGACCCACTCTAGGAGAGATTTGATGCAAGTAGATAATTACACAGTAAGTAGTAGTTAAGTGTACAATCAAGAAACTACAAGAAGAAGATAAGCATATTGTGGTTTTTTGTTTTTACCCATATATAAAAAAATAAAATAAAATAAAATAAACCCCACTTTACCTGCTCCAACCAAATGCTAACCTAAAAATTTTAATTTCATAAAAAAAAAAAAAAATGGTAACCTAATATTATTGACATCCACTGAATTTTAGAGGACCCCTGGGCCCTAGCTAACATCAACTCATTCCCATGAATGATGCCACCTGCTTTCGATAAAATAATATAAAAAGACTAGGACATGAAAAGCCCACCACGTTTTGGTCGTTTAGAGGGACCACCAAACATTCCCTTATTTCTCCACTAGGTCAATCCATTCCCATGTAGTCTTCCCATAAATAATATATTTATCTTTTTTCCTTTATCACTTTGTTTCAATTTTTTCTATGGAAATCCTCTCTTTTCGCTTACAATAATTTGGGACGGTGGATTTGATTCTATGTTCTCATTGTTAGGATAATCTAGCAATATAATTGAGTTACATGGCCTCTCTTTTCAATTGATTGTTGTTTTTTTTTTTTTTTTAATTAAAAAATTCATTTATTTGATGAAAGTTGACCCAAAAAAATTGTACGGAGAAAAAGTATTTAAAGCTTTAAATAATCAAATTATATATTAAACAAATGGAAAAAAAAATTTATCTAAGTTGTTAGGTTTCATAAAGGTATTGGTAAACCCTATTGCTAAAATATGTTGGACTTAAGTTCGTATCAATAAAATTGTTAAGAGTCTTAAGTTGTTAGGGTTCATAAACGTGTTAAAGACGGTAAAATTTTGATTTATTCAAATGTGATGATTTGATGATTGCTCATATCTTTTACATGATAAAGATTTTTGGAGTGATATTTATTTTATTGGAAAGTAAACATTTGGATCTTTAAAACGGATACAAAATTGACTTAAATTTATCTTGAAATTAGTGACATATAATAATTTGAAATTGGCATAAATTTTTTGACTATGAGAATTTTGGTGATGAGAAAAAGATACTGTTGGAGTAAAATCACTGCTTTTTGCTATCATAATTATACTAGAAAAAGAGATTCTTGCTCAATTTTAACCCTACTTTATGCACTTACATAAACCACTTGTTTCATGTCTTTAGAGATAAGAAAAACATTTATACTAGAGTTATATAGATCTAACTTTGTTCCTTTCTTTCTTAGCCTAAATTGAGAAATCATCTTTATGCAATATTTTAAAAATAAGAACCATTGTTTGTTAATCTTTGAAACCTTAAGTTTTATGAAAAATAAACAAGAGGATGACATTGAACACGTCCTTAAAACTTGACATGAACAAGTTGCACAATCAAGTTAGATGGTTTTTTTTTTTGGGTGAACTTATTTTGAGAAAAATGAGATATATTAAAAAAAACAGATATCCTTAGTTATAGTGTACATAATTACTGTTACGTAATTTGTCATTTTAAATAGCAAATTGAAAGGTAACTTAACTTACCCCATCAAGAGGTTTCTGATAAGGGGAGCCCTTATCTTAGTCTTTTTCTTTTATGTGTAGAAGGTTTGTCACCTATACGAGGAAGGTAGAGAATGAGAAAAAATGTTACAAGTAGTAATAAGCAAAGAAACCCTAAAAATCACTCTTTTTTGGGCAGATGATAGCATATTATTTGGTCACGCTAAATTGGAAGAATGTAAGAAGATCAAGAGATTTTGCACGTTTATGAAGAAGAATCTGGCCAAAAAATAAACAAAGAGAAGACCATGTTTTTTTTAACAAGAATACAATGAGTGCACTAAAGGATCATGTGAAGGCTACTTTAAATGCTCAAGTGACGACACAATAAATTAAATACTTAGGTCTCCCTGCCATTGATTATCATATAAAAAAAATTAAAAAAATAAGAGGTTGAATTCGGATGAAATTGTGTTTAGAGATTAACTCAATGATAGGCAAATCCTGGTGGGATAATAAAAAAAAAAGGTAAGAAGGATGCATTGGATGAAGTGGGAAAATATATGTGAATCTAAGCTGTAAGCAGGAATGAGATTTGAAAGTTCAAAATGGGTATGAAATACCCTTGAACGTTTAGACCCCAAATTACAATATTATCAATTCAAGCTTTATATCAAACAATTAATGTGCGGAATATGATAACAAGCTAATAACAGAATTGATAAACAATCTAAGCCAAATATAAACACATCCACAGCAGTAAATATAAGGCAAAGATAAAGGGAAGGAAGATGCAAACACACGGACAACACACGATGTGTTATCGAAGAGGAAACCGAAGTCCTCGGCAAAAAACCTCTCCGCCGCCCTCCAAGCGGTCAAATAATCCACTAAAGAATGTAGTTGGGATACATGAACAGCAGAAGACCCTCCAAGCCTAATCTACCCAAGTACCTAAGCCCTCCAAACTTCTTGCTCCAACGAGGTTACGCCGAACCTATTTCTTCTTTAGCTTCCCGGATTCCGCTACTTGACCATAGCATCAACCAATGTATATTGGTTCCTTCCCAAACTGCTTCCCTAAGCACCAAATGAACCTTCTCACAGACGTGGGTGTGGTGAGATAAGGATTTGGTAAAAGAACCTCTCAAGGGTATGACAATGGAGAGGAAGAGAGTAGAGGAATTTGAAGAGTCTCTAAGGTAAAGATTGGGGATGAGGCAATCTTGTTTTTCTCTAGGGTTTCTCTCACAAAATTCTCTCTGGCAGCTCTCTCAATTTAGTGGGTATAAGGGTGTATATATAGTAGGGTGAGAAGGGAATGCAAAACATCAGTTTTTGCTAAACAGGGTTAACTCGCGGCTTGACCTCGCGGCTTGTCCAAGTCGCGAGTTCCAGTTGCGACGTAACGGCCTGGACAGCCTGGAACTTTTGTCCTGTAGCGTGACAGCTGGCGCGACCCTTCAGCTTCCCAGTGTGCCTCTCACGTGCCAGAGTTTGGCGGCTTGCCAGTCGCGATCCACCCGCGAGCCCTAGTCGCGAACCTCTGTTTTTCTTGCACACTCTTGAACTTTTCTTCACATCTTCTCACACACTACCCTTACAATTTTCCCACCTAAATACAGGGTTACTAAGTGCTAAATTACAAGCAAAATGGTCACGGAATAAAGCCAATTAGATGGTTGATTAAATTCAACCTTACAAGATTTAAAGATTTGAAGTCTGTATGTTGCCAAACAAGGGTGGAGCCTAATCAACAAGACTACAACAACCTACACACCCTCCTATTTCACATTTTAATTAAAAGCCAGATATTTTCAAGTGTTCCTTATGGATGAAAAACCGAAACATTTATGGTGAAAATGAAGCACCTTTCATATTTCCATTGAAAGCACACAAGGGCATTAGAGAGTTGAAAACTCCAATAGAAAAGGATTGCACCGATTCTTTCTGGAAGGTGATGTGAAATTAATGCCAAAATGCCAAATAAGATCAAGCTCTTTGCATGGTGAGTATGCAAAAGATATTTTACCTACGAAAGCAAGCCTTGCTAGAAGAAAGATACTAGAAGAGTCGACAAGCGAAATATGCAAGATTGAGGCAAAAACAACCATTTACGCATTATATTTATAGGAATGCAGCAAAGTGAAGGACACTTTGGAAAACAGGATTGTGCTGAGTTCAGAACATACCCCCAACAACAGCCACGTACGCATTCTGTGATTGGCATGGGAAGTGTTGGAACACAAACCTATAATAACTATGGCTCGGACAGTGACTTCCGCAAAGAACGTTGCTTCAGATTACTACTATAAAGAGGTAGTTTGCTCTTAGCCATACTTGACTACATGTCACTGACTTTCTCACTGTTCAATATGTGAACATGGAGGGCGACTTGGTATCAACTAAACCAGCATAGCCAGACATGTTAAAAATATGACATATAATTGAAGGGGCAAGAGGTGACATTAAAAGTTTTTCAAAAGAAAACAAATAGCTCATGTGTGGCTAAGTCTGGAAACAAAGCTGGACATAGGCTACCTAGATTTGCTAAACGCTAGTTTGTGCCAGGATGGAACAGGCCCCAGGTTTCTTGGAGCAACAGATCAATGTTGATGCTTCACAAATTGATCAATGAAATCACTATTTATTTTTATTTTTCCAAAAAAAGGAAAGGATGAAAGTTCTGAATAAGGACATTAAATCATTATCCTGTTCGGCACAATAATTGCAATTCCCATTACAAAAAAGAAGGAAAGAAAAGGCTAAATACAACCAGTTCATGATCAACTCCATATTAGCATCCCTTGGGACTCTGTTCAAGTTTTAGAGGCAGGTCTATGAACTCAGTATGGATTAAGTTTCTTACATTATAGAGTATGGACAATGTAAATGACACAGTATGTCCAGATGAATTGTTGCTTTTAGGACTCCGGTGCTAGGGTAGCTGATTCCTGATTTTGTGATGGCTTTATCTAAATTCGTGATCTAGCTAAAGTTTTTTGCAAAGTCTAAACGAGTATTTTGGCATGCCTACATGGTAGCTCTATAGTATATTCTTTCATTGCTTAGCTGATTGATTGGGTGTCAACTCAACACATTTCCTTGGAGAGCCGTGGTGCAATTTAAAAAGGCCTTGTGTATCATGCACAGAGAATTCAAAATTGAAAGCAATTTAAATGGTACGCGAATTCAGACATAAAAAGGTACAGCTTTAATGAGAAACACTTTGCTATCAAACAAGAACTGTCAAATTTCTTAACATATATGCTAATCTAGTATAACTTTTCATTTTTTAAGTTTTAGAATGAATATAATTGCAATGTCAAAATATGTGATAAGCTGATAACAGCACCATGATAATCCAGATGCATAAAATTTCTCTACTGTACAAAGATAACTCAATACAAATATTTTTTCTTTCAATCAACAAGAAGCTTGAAA
The DNA here is from genome assembly GCA_032727855.1 of Quercus ilex subsp. ballota. Taxonomy (NCBI): domain Eukaryota; kingdom Viridiplantae; phylum Streptophyta; class Magnoliopsida; order Fagales; family Fagaceae; genus Quercus; species Quercus ilex. Next base: position 50,247,048 of record CM064915.1, read on the forward strand.
TACAGTTTGCACAAAACATTATATATATTTGAAAATCCTCTCAGTTCTGATTACTATACAATGACTTTTTACCAGAACAAGTGAAGGATATGAGGCTCTTAAGCAGGTTAAATCAACACCTTCCTGATGCATACCCTACTCACTTATCTGCATTGATTCCAAAGATCCGGACCTTGTGCATATTAGGGAACTTGGCAATAACCAGCACAATCGCCGCAAGAGTATTGAGGAAGAGCATAGGATGCTGGTAGTCAGTCGTGTGTGAGGCTATCAAGTACCTGTCTCAACACAGAAGAGAATCAAAGTGAATCTAGTGCGGGTTCCAGTAACAAGATCCAAGTAATTAGCATGAGTATGTCCAAACCATACATGTGTTTCAACTGTGAGGGCCTCCAAAACCAAAGACAAGTAAAAATTGCAGATTAAAGCACAATGCTAGATAAAAACATGCCACAAGGTATCTTTATCCTAGTTAAACAGCCTTTTTTTTTATTGGTAATTATATGTGAGTCTTGAACTTACAAACTCACCCTCCATCTTGCCCTTACAAGGAGGGGAGGTGTCATTTGAGCTAGTGCTCATTGGCATCATAATTAAACAACCTTAAACAAAACATGGACTCCTACTATCAGCAAGAACAATTTTTGGACTCCATTGCAATCTAAACTCCAACAAGCACATTTTGTTTTTCATTTTTTCTTGCCTTGATGCAAACTAGGGAAAATATTTCAGAACATTGGAAGTTATGTAAGGTTCCACTTATCTTAATAGACATTTCATTTGTGAAACTGATGTCAGTGAGGTTTTCAATGAGCATCTTGCAACTTGTGTACTCCAGACTCTATTACAGGACACTATTGCATGACAAGATATGATTAAATTGGGCCAATGTTTCTATACATAGGCTACTCTAGTTATTATTGAGTAAGTATTAATTGTTTTGGGTTAGAAAGTTTTTGATTCAGCTTTTAAAGTTTTACTAAAACATGAGTAGTTTGGCAATTCCGGATTTTCTGGAATATGCTGTAGTGGGCTTGTAGGGAGCTGCCGTTGGTATTGGAAACTTGTTCATTCTCTGATGCATTGGGTTTTCACTCCACCCATGAGTCTTATTTTATGTTTTGAGTCATTTTTCTATTTGGTTTAGAAGATCTTAATTACTTTTTATTTATTATTAAAAGTACTAGTCTTTCTATAAAATGAATATTTAGGAGTCCAGTAGAAGTAGTATTGGCAATAGCATATAAAAGAGTTTTTATGTATTCAATAAAAGATAGAAACAAAGAGACTGAATTCAGTAAAATTCCAGCAGGTTATTTTAAACTTTGAGGACATGGTTGCCTTCTCTTTCCTAGGTGTGATTGCCTATGGTTTATCTTTTTTTGTTTCTTGTTCTATTCACTGTTTTCACACCAAACAACCATCAATTCATTCAAGATCCAAATATATGTATATTTTATTATTATTATTACTTAACCCTACCTAAACCCTGAACATCAAACTCTATTCAAGAATTCTTTAAGATCTCATAAAAGATAGTAAAGAATTTACATCAGAATTGGTATCAGAGCCCATTACGGCTTCTGTCCTGCATCAACAATAATAAATGCTAGCATAAAAATGTTTTGGTGCTTAGGGCAATGGTAAACAGGCAAAAAAAATACTCAAACAGGAAGGTCATTGTACAATTAGATAAATATAGCTAAAACTCCTGAACTTTCCTTAGAAATGATTTGCAACAAGAGGAAATTATAAATTTTAATTTATAAATGATAAATTGTTCTTCTAATTATCTCTTCTGTGTAGTTTGTACAGAGTACAATGTAGACATGGGATTAGAATATTGAAGACAGATAGATGGTAAATAAAAAACCAATGGTGTTAAAGAATCAATTCTATTAAGCATGCGCAGGACACAGAAATAATAATGAGTAGCCAGTCTAAGACATTTTATATATTAGTAAGTTACACACATATTCTTCTTCTTCTTCTCCAAAAAAAAAAGTTACACACATATTAGTAAGTCTTGAACCCACAACCTCACCCTCCACATTGCTCTTACAAAGGGAGGAGGTGTCATGGACGTCACCCTCCACACACACGTGTGGAGAGAGAGAGAGAGAGAGAGAGAGAGAGAACTAAGACTTTCCTGATGAAGAACCAAAATTAACAGCAAACAAGCTGACGTCAACAGACTTGACAACAACAAGATCTTCACAAGCTTATAAAATTAACACCTCAGCATGCACATATTACGTACCAATTTAAAAAACTAATAGTTCACAAGCAGGCTGATGCAAATTATATGACAAAAACACCCTCTAGAAAAGGTTGAGTGAAATATAAACTGAATTTAAAAATTTGAACATATTGTGTAATACCATAGAAGTAAACTTACAGCACAACAGGAACAACAGTTAAGAACTTTCTGTTGCGTGTGAGCTGCTTTCCATTATCTATTTGCTCCCACCATGTCAGCGCGTTGTAGATCCCCTGATCGTCAGCAAATGGAGTTCCTTTTTTCCAGTGGAAAAAGTGATAAGTGACCTGGAGGGAACAGGAACATAATAAATTCATGCAATACAGGGAAGTGAAGCAACTTAACCTCACAGTGAAAGGCATAAACTCACAAAGCAGAAGAATAAACCAATAACTTAAGCCTTTCAAATGTTTACCTAAATAAAGGTTCTTAGGTTGGCCACTAGGCCTTGTCTCAAGTGAATTTAAATTAATAAAAATTCAATTCACATACCCATTAAAAATTGAACCCGTGACCTCACCCTCCACCATTTGATGGGGCGATTGGGGTAGAGCAAAAAGTGGTTCTTTTTGGGTTGGGGTGGGGACCAATCATCCTTACAACAAAAATGCCATTGAACCACTAACAGAGAAAAAAAAAAAATTTAAGCCGGTATAAAACGACATATATATGTAGTTACATTCTGCTACTGTATATCAAAATCCAGTCGTTCATTTAAACAAATCCATCAGTCAAGCACTTATTAAAGAGAGAAACGTTTATTTTGATAGGTAAATGGCAGAAACATTTCAAAGACCTCAAAGTATAGAGGTTTAACTTGGTCAAGTTATCTATATGTATTGGTCTATTCACACCTTTCCAGTTACCTCCCAAGGCATTGCAAAGAACAAAAAATAAAAAAAATTCCTAATAAGAGGCCAACTAGGGAACAGGAAAGATGTTTGCTAAGACAAGGTATAAGATGCTCGGCTTATAGTGAAGAATAAATACAAGACTAGAGATTGTTTTCTTTTTCTTTGGGATAAGTGAATACAAGACTAGGGAGGTGACCCTTGTACACTCCCCGTGTACTAGGGTGTTCCTTTATTGATATCAATAAACTTATTACTTATAAAAAAAAAAAAGAATTTACCAAAGCTAAATCATGAAAACAAAGGTCTCTTATTTGACACTCCCCCCACATTTCCATAATTGCCTCTCTTTAATCGATACAAAATGCCTGTGAACTAAATCGGGCCAATTTAAATTTCCAGTCCAAAACATTGTACAATTTAGCATAAAAGAAAAAATAAACTCAAATTGAGTCGAGTGACAACACCTCGCAAAAATTTAAACATTTAACTGAGTCTAATACAACTGCCTGACTCAGTTAGGGACATATTCACAATTCTCCAATAGCAAAATGAGTGACACATAAGATTAAGCAGTTTAATGCATATTATCCCCTCCAATTGACTTATAAAAAAACTCAGATAACTTGAAAAGACTACTCTCATTTTCTACCCATCCATAAAATCCAAAATCAAACAAACACCCACTTCTCCACAGCCAATAATCAAGCAAATTCTACATTCAAACAAGAAAAAATTTAAAACTTGGGTCTTCTCTCTTCAATCACAACATACAAATAACCAACCATCTTAAACCCTAAAACCCCTACTCAGCAATCAAGAAAATAACTAATGCAAAATCATCAAAATCACAAACAAACAAAATACATGCCCAAATAAAAACAATTCACAACATGGGTATTCTTTCTTTTACTCAAAAACCACCAAAACCACACAGCACAAACACGATCAGGAACTTTAACACCAAACCCACGTGTAAAATAACAGTTTTTAATCAAAACCCAGAAACAGAAACAGAGAAAGAGAGAGTATATGAACGTACAGCGAAGTGGGCGAGATTAACAATGGTCCAGGCCATGCCAGGAGAGCAGCCAAAGATTGAAAGGACAAGGAGCCAAGCGAAGAAGAGGATAAGGATGTAAGTGGTCCAAACACCTGGGTATGTGAACCACTCTGTGTTCCTATTCAGATCCACCGGTGGCTCAGCCTTTACATATAGATTCGCCATCATCAACTCTTTCCTTTGACTCAGTATATTCAGATAAGATTGGTTCTTTATGATTCTGGGTTTGATGGGTTCCAATTCAAAACCTCGATAAATATTAAATACACACAGATAATAAAACCACACCAAGCAAATAACAGTCTTTTGTTTTTTCTCTCTCTTTCGCTCTAACTTCGTGGGGCTGATTGAAAATGATAAATTGATTACACAGATGACCAAAAAATATCTAGAGGAGACGGCGTCGTATTGGGATGTTTGGAGTTATTTTATTTTTCCTCTTTTTTATGTGGGCTAATAGCCTACTATTGCACAAATTAGATTTTTTTGGATTAAAAAAATTTAGGTTTTTTTTTTTTTTTTTTTTTTTTGGATTAATGAAATTAGTAGTTGTGCATTTACTCTTCCCAATTGAGGAAAGGGAAAAAACGATCATGAAATGTTTCAATTTGTGGATAATGCTGCGTATATATATATATATATATATATTTTTTTTTTTTTTAGAGAGAAACACATCAATCATTATTAAGAAAAATCAACAATGTCAACTTGGACAACAGAACGTATGGGTAGTGGAACATCCTCCATCCACATCGAAAAATCTCAGATACAAAGAGCATGTCTTGCTAACTTATGATACTGCGTATATATTTGGTTGGATTTATATTCCATTTTTAGCAATCATAAGGCGAAGGGGATCTTTTTACGATATGGTACTAAGTTATAATGATTTGGTCATTATTAATCTATATCTATACTAGTGCTATTTAAGGGACTACTTTTGTCTGGAATAAACATTTTATCGATCTAAAATACCATCGCATTCAATATGTAATAAGTAAAAACAATTTAGGACAGAGCAGTAAAAATGCGTCTCTTAACTCTCCTAAAAAATGTCCCATCAAACTATTACACTCTCCCATCAGTTTACAAATTGAAATCTAAACGTTTATCTTCCACTAATTCACAATTTTAAATTTCTTGTTATCATCACGCAATGTTGTCCAATCTCTATCCTCATACACACGAAGCCAACCCTCCATTCTTCCTACGTTACTCAAAGCATTAATGTCATTGTCTAATAAGATAATTAAAAATAAAAACACCCCTACGGATCAAAGGTCTCTTTTTACGCTTTCTTTTGAAAATAAAACTAGAACGGTGGCTTTGTTTGGTTAATGGGCCATAGTCGGACTATCTCCAAGATTTGATTGCTTCTATTTTGTTATCCCATCTGATTTGCTATATTTGCTATTGTCAATTGCAATTGAAAACTTCACAAATTTCTCATTGTAGCTTTTGACAATATATATTTTAGATACAACCACATGATTGCTGTGAGATAATACTTTATATATTCTATGGTAGTGTCCAAGTTATGATGTCTTGATTTGCAGACATAACAAGAATTCAAATAATTCTTTTTTGAGAATTTAGATTGTTAGTTTTAGTAAACTGAGATGAATGGAAAACTATAACACTAAACCCAAAAAAAAAAAAAAAAAAACCTCATTTGATTGCTGTGAGATAATACTCTAGATATTCTATGGTAGTGTGCAAGTTAATTATGACGTTGTAATTTGCATACGTAATAAGAATTTAAATAATTATTTTTTGAGAATTTAGATAGTTAATTTTAGTAAGTTGATATGAGTGGAAAATTATAATACTAAACCCAAACAAAACAAAGCTCTTAAAGTTAAACCAGCCAACTGTCCAAAGGTGCTCTCATGCTCTCGCGCATGTAGAAGCAAGTGAGGTCTTGCGTTCCTGCAAGAGTAGTGTGGCCTTCCTGTGAGGTAAGGCTAGTCTTTGTACCCTCTTGCTAAATACGGTGAGAGTGGGCTGTCTAACCATGGCTGAAGAGCTCGAAGAAATGTGGAAGAAACTGAAGGTTACTGAAGAAGAGGAGGAAGATATATTCCTGGGCAGCAACAATACAAAGGTAGCGAAAGAAGCTGGGAAAAATTGCATTGTCATGAAAGTATTAACACAACGTAGTGTCAGTGTGGAAGCCTTAAAGAAAAACATGAGAATGCTGTGGAAACCAAACAAGGGGCTACAAGTATCAGAGATTGAAGACAACTTATACCTTGCTGAGTTTGGAGATAGCCGTGACAAGAAAAAAGTGATGGAAATGTGACCTTGGAGCTACGAAAAACAGCTAGTTCTTATGAGGGATTTTGAAGGAGAGCTGGTTCCAAAAGAGATATCCCTTAGACGGACGCCATTCTGGATACAAATCTATAACCTCCCGCTCAAGTGTATGACCAGTGGGACGGGCTATGCGATTGGAGGAAAGATAGGAGAGGTCCTTGAAGTAGATACCCCTGAGAAAGGGGTGCAGTGGGGGAAGTATCTCAGGGTGAGGGTAAATTTTGATACGACAAGAAAACTGGTGAGAGGAAAAAAGGTATGTATTGAGGGAGACAGTGGGAGATGGGTGTTCTTTAAATATGAACGACTTCCCAACTTTTGCTATAGATGCGGTATGCTTGACCATGGTGAAAAAGAATGCTTGGAGAGCACACTAAGGGAGGAGAATGGGGAGAAAGGAAATGCACAGTATGGGCCGTGGTTGAGAGGTGAACCGGGGAGACGAGCCAACAGAGAAATTGATAGTATGGATGAAAGGAATGGGCCAAACAACAAACACAGGGATGATGGGGCTGTCAAGGAGATGCAGATACTGCCGAGAAAGAATTTAGTGCCGGAACGGCGAACTGAAGTTGACGGAGAAACGGCAGCGGGAAAAAACCGGTCAATGGAGCACAGCCCAAGACCCTGTACCAAGGCGACAGAAGCAGAGGGGGAGAAGCCAGAGGTGTTACACGAGAATGGCAAAGTCAAATCTAAGGAGGAAAAGAGGGTTGGCGTGTTGGATAATAATAGTTTGGGGAATATGGATGAGACAAGAAGGCACGAAGACTCAAACATGGGGATAAGATGGGAGATAGCGACGTCTGATGACACTATTGGAGAGAAAGGGCGTGAAAATCCCAGCACAAAAGATGTAGCTGATTGGGTGCCTCAACTGAACTGGGCCGAGGACAACATGGGCCCATTGGCAATGAATTGGGACCCAAGTAAGGGCTGGATTTCGGAGGAACTGGGCCTTAATAGCAGACATTGGAAAAGGTTGGCCAGGAAAATTAAAGAAACAAGCCCAAGTGATATTTTAAGCCTAGCTGGTGTTAAAAGGGAAGGACCCGTGCCTCTCCAGGAACTTGATCCCAACACTCTGTGCGCAAAGAAAGGTAAAGGAAAGGGAGTAGAAAACAAACCTCCATGTGAGGAAAACAAAGTGGATGGCGGTGTGGCGGTGGCTGCGAGGCAGCACCGCCGAGCCCAATGAGCGTGCTAGCTTGGAACTGTCGGGGTTTGGGGTCGACTCCGGCAGTGCGTTTGCTCACCGAGGAGGTGAGAGTAAAGAACCCCACCTTGGTGTTCCTAGCTGAAACCAAGGCTCAGTCTAGCCGAATCAAGGGGCTTCAACAGAAGCTTGAACTAACCCAAGGTATTGTGGTGCCTAGTGATGGCCGGAGTGGAGGCTTAGCTCTATTATGGAAGGAAGGTATGGTGGTCCATTTCAAAAGCTGCTCCCATTCCCATATTGACGTGGTGGTGATGGAGGACGATGGTGGAGGGCCGTGGCGGGCGACGGGCTTCTATGGGCATCCCGACACAGGTATGCGATCTAGCTCTTGGGATTTATTAAAAACTCTCCATTCTCAAGCTGTGTTACCATGGGTGGTTTTTGGAGATTTCAATGAAATCCTCCATGTGGATGAGAAGTTAGGATGGAAAGAAAGGGAATCTAACCAGATGGAGGCCTTTAGGGAATCGTTGAATGTTTGTGGTTTGTTTAATATGGGTTTCATTGGGCAAAGATATACATGGTGCAATGGGAGATTTGGTAACCAACGCACCCTCCTTAGGCTTGATAGGATGGTGGCAAATGATGGCTGGAGAGCTAAGTTTCCAGAAGCAAAGGTTTACCATGTGTCTATGGCAGCATCGGATCATTGCTTACTTGCTCTCTGTCTAAAGAAGAGTAAACCCCAGAGGAAGAGACAAAGGAGGTTCTTTTTTGAAGCTATGTGGGCAAGGGAAGGAGGGTGCAAAGAAGTGATTGAACAGGCGTGGGATCCATACAGAGAACTGTCGGACCTCCCCATTGAGGAAAGACTAACAAGGTGCCATAATCATTTAAGGCAGTGGAATCAAACAGTGTTTGGCAATATAAACAAAAATCTAAGGCAGAAACAAACTCGCCTACAACAGTTGGAATCGCTCAATTTGCTGAATGACAATGAGGCCGAAATTAGAGACCTAAGGATAGAAGTCAATGAGGTACTCACTAGAGAAGAGATCATGTGGAAGCAAAGGTCAAAAGTGGAGTGGCTTCAAAATGGGGATAGGAACACGAAATTCTTTCACGCAGCAGCCAGCCAAAGACGGAGTAAGAATAGAATTGAGGGCTTAAGGGATTCCGAAGGAGTGTGGCATGAAGAAGAAGGTGAAACTGAAGCTATTATCCTGAACTACTTCAAGAATATCTTCACGTCTGACTGCTCAACCAACTTTGATGCTAGCATAGATGCTATTGAAGAGTGTGTCACCCCTGAAATGAACATGGAGCTGCTTGAGGAGTTCAAGCCAGAAGAAGTCAGAAGAGCACTTAATCAAATGCACCCGACCAAGGCGCCGGGCCCTGACGGTATGCCCCCTTTATTTTTTCAGCAATATTAGGATATTATTGGTCCGTGTGTTTTAGATTGTGTTTTACAGGCTCTCAATTCAGGCATTATGCCTCCCCGTGCTAATGAGACATATATTTGCCTTATTCCTAAAACTAAGAGCCCCCAGAAAATAACAGAGTTCCGCCCAATCAGTTTATGCAATGTGATATACAAGATTTTGTCGAAGGTTCTTGCAAACCGCCTGAAGAAAATTCTGCCTGAAGTTATAAGTGAAGAGCAAAGTGCCTTTGTTCCGGGAAGGCTAATAACCGACAACGTTTTGGTTGCCTTTGAAACAATGCACACCATTGACCAACGGAGGAAGGGTAAGGAGGGCCTAATGGCTATAAAGCTAGATATGAGCAAGGCTTATGACCGGGTGGAGTGGCCTTACTTGGAAGCTATAATGCAAAGAATGGGGTTCAAGGATAAATGGGTCTCACTGATCATGATGTGCGTGAAGACGGTTTCCTATTCAGTTCTAATCAATGGGGAACCTAGAGGCTCTATCACCCCTACAAGGGGGCTGCGACAAGGGGACCCTATTTCTCCATATCTTTTTCTACTTTGCACTGAAGGTTTATCCGCAATGATAAAAAGGAAAGAAAGACTTGGTAGTTTGAGGGGTGTATCGGTTAAGAAAGGAGCTCCAAGAATATCCCATCTATTCTTTGCGGATGATAGTCTTATATTTTGTAGAGCTACGACTGGGGATTGTGCACAAATTGCAGAGGTGCTCTCCAGATACGAGAAGGAATCAGGGCAAAAGTTGAATAAAGAGAAGATTTCACTTTTCTTTAGCAAAAACACAAGCTCGGATGTTCAGGAAATGGCTAAGGAAACTTTTGGTGCACAGATTATCCAACAACATGAGAAGTATCTTGGGTTGCCCCCTTGATGGGACGTAGTAAAAAGAAAGCCTTTAACCGGATAAAGGATCAAGTGAGTCAAAAAATTGCTGGTTGGAAAGGAAAACTGTTGTCCAATGCAGGTAGAGAAATCCTAATAAAGGCAGTAGCGCAAGCGACACCCACGTACACGATGAGCTGCTTTAAACTACCGGACTCGCTTTGCTCAGATTTGAACTCGTTGATGGGCAGATTCTGGTGGGGTCAGAAGGCAAACGAAAGAAAGCTAGCTTGGGTGTCGTGGGAAAAGCTTTGTTCCCCAAAGATTGATGGTGGGATGGGATTTAGGGACTTGAAGGCATTTAATTTGGCGTTGTTGGCAAAACAGGGATGGCGAATTTTGAAAAACCCGGATTCCTTAGTTCATAAAATCTTCAAAGCGAAGTATTTCGCGGCGACTACTTTTATGGAGGCTCAAATGGGGAGAAGACCATCATATATTTGGAGAAGTATCATTTCAGCAAGGGAGGTTATTAAAATGGGGTCTAGATGGGTGATTGGCAATGGGAGGAAGGTGCATTTTTGGAATGACGGTTGGATTCCAGTGGCTGACACGTACAAGGTAATAAGCCCAAAAGTCCAGATTAGAGGTGGTGAGGAAATGGTGTCGGTACTGATTGATGATGTGAGCAGAGAGTGGAATTCTGATCTCATTAGAAACTTATTCCTACCTCATGAAGCGGATGTGATTCTTGGAATCCCGTTAAGTCCCATGGCCCCGGAAGACTCACAGGTATGGTCAAAGACGCCCAATGGGGTTTTCACGGTGAACAGTGCGTACAAAGTTGCCTACAAGATGCTAAAGGAAGCTAACCTGGTGAATCATAGTGCTGGATGCTCAGACAATTCCAGAATGCAAGCTTTATGGAAGGCGATTTGGAATTTAAAGTGTCAAAGTAAAATTAAGCACTTTGTGTGGAGAGCATGTAGGAACATCCTACCTACCAAATTCAGCCTAAAGCAGCGAAAGATCATTACAGATGATAAGTGTGACATTTGCGGTGAAAGGGAGTCCACAGGACACATTCTATGGAACTGTGTTACAGCAAAGGACACCTGGGAGGAGTTGAAAATGCGGCATGCCATTTTGATCCCTCCTTTGGAGGCATTTGTTGATGTGTTTTGGTGGCCACGTGAGCATTTTGGTACTAGTGATTGGGAGGTATTTGCTACGGCGGCGTGGAGTCTCTGGAATAATAGGAATGTCATCAGACATGGCGGACAAGGAAAACAGGGGAGAGTGATAGCGCTCGAAGCTCGGAGATATGTGGAGGAATTTCGGGCCCACATGCCTTGTACACTGCCTAAAACCGTTTTGTCCCCACAGAGATGGTCTTCGCCACCACCCAATTGGTATAAGGTTAATGTGGACGGGGCGGTCTTCAAAGAACAAGGGAGTATAGGTGTGGGGGTGGTTATTAGAAATGCTCAAGGAGAGGTGATGGGGGCGATGAGCAAGAAAATTAGCAGACCACTGGGAGCTATTGAGGCTGAAGCAAAGGCAATGGAGGTTGGTATTTTGTTTGCATGGGATTTGGGTCTAAAGAATATTATAGCTGAAGGTGACTCGCTAGCAGTAGTTCAAGCTCTTAAGGGTAAAATCACCCCTGCAATCTCTATCCAAAAGGTAACTGAAGGCATCTCGTGGTGGCTTAAGAAGTTTGACAACTGGAAGATTCTGCACACGAGACGAAGCAGCAATACAGCTGCACACTCAATGGCTAAAGAAGCCAAATCAATTTTAGAAAGTGTAATATGGGTGGAGGACTCTCCCCCTTTTATTGCGGACCAGCTTATGGTTGATGTAATGTCAATGGACATTTGTCCTAGTTATTGAATGAAGTTTATGAGTTGTTATCAAAAAAAAAAAAAAAAAAAAAAACAAAGCTCTTAAAATCAGGATTGCCCGAATTAGGCTAGTTTATATCTATACTACTATTTAAGGGCTTCTCCTATTTAAACCTTTACTTTTTGATGCTCAAAATACCCTCAAATTTTCATGTTTAGAAAGTTTATATAATAGGGTTACACATGAAAAATTACTAATTTTAGAACTTCTAAATTTTAAATATATTTAAAAAAGCAGTTTACTAACAAACAATTTTTCCTTTTAAAAAAGTTATGTACAGGGTCTTTTTTTTTAATTGCTCTTTTGAACATTTCTACTCTCATGTTCTCACTAACTTTATACTCTCAATAACAAGCAATTATTTCATTCTACTTGTCTTTCCATCTTTATCATCTTTTCTCTTTCTTCTTTAAATTCTAAAAAACAAATCCAATCATGCACATCTATTCCTAGGTTCGTACTAATTTCTAAGGAAGGCAATCATTCAAAACTCAATTAAGAAGATATGAATATAATATTTTTTTAATAAATTTCATTATATTTTTTTTCTCTTCTCTTTGTCTCTCTTTCTCTGATTGCTCCAAAAAAAAAAAAAAAAAAAGAAGCCTCCTTGACCTTATGAGACAATGAAGAATGGTGTACTATTTTACCAATTATCTCATGATTTGATTAACACTTATGATGAGAAAAGGATACCTTGATTTTTAGATTTAAAAAAAGGGTCCGGTTAATGTGTGCCCTTAGGGCACACGTTAAACTTTCTATTTTTGGAAACATTTTCTCGGGAATTGAAAAAGCTGTCATTACTTTTTCAATTCTCGAGAAATTTTTTTTCAGAAATGGAAATTAATGTGTGCCCTTAGGACACACATTAGTAAAATCCTTAAAAAATATATATATATTATCAAGTTTTAAAGCGATGCAGTTGGGGTGGTGGACTTTGGCTTTACAAGGAGAAAATATATATATATATATATATATATATGATAATATGACCACAATTTTTTAATATACAAGCATTTGTTTTCAAAAAAAAAAAAAAAAATTTAGTGTTTATACTAAAGGTTGATCAATCAAGTGGAGTAATGGTTTGACCTTATCAAGATCAGGTCAAATTGGGTTGATGTCATAAATTTATTGGACTAAAACATATTGTTATTCCTATGATATGTATATCTTCTTCTTTTTCGGTTTTTTGTTCAATTTTGGAGGGGTTTTCGGATCCAAGTCCAATTTTGGTCTTAGCACCAAGATCTATAGAGCTATAGAAGACTAGCAGAGTAACTTTTGGAAACGCCCTTGGGAGTACAGAAGCTATTGAGGCAATAATTTATCTATTACTTTAGGTCGGTTTTCAAGTTTCAACAAATTTCTTTAAAAAAAAAAAAAGAGAGAGAGAAAAGAAGAAGAAGAAGAAAGAAAGAAGAAGTTTCAACATATTTTAAAGGGTTACAAAAGTGGAATCGATCCTGTATCAATTAAAGAATATGCAATAGAGGATGATATCATTGGAAACTGGAAAGCTAGAGGGATTTTACATCATGACCTAATTTTGCCATGAAAAGTAAAAAAAAAAAAAAATTAGGGAAAAAAGGGCTATCAAAGCAGTGATTATAACATTGTGATTAGCAATAGTTTTGTCCGTGATTTTGAAGCAGAAACAGAGAAAATCGCTTAGAGCATCTCTGGTAGTATATCTAAATTTTTGTATGGTTTGGATAGTGAACAGTGGCATTTATCTTTTACTTATCTACTTTTTCAAATACACTTTTCAACATATTCTCTATCATTTTCTTCATCTCATTTAAATATTATTTCTTTATTCTTTTTTTAATCATCATTTATTCTTCCTATGTTTATTCTCAACAACTATATTTTTCAATGAGAAGTATTATATCCACAATATTTTTCGCAATACTTTCACAAGAATCACAACAAAATCTTATATGAAAAGTTGTTACTAGTTCTACTTTGAACGCACCATTGAAATTATTTTTTTACTCACCAATATTAGCTAATAACAATCTATTACTTAAAATTTATTGTGAAAGTATTGTGGTAACATTTCTTAATTGTCATTTCTTATTTTTTATATTATTTTTCCTTTCAATTTCATCCATATGTTTCTTTCTTTTTTCTCCACCACACATGTATACCCACTCTAACTCCCTTCTTTTTCTTTTTCTACTTGATTCCAGATCACTTTCTCCAGCTCTCTTTCTTTCTCTCTCTAGCTCTCTCTTTTTCTACTTTTTCTTTTTCTACTTGATTCTAGAACATTCTCTAGCTCTCTATGTGATAAGAAACAAAGAAAGAACAAGCAAGACATCCACCGTTGATCGAAGGACACCGGCAGGCGCAGAATCTTGCTTGCTCCACCATTGCTAACTCTCTATCTTTTTTTTTTCTTTTTTTCTTTTTTGCTTTTATTGTTATGATTTGATTAATTTTAAGATTGTGTTTTTGAGTTTGTATTTTGATTATGCTTGAGTTTAGAGATGTTTAAGAGAAAGGATTGTTGTGTTTGTAACTGTTGTGAATGTTTTTAGCCATTGTGAGTGTAATACCCCGATTTGATTTTATGATCATCACCGTCATCGTCATTATTAATATAGAGTTGAGGTACTATATGTGTGTGCATAGTAAGATGGGAGTAGACAATTTTTGTGGTACTACAAATATGTGAGAAAATTAAAGTTTTAGTACATACAATTTGGTGCGGCAATTAAAATAATAAATAAATAAATAAAAGAGGAAGATGTTTTATGGGCTTCTTGGAGACTAAAGAGGTAAGCTCAAGTGAATTTTAAACTACAACCCACTACCCCACTAAGCCCACATCTTTGATGCGTCAAATATAAGGTAGATGATGAGATAAATTAGGGTTTTTCATAGAAAGGGATTCATCACTAAGGAGGTTAGGAGGTGTATTCTTTCCATGGAGTTAATTAAAGAGGCAATTAAAGAATTCTAGGTATGATTTCTCATTTGTTAGAATCAAATAATTAAAAAGTTAGAACATTATCATGGATCAGTCGTGAGGGGTAGATTGTTTAAAACGGGATTGTTTACACTATAAATCTTAATTCGTGTAGATGATTTTACGTTCTTCATTGGGTTATATACATATTAATTCCTAGATTGCAAATCCTAGTTCAAGGAAAAACATGGCTTTTACGTTTCCTGGTGGTTATATAGATTAGATTGGCTTAACGTTTTTTTTTACTTTGGGATTATAAAGCCACGGATTACATTTAAGAACAAAGCCACTGTGTGCATTCCAGTACAAGCCGTAAATTGAAAAAAAGGTTATGTATATGGCTTTACTTCTCCTTTTGGTTATATGTATAATTAAATCCTAGGTTGCCCACTGTGTGTATCTAGATAAAGCCATGGATTACAAAACTTGCTAGAGTAAAGCCACTGGTTACACAGTTTGATTATGTACATGGCTTTTACGTATCTTTGGGTTATATATATATATATCTATATCTATATATATATATATATATATATATATTAAATCCTAGGGTCCCTACAGCTTGTATTCTAGAACAAAAGTCAAGGTCAAGATTATAAAGCTTAAATAATGTATAAGGGTTTACTTTCCGTTGGGGCATATATCAAATCTTGAGTTTACAATATATTGGTTACTGCCTCTAAGGTTTGATAAATTCAAGGAAACATTTTGGGTAGAGATTCCTTGTATTAGTGTTATTAATTAGTTCAACAAAGTATAATCTTAGTGAGTTAGTTTGTATAGTTTTGTAAGCTTTATATTTTGTAGAGGATATTAAGTATATTTCCATGATTGATTATAGGTTCTATTTAAAAGTGTTTTGAGGCTTTTTGGAGGTTGTTTCGACTGGACTTTCAGAGTGATTTAAGTGCTGTAAGTAATTATGCATTATATGCACAAGTTTTATCCTTTAGGTTCTTAGAAGTTAAAGGTTTTCAAAAATTATATTTTTAAGATTACGTTATAAAAGTTTATCAAAAAGCATTTTTACACTATTGAAAGAGAAATTTTAATTGGCTTTTAAATAATGTTTTAAAGAGAAACTTCGAATTTTAAATAGCGTTTTTGAACTTTTGAGTCTCATTTGAAAGATGATTTCTAAACTAAACTATTTTCGGAAAAGAATTGAGTTTCAATGTAAGTTTTCAAAAAAAAAAAAAAGTTCCTTGATCTTTATATTTGTTCAAAAACAAGTGATTTCAAAGTCATATTCCTATTTTTCCAAAAAGTATTTAAAACGTTTCTTTTAGCAAAATTGAATTTTCAGATTTACGCAAGAATTGTAAAATATTTATATAAACTCTTCAGTTCCTATTCGTTCCCTAAGAGTGTCAAGCATCCTTTGATTATGTTTCAATTTAATATTGTGATATTCGATATGTGTCTATATTTGGAATAATTGTATATATTAAGAAAATTATTCTATTTTGTATATATTTTGTTTTGTGATATGTGACTCAAAATGAGTATTTTTAGAATTGATCAGATTTATGTGTAAATTCGCTCACAGGATTGTACGTGAGAATATGTGTTGATCCCTCACCAGCAGGGGTTAGATGTTGGTATCCGCTCACAGGATTGTATGTGAGAATATGTGACATTGTGTGCTCTGATCAATTATATGTATGTGTTTTCTAATGATTTTAAGACGTGATTACATATGTATTAAGTGATACATTATATGTTTTGGAAAACTATATCGGATATTTTGAGTGAAATTGTGAAAAATCAAAATACGCGTGCTTTACTTGACTCTATTTCGTTGTGTATTCTGTATAATTACTTACTAGATGCGTAGCTCACCCCATCAATTATAATTTTCAGATTAAAGTTTAGTTGGGGAACAGAACCATTGGATTGCTTCGTAAGGTGCAAGGTAGAGTGTGGGAGTTTTTAGGCAAAGTCAATAATACTTGAAGGCTTAAAAGATTATTAGTTATTTTTATTCCACTTTAGATTTCACAATATTTTGGAGATTATTCTAAATTGAGTATTTTAGTATTGTAAAAGATTTATTAAGAGCATTGTTTACTTGGAGTTTTATTGAATTATGTTTAAATTAATTATATTTATTGAGTTATGTAAGCTTAGCAAGTTAGTCATGCATCTAAATTCATGTTCCATGAATTTGGGTCGTGACAGTGAGAGGAGAGAGAAATAATTGTTTTTTATTGAGTTGTATGATTTCTTTAAGTAGAAAAATTCATTTGGAGTTGCTACAGTGTTTTCTATATCTAGAGAAGCATTGTAGCAACTTCAAAAAAAATTTGAAAAAGTTTTGCATTTGGAGAATCTATTGGAGCTGATTTTTGGGGTTTGTTCTCCAAAAAATAGATTTAGCTAATCTATTGAAGATGCTCTTAAAGTTGGAAACGCTTGAGCATTTTCATAAGAAGTTTTAAGAAAAATGTTATTTTGACGTTAAAAAGTTCCTTTTATTTATGTCAATACACCACTTTACAATGTACCCTACACACACATTTTATTCTTTTACCGTTTTATTTAAATATTTTTTTCTTTATTTTTTAATTATTTCTTTATTCTTTTATAGTATAGAAGAGAGTAGAGAGAGAAAGTTGAATTAAAAATACCCAAAAAAAAAAAAAAATACAACATCTACCACACCATTCAATTGTTAGAACATCACTTTAGTAAAATATCAAATACACATTCTATGAAGGTGATTTTTTGTGTTTGATGTACTAAATGCTAAAAATTTAGCATTTAGTGTACCTAATGTGCTCTAAGTAAGCTTGCGAACCAATATCTAAGATTTTAGGTCTTTTTTCAACACATTTTAATGAGATGATCTAAGCATAATTCATCCTATTTATATTAAATCACTATCACATACCATATTAAATCAGTTTAAGAATGCAATAGGGGACAATATCATTTCGAAAGCTAGAAGAGTTTTAATTCGTGACCTAATTTTGCTATGAAAATTTAATAATTAACTTAAAGTATTAAAGAATGTGATCATGAGAATAGTGACATGACAATTAGTATATATGAAGCTTTTTTCTAGAGACTTGAACCCAGACCCTTGCTCTCTCTCCCTCATCCTACAAGAACTTCATTATACTTATAGAGTGACTATCACGTCAAGGGTGAGCGGTGGTGTAGCAAATATCTTTGAAGCAACATCATATATTTTTTATATAGCAATTGCCACCTCAAGAACTTTTCCATTTTTATGCTAACACGTAGCATACATAGATTTACTAGAAATGTTTCTAAGAAATTGATTGCAATATAGTGGGTGATGATGCAAAAAATTAGCAGTTGAGCTCCTCGTCGTAGCGGATGGACGAAGCTATGATTGGGGTCGTCTCTGTTGGAGGAAAACCTGCAAAACGAACTAGATGGAAGAGTAACATGCCGGTGTGGCGTTAGCCAAACTGCCTCCGATGTTTAAGTCAATAAGGGAGAAAGATTTTTAAGAGAATAATTTGGAGAGTGATTTTTGTAGAGTATTTTGTGTGTACCTTTAACTTCTATTACATTCTCTTTTATAGCTGTGTGCCTAATTAATGGGCAATGAATCGTTGTATTTATGCTCAACGGCTAGTGCGTTACAAAATATTTGTCTAAAGTTCATAGCTCACTCTGTGACCGTTGCTCCGTCCGTTATGTTTTGTCATCAATGAGAGTAATAAATGCGTAACGTCTTCTCTTAGTTAATGACGATCTCTGCTTAATGACGATCGTAAATTTTTGACTCATCAGTGGGTTTTTTTTTTTTTTTAATTTAATAGTTACAAGGATCTCAACTCTTTTATTTTACTACTTCAAATTTATAGTTACCTAACTTATGTATGAAATTAAGTACTTTTTGATAGGTAACTTGATGACATGACACTATGGTAAAATAGTAAACTATAATCTCAACCAGATCATGACATGGCATTATGGCTAGACAGTGACGTGGAACCTCAAAGACACACTACAAAAAAGTTGGACCTATAGTGGCGTTTCACCACTGTAGGCCTATTTGGGATATAGCGGCGTTTTCTATAGTGGTGGTTACAAACATCACTATTGTATTGTGACTATAGACCTATAGTCGCATTTGTAAAATGCTGTTATAGGCTGATTTATTTATTTATTTTTTAATTAAGCTATAGCAGCGTTTTAAAATGCCACTATAGGTCCATATCCTATAGTGGTGTTTTTAAAACACTGCTATAAACCCTTATATATTTTTTTTAAAAAAAATTGGTTATAGCAGCATTTCAAAATGCCACTATAGCCAAAAACCACTAATAAAAAAAAATTTTGATAATCAAAAGTTTTTATTTTTTATTTTTTAAATTGAAATTTTAATTTTTAAAATTTGAAAGTGTAAAGTTGAATTTATTCAACTATGTGTTGACTTTATTCTGTGCCAAATTTACTTGTAATTCACCATTTAGAAACCCTGTATTTAGGTGGGAATACTGTAAGGGTTGTGTGTGAGAGAGTGTGAAGAATTGATCAAGTTTGTGCATTAAAAGGCTTCTCGCGAGTTGCGACTGGACCTTGCGATTGAGTCGTGAGTGGTGACTCGCTAGAATCCAACACACATGTGAAGCATGTAGGAAGTTGAAGGGTCAGGACAGCTGGTTCACTACAGGATAAAAATACAGTCTGGCCATTCTGTTAACTAGCGACTAGAACTTGCGATTTGTCCCAGTCACGAGTGACTAGCCAGTGCACCCTGTTTTGCAGAAAAATGACTTTTCACATTCCTTCTCATACCCTACTTTAAATACCCTTATACCCATGAAATGTAGAGAGCTTCTAGAGAGAATTTTGAGAGATAAACCCTAGAAAACAACAAGATTGATTCATCCACAATCTTATACCTTTGATTCTCCAAATTCCTCTACTCTCACCTTCTCCATTGTCATACCCTTGAGAGGATCTTAAGCCAAATCCTTACCTCACCACATTCAAAGCAGTGAGAAGGTTATTGGTGTTTGGGAAGCAGTTCAAGAGAGAACCAATTCATTTTGGTTGATGCAATGGGCTAATTGCAGGATCCAGTAAGCTAGAAAAGACAAGGTTAGGCGTAACCCTGTTGGAGCAAGAAACTTGGAGGGCTTATGTGCATTAGGTAGATTAGGCTTGGAGGGTCTATTGCTATTCATGTATCCCAATTGATTTTCTAGTGGATCATTTTACCGCTTAGAAGGCGGTAAAGAGGTTTTTAGCTGAGTTCTTCAGTTTCCTCTTCTATAACACGTGCTGGTGTTATCTTGCATTTGCTTCTCTCTATCCCTTACTCTTTGCTTTTAATTACTGCTATGTTGTGATTCAATTATGGCTTAGAGTAGTTTGCATGTTTGGGTATAACTTATATTTATCATTCTGCACATATATTATTTAAGTATAAGCTTGTGTTGGTTATTTTGTAATTGGGGGTCTGAATATTCACTAGTTTTTTACGCACTTAGTGAGCTTTCAGAAAGCATTAATATTAATGCTTTAATGCTTTCAAAATTTAAAAGCTAAAATTTCAATTTTAATTAAATTAAGAAATTCAAAAAAGAATTAAAACAAAAAAATATATATATAATAAAACAAAATAAAAAAGGACCTATAGCAACGTTTCATAAACGCTGCTATAGGCCCTTGTAAGACCAGGACCTATAGTGGCGTTTATGAAACGTTGCTATAGGTCCTTTTTTAAAAAAAAATTTATAGGACCTACAGTGGTGTTTATGAACGTCACTATAGGCCCTTGTAAGACCAGGAACTATAGTGGTATTTTTAAAATGCTGTTATAGGCAATTGAAAATGTTGCTATAGGCCCAGTGTTTTAAAACACCACTATAAAGCCCCTAAAATGCGGCTATAGATATGCCTATAGCAACGCTTTTAGAAAACGCCACTATAGGGTACCTATAGTGACTTTTTTTGTGAACGCCACTAAAAAAGACGTTGCTATAGGCAGCTTTTTTTGTAGAGACAAGTTAAGACTAAGCAAAGGATCTGATCAATGAACCTAGCCCGACCTCCTTTATATCAATCTACCTCAAAGACTTACCCCTCAACCATATCCAACAAATCTTGGGATCTGATGCTGATCATGAAAATTATAGGGTCTAGTTTAAGAAGACACCCCATTTTGATTTTCAATATTTAGTAAAGAATAAGAAGAAAATCAGTCCCAAGACAACCATGAAATGGGGAACATGGAAAAGATATAGAGATATGTTTAACTCATCAACAAAAAACCCTAGCTTCTATTCATCACAAACAAGCCAAATTTTGACTAAGCTTTGAAGAATCCTCACTAACAATTTAAATGGCTCTTTTGCTGTCGTTTTACTCCTTGCAAGAGTGTCTATGGATCAAGGTCAACTTGTGCAATCAATTGTATCATCAGTTGGCACTGTATAAGGAGAAAACTCTTTTTCTAGCTATGCCTCCTAGGGTTTCTCTCAATTGGTCTACTTCCTCACTTATACATGTAACATAGAGTGAATTGGACTATATGCCCAGCCCACTATGGGCTTTCATATATGTGGCCTAAGGTGAGATTAAAGGAAAAAATAAAAAGCCTAGCTCCAATGGGCCTTGGGCTGTGATTATCTCATAACTAGCCCAAAATTACCATTAATGATATTTTACTCCACTATAAAATATAATTACACTCTAGGTTTTATTTAATTATACAAGACATCCATTCACTACTCTCTTTTTTTTTTTTTTTTTTTCTTTTTTTGTGAGAAAGATCCCTTCACTATTTAATATTGCATTCAACCCTTCCACGAAATCATCTATGGTGAAATGAAAGTCATAGGAAAAATAATAAAAATAATAATAGGAATAAAAAAAACTCATGAATAATGTTATTTAATTAACACTATATCTTAAGTCCTTGAATCCCCAATTTAACCTCTTGATTATCCTTATATTTTATGGAATTTTTTTTGAGAAACAAACTAATTGCTACACACACACACACACACTTAATTACATTCACTCACAAGTTCAAACACGTTACTTAACCCAAAGTAGCACTATAAAAGGGCCTTATGGAATCTAATTTCATTGAATATAAACTTTTAGTAACTCCTTACTAAAATAGTTAGGCCTTACTTTCTGAATAATCATTTTCCATTAAATCTATCTTAATGACATGTTTCATATCTCTTATTGAGATTATAGAATGATGACCCATAGTGGTCGAGTTTAATGTAATACCAATACACCAACATATTAATAAGAAGTCTTCATTTCTATGATCAAGATAGATCATGATGATTGATATATTATAGTTTTATCAGATAAAATAACCAATTTCACCACCAATTAAAAATTGAGATTTTTTATTTTATAATAAACTTGTGATTTAGATATTTTGTATACGAATTTCAATATTCTTATACCTAAATCACATACAATGCTTCTCATGAACCATACCTAATGTCCAATAGTCATAATATTCTCATTAAATAAAACACTTTCGTTAATTAAATAATGTCATGCAAATTGAATTTTAGGGCATAGATCCCAATAACATATTAACCAAATATCAGTGGCTTGGTGACTTTGGACCCTCAAAGACAAGTTAAGACAAAGTTGAGGGGAGCCGACTAGCAAACCTAACTTGACCTCTTCGACCGACATCGAGCTACCTAGAAGACTTATCAGTGAAATCCAAAACAGTCTCATTTTTTTTTTCTTTCTGAATTTTAATCTCCACCAGAGAACAAAGAGAAAATCACACCTACAAACATGACAATCATAAACAAGTCAATTTCTAACATAGATATCATAGATTCCTCTATCGTACGTGAATAGAAAATCTCCGTACGAATCTTTTAGTATACTTTTATACTATTTATAGCCGACATTTTAAAACGCAGATCAAACTTGTGCAATCAATTCAATTGTACGGTCACTTTTAAATATTACACATGCCTAACTTAACTGTGAATCACCTCTCATATAAAACATGAGCCATGCACTAATTAATAGCACTATTTGCTACTTGGCATTCGACTAGTTCCACATTAATCCAAAATTGTGAGCCACGTTGCATTAAGTTCATACAAGGAGGATCTTCTCAAAAAATAAAAAATATCATACAACATATATATTATTTGATAATTGATAGATATTCGTTACAAAGAGTGAAGCTCGAACCATATAAATGTTACGTGGATGCTCATGCATGGCTTTGTCGTGACTCGAGAAGAAGATTTTGTGTGAACACTACGCAGGGCAAAATTAGGTAAACTAACTTTTGAGCTAGAGAGTGAATCAAAAGTTTGGTCACTCTCACTCCTCTTCTCCTGGTAACCAATCAAAGCAAACCAGAACATAAATTGGGTGTGCTTCATGTACACCACATGGTGTAGGGAAGTTGCTAAAAGGAAATTGGAGTCGTCCATCCTTGCATAATATTTATTTACTTATTAAAAAATAATATTTGTGTCCAGCTAAACTTGAAGAAATCCATATACATTTCTCTCTCTATTTTCACTTTAAAATGCGTTTCACTTTACCCAACAAAAAAAAAAAAAAAAAAAATTTCTACCCCTTCTTTCTCTCTCTCTCTCTTTTTTAAGGGCCCCGTTAAAGAGTGCTTTTAGAGTATTTGTTAATGAATCATTTAAGGAAACTTTTAATATAATTAACTTTTATGAGAAATATAAAAAACTATCAAAAAAGTCAGTTTCCACTACTGTGCATTCTTGATGCGAAGATCACTCTACAAGTATAAAGTTCTTATGAGATGGGGAGCAAAAGTCGGGGTTTAAGTCTTTAGAAGGGAGCTTCATATACATATATACTTAGATTAAGTTAGAGTAGAATTTTCACATTATATCAAAAAAAAAAAAAAAGTCAGCTCCTTGTTTGTCTTTGTCTAAAAGCATTTATTGATAATTAGTCATTGTTAAACAACTCATTTTATTTTTTACTCTTACATTTATTACTATATATTGTCATATTTTTTATAAGGGTCCGGTTAACGAGTGCTTTTAAGGTATTTATCAATGGATCATTTTAAGAATGTTTTAATACCATTTTCATGAGAAATATAAGAAATTATAAAAAAAATTACTAATTACTTTTTTCTTTTTCCATAAATAAATAACTTTATTTAACTTTAGGTAAAGTACAAAAATCACCCCTGAGGCTTAAGCTAATACCATATACTTTCAAGACTTTTATAAAATATCCAATTTCTCTCTAAGCACAAACAACAATAACGTTTGGAAGTTTCATACTCCAAGTCCTCTGCTTTCTTCAAACAGCTTGTCTTAACTACAAATGTCTCACAATGACAGCATAATGGCAATTATATTTGCAAGGGAGAGTCTAGATAGCTACTGGAAGATAAATAGCAACCAGAGATTGAGAATGAAGCAAGAGGAGTAAGAGAATTTTCAAATTGTGTTAAGCGATGTTTATGCTAATGCATCAAATTAGATATTTTTGAAGAGTTTTGGGAGTACTTGGCATTAACTCAAACCTCAGTTGTAGTTTTTGTATCTAACGATTTTATTTTTAAACATATTATTCTTCATATACATGATTGATGTGGAATATTATATTTATAAATTTGATTCTAAGAGAATCAGATCTTTGTTTGTGAATGTTGAGATTATTGAATGATTATATTCTTGAATGAAACTATAATACCTATTACGTTGTTTATACAGAATAAGTAAAATTGATAAATCATATTGAAAACCAATAGAATTTGTCATATTATCAATTGAAAAAAATTTAAGTACAAAATGTTTATTAGCAATCTTGCATCTAAAAATGCAAGAAGAATAGATTTTAACCAATAATAAAAAATAAATTGATAACATGGAAACTTAAATGAATATTATTTAAATGATATATAAATGCACAAAAATATCTAACTTAAAGTTATTAACTTAGGCCTTAAATTTTATTGGGCCGATCCTGAGTACATGCACACATTATAAATTTCAAGGAAAGTAATTTATATGGTTTGAAAATATATGAATTGAGTTAAGAATATTGTAGCTTAACTAGCACTACATGCTACTTCTAATGGAGACATTTAGAGTTCAAATTTTCTTAATCTCAACCATCAATGTATCAAAAAAAAAAAAAAATGAATTGAATAATGTTATTCAGACAAATTTAACTCATTTAAAAAATCCCACCAATTTTTGTGTCTCACATATCATGTTTTTTCTTGCTCTAATTTCCATTTTATAGAATCATTTCGAACTTCACTAGCTAGAGCAGACACTAGTACAACTTGTACAAGAATTGAATGAACACTTTTTTGTAAGAGCAAGATTTTTCATTGGCTATACTAGATTTATGATTTATCTAAAATAAGAATTTAAAGATAAAGCATATAGTAACTTTTAAAATCATATCATAAATGAAATGTTTTGACTTTCTCAGGTATTTGATTGAGACTAGCTAACTAGAGTTTTGCGCGTGCATGCATGATTTGAATGCATTGGTTACCTTCTCTTTCTCTCCTCTATCTCTGGATTTAAGTTCTAGGATAACAAACTTTTTTTTTAAGAAGAAAAAAAAATATAATGTTAGAAATATTATAAATTGAGAAATTTTAAAGAAAAAAAGACATTGATTTAGAAACTATTTTTAGAAATATATTATAAAAAAATGATAAAGTAATTAATTTTGTTGAGTACTTTTTATATTTTTCATAAAATTATATTAATGATTTATTAACTATTGTCCTAAGGACATCCGTTAACATGACCCTTATAAATTTTAATACATAAATATTTTAAATTGATGTGCACCAATTTCAAAAAATAATTTAAACACCCATTTAATATTTTGTTAAAATAGCACTAATCATATTCATTGCAATATTAGATTAATTATAAGTTTTTTATATTTAAATTTGTACTAGCATTAGCATTAAAAAAAAACAATACAAAACAAGCATGGAAACGCTGATTACTCAAAGCAAAAGTAGTCAATCGCAGGATAAGGTTACACTTCCATGGTGTCTGGTGGTGTAATGACTTAGCACTACTGATTTGAGCAGGCCTCAGCTGTCAAGGGAGAATTAATCCTAGCTAGTTTTCCCTTTAATTAGCAATATTAGTTTTATGATTTAGTAATCAACAAACTTTACTTCCTATGCATCCTTTTATAATTTTGTTTTACTTTCAATGTAAGAAGCATTGTATCTTTAAATATCGTATTTTTTTGTGTGTGTGTATGTATGTGTGTGTGTGTGTGTGTTTTTTTTCCCTCTAAATTAATAATAGGATATATCTGTGCAAATAAATAATCCACCTGTCTTTTTTTTTTATAGAAATATGTTATTGATAGTAAATATCCTTTGTATACAGAGTAAAAAGGAAATGGAAACACTTGACTCATGCTGACATTTCCATGTGTCAGTGGAATAACATGTACCCCCCATAAAACCGTGGACCCCTTGTCTCCCCCCATCATGTGTTTTCAGACACAACCTCAGACGATTTTGGATGGCTCTATAGATCTGCTGACTTCATAATCCACCTGTCTAAAAAGACAAAAGTACTAACACATTGTTGATTTGAATTCATAATTTAAAACCACAATGTCATGACCCTTTGGCAAAAGTCTTTCTAATTTTTTAGTTCATATTCTCTCTTCTGTTCTCCTATAAAAGGTGGTGAAGTAATCGCAGATCCAGCCACTAATATTGTATCAAACCCCTCTTCCAGTGTCTCTCCAAAGACAACCGTATAAATATATATGCTTGACTTGTGAGTACGTAGACCACAACAGCCTAGCTAGTCAAGTAAGAAACACAGACCAAGAAAGCTTAGCTCTTCCATTGAAAGTCATTTAAGTCCCCCTAGAAGCAAGTCCTCTTACAATTCTACATTCTTGCAAAACCCATCTGGCTTAGAGAACCGTAATACTGTCCCAAACTCCTAGTTTCCATAATTTTTTCTAAGTCTTGTCCAAAATGGCAAATGCGAAGCAAGTGTCAGGGAAACTGGAATGGAGGATCAATGTACCTGATGGGACATCGAACCTGTTAGTCCCAGAATCTGATCAGCTAGTGAACAAGGCATGGTTGTGGTTAAAAGGTCTGCTTTGTGGACTAGTTTTGAAAATTTGGAGGTTCTTATACAACGCTTGGAATTTAGGAGTTGCTGAACCTAAAAAGGTCATCCATGGTGTCAAAGTAGGATTGTCCCTTCTGCTTGTATCATTTTTTTACTATATGAGGCCTTTGTATGATGGAGTTGGAGGGAATGCTATGTGGGCAGTTATGACTGTTGTCGTTGTTTTTGAATCGACAGTGGGTTAGTACTTGGCACTCTTTTCTTCCTCTTTTTTGACAAATATGGTTTAGTTTATAATTATTATAATCACAACGTCTAATTCTATAAACATAAACAACATTATGGCGCAGGTGCTACACTCTGTAAATGCATTAATAGAGCAACAGGGACTTTTCTTGCTGGATCTCTTGCTTTAGGTGTTCAGTGGATTGCAAACAAGTCAGGGGAAACTTTTGAACCCATAATTATTGGAATTTCAGTTTTCCTTCTAGGTGTGTGTGTTTTCTTTGAAAATTTCTCTGCTTATCATATACTTCTTCCCAAAATACTAACACATCAGTTGTCTTATTTGATAAGTTCTTTACTCGCTACTGCCCAAAATACTAACACATATATCACTTGTCTTATTTTCAGCTTCAGCAGCAACTTTCTCTCGATTTATTCCATCTGTGAAAACCCGATTCGACTATGGTGCCATGATCTTCATCCTCACCTTCAGCTTAGTTACAGTTTCCGGCTACCGAGTGGACAGATTGCTTGA
This sequence comes from Quercus ilex subsp. ballota, assembly GCA_032727855.1. NCBI lineage: Eukaryota > Viridiplantae > Streptophyta > Magnoliopsida > Fagales > Fagaceae > Quercus > Quercus ilex. Next base: position 50,274,694 of record CM064915.1, read on the forward strand.
GCTGGCGTACCAAAGATTGTCGACAGTTGCCATTGGGACATCTTTATGCATTTTAATAACCATGGTCTTCTGTCCTATTTGGGCTGGCAGTGGGCTTCACGATTTGATTGTTTGTAACCTGGAAAAACTTGCTGACTCCCTGGACGGTATACATGAACAAAGATCATAGATTGAACACTCAATATATATGAATTCTCCTTATTCAAGCATATCTAAATTATACATTTAAAAACTTTTTCAATTTGAAATTCAGGATGTGTAGACGAATGCTTCAAAGATGATAAAACTAAGCTTGGAAATGAGGAAGGTCCTAGTAAGAGAATGCAAGGCTACAAATGTGTGCTTAATTCTAAGGCAACTGAAGAAGTCATGGTAGGCTGCTAACTATCCTAGTGGGTCAATTTGCTAGCGATAAGATAACTATTGAGTACTCAGGTCGATAAATTTTCTAATTCAATTGTACAGGCCAATTTTGCAAGATGGGAACCTGCACATGGCAGATTCAACTTCCGACATCCATGGAAACAATACCTCAAGATTGGCGCATCAATGCGTAACTGTGCTTATTGCATTGAGGCTCTCAACAGTTGCATAAACTCAGAAATTCAGGTAAAACACTATACTTTGGTTTTATGCATCATACTTTGGCAACTTAATTTTCTTGTAATATTAATTGAATTCCAATTTTTTTTTGTTTGGCCACAGGCACCAGACTACCTAAAGAAACATCTCAGTGATGTATGCATGCTATTGAGCACCAATTCTTCAGAGGTCCTGAAAGAATTGGTCATTATAATGAAAACTCTCACCAAATCATCCAAGATAGAATTATTAATTGGAGAGATGAACTTTGCTGTACAAAAACTTCAGGACTCCTTGAACTCTGTTCCTAATTCTTTCATTGGACCCACAGTGTCAACACTACAAGCTCCCAATGAGGCCAACAGAGAAACTATCCCAAAAACTGCCATACCATCTCTCATGGATGTTTTCCCAATGGTCAGTTTAGTATATTTGCTGATTCAGATTGCTGCAAGAATTGAAGGAATTGCCGATGCAGTCGACCAGTTAGCAGGCCTGGCAGAATTCAAGCTTGCAATGGATGAAAATTCCAAACAAAAGAAACCCACTAACAAATCCACCTCAGATAACCAAGATCATGAAACCATGAAGACCTCACCAAAGGTCTGAGTCATCAGGATTTACTGGAATACTAGAATAACTAAACTAAACGTATAATTTATTAAGTATAAATTTTTTTGGGTTGGAAAGTAGTTGATTCAGTTTTTAATAAAGTTTTACTAAAACATGAGTAGTTTGGTAATTTCCAGATTTGCTGGAACATTCTGTAGTGGGCTTGTAGGGAGCTGCCGTAGGTATTGGAAACATGTTCATTCTCTGACGCATTGGTGTTTTTCCCTCCGCCCATGAATCTTATTTTTATGTTTTGAGTCATGTTCATTCCAGTAGAAGTAGTATTGGCAATAGCATATAAAAAAGCTTTTATTTTATGTATTCAACAAAAGATAGAAATAAAGAGACTGTTGAATTCAATAAAATTCCAGCAGCTTCTTTTAAACTTTGAGGGCTCTTTCCTAATGTGTGATTGCCTATGGTTTTATCTTTTTTTTTTTTTTTTGCTTCTTGTCCTATTCACTTTTTTGACACCAAACAACCATCAATTCATTCAAGATCCAAATCTTTTTATTATTATTACTTAACCCTACCTCAACCTGAAAATCAAACTCTATTCAAGAATTCTTCAAGATCTCATAAAAGATTGAAACTAGCTTACATCAGAATTGGTATTAAAGCCCATTAAGGCTTCCGTCCTGCATCAACAATGATAAATACTTGCATAAAAATGTTTTGGTGATTAGGGCAATGGTAAACAAGTAAAAAAAATACTCAAACAGGAAGGTCATTGTACAATTAGAGAAATATCTAAAACTCCTGACTAACTTTCCTTTGCAATGATTTTGCAACAAGAGGATATTATAGTTTTAACTTATTAATGACAAATTTTTCTTCTAAATATCTCCTGTGTAATCTGTACAGAGTACAATGTAGAAATGAAATTACTTAAGAATATTGAAGACAGATGGATGGTCAATAAAAAAACGATGGTGTTTAAGAATCAACTCTTTAAAGCATGCGCTGACACAAATAAAAATGTGTAACCCGTCTAGGACATTTTTTTTATTGGTGTTACATACATATTGGTGGGCCTTGAACCCTTTTTTTATTGTAGGTAATTAGAGTAATATTATTGATAAAAGATAAAGAAAGAAGAATACAATGTGTTCACAGTGATGAACAAAGAAAAAACAAAGAAACGGAGAAATCAAAAGACATTCTAAGAGAAAATAGGAACTCTATGATAGAAGAATAATCCGAGGAACCCAACACCGAGACCAATCAAAAAGAGTTCGTTGGCACAAATTTTTGAACTGAATCAACGATTTCTCAATATGCACCCACGACCTCACCCTCCACATTGCTCTTACAAAGGGAGGAGGTGTAATGGACATCACCCTCCACACACACATGCAGATAGAGAGAGAGAACTAAGACTTTCCTGATGAAGCACCAAAATTAACAGCAAAAAACTGACGTCAACTTACTTGACAACAACAAGATCTTCATAAGCTTATAAAATTAACAGCTCAGCACGCACATATTATGAATCAATTAAAAAACTAATAGTTCACAAGCAGGTTATGCAAATGATACGACAAAAACACCCTCCAGAAAATTGAATTTACAAATTTGAACATATTGCGTAATTCGTAGAAGTGAACTTACAGCACAACAGGAACAACGGTTAAGAACTTTCTGTTGCGTGTGAGCTGCTTTCCATTATCTATTTGTTCCACCATGTCAGCCCATTGTAGATCCCCTGATCTTCAGCAAATGGAGTTCCTTTTTCCAGTGGAAGAAGTGATAAGTGACCTGGAGGGTACAAGAACATAATAAATTCATGCAATACAGGGAAGTGAAGCAACTTATCCTGGCAGTGAAAGGCATAAACTCACAATGCAGAAGAATAAACCAATAACTTAAGCCTTTCAGATATTTACCTAAATAAAGGCTCTTGGTTTGCCACTAGGCCTTGTCTCAAGTGAATTTAAAATAATAAAAATTCAATTCACATACCCAGGGACGGACCCAGTAGGAGGGAGGCCCAAGAGGCCCGGGCCCTCCTTGGCCCAAAAAAATAAATTAGTTATATATAATACTTTAAGCCCAGCCAACCCTTACTGGGCCCTCTTAGCCCAACCCTGACCGGCCCCCCAAGCCCAACTCAAATTTTTTTTTAAACCCATTAACACTTTTAACCCTAGAAACCGATTCAGATGAAATTAAAAAAAGAAAAGTGAGAGAGAGAGAGAGAGAGTCAGAGACCAAGAGAGAGTGATTGGAGTGGAGAGATTGAGAGAGAGTACTAAGTACTGAGTATTGATTGGAGTCAGTGGTCAACCACGGCGCTGCACAAACCGTCAGCCTCGCACGACATCGCCACAAGCCACCATCAAGCCGCCTAGCCTCAGTTGCCACAGACCCACGTCGCTGCCACTACCCTTAGTGCCTCTGGTAGCTTGATCTGCCCAACCCACCATTGTCTCCGGCAGCTGCAGCCTCCAGCCTCCATCCCAAAATTCCAATATGCCATTTCAGGTAGCTTTTCTTTCTTTAAACTTCAAAACCTAACATAACATTGATATAATGTTTGTGTTGTGAATCTGTGATTGACTGATTGTGTTTTTTTTTTTTTTTTTTTGGCAAAGGATGATTGTGAATTGAATTTGAATATGTGATTGTAATTGGGGCTTAGGAGTCTCTGTTTGTCTCACATATATATATATATATATATATATATTTTTTTTTTTTTTTTTTTGGCAACTGATGAGTGGGAGAGTTTGAGTTGAGAAAGTGAGATGTGAGTTGTGATTTATATATAGTTTTTGCTAAAGTATTTGACTGTGAGTTGTGATTTATAAAGTAAAAATATATAAAGCATTTGATTGTTTGACACTTTGATTGTTTGTTGGTAGTGGGACAATATTGGGAATAGGCAACAGAAATAAAGAGAAAGCAGGAGATAAAGGACATATAATGCATTATAAATTAGTAGTGAGGGTACCGGTGTGTTTGGGGCAATGGGTGACAAAGATAAAGAGACAAAATGACAAAGATAAAAAAAACAATGATAAAGAAACAAAATGAAATAAATAATATATATATGTGACACAAATTTATCAAAATAAAATTGTCAATGTTTGATTAGTCCTTTTGTGAGATAATAAATATAATTTTTATTTTATCTGTAGATCATGAGAAAATCAACTATAATATTTGATTTTTTTCAAAAGAAAAGATTTAAATTCAACATATATGGATGCAGTTGTGAATTTTTTTGATTTTTTTTTTTTTTTTTGCTTATCTCCGGCCTCCCCTAGCTTTAAATCTTGGGTCCATCCCTGCACGTACCCTTTCAAAATTGAACCCGTGACCTCAACCTTCACACAAACGTTTCAAAGACCTCAAAGTATACAGGTTTAACTTTGTCAAGTTATCTAAATGTATTGGTCTATTCACACCTTTCCAGTTACCTTCCACGGCATTGCGAAGAACAAACAATAAAAAAATTCCTGATAAGAGGCGAACAAGGGCACAGGAAAGATGTTCACTAACGACAAAGTATAAGATGCTCGGCTTATAGAGAAGCATAAATACAAGACTAGAGATTTTTTTTTTGGGCATAAGTGAATACAAGACTGGAAAGGTGAACTTTAGAATCATTGCTGTTTCCTATCTTTAGATTACCAATTCAAAGAATTTACCAAAGCTAAATCATGAAAACGAAAGTTTCTTATTTGACACTCCCCACATTCTCATAATTGCATCTCTTTAATTGATACAAAATGCCGGCGAACTAAATTGCTTTATTTTGCTGCTGAAAAAATATCGCCAATTAAAATTTCCAATCCAAAACATTGTACAATCTATATCTATATATTTATTACTAAAAGTTGAAGCGTAGCGTTTAATGCTGCTGTTCTCATATTGTGCCACATCATCTGCCACGTCATTTAAAAAAAAAAAAATATATATATATATATATATATAATTTTTCCTACAATTTTAAAATGGTTTTTACAAATTTCAGCCCTATAAATGCAGTCAACTACTTATTTATTTACTTCCACTATCACCCTATAATAAATCCAGTCTACTATTTATTTATTTACTTCCATTATCACCCTATAATAAATCTGTATAATTAATCTAACCCACCTTTTATTTATTTAGTTCCACTATCAAGTCCAACCCAAAACATTTTCAATTTAGTTTTAGGGTTTTGTGTGAGCATTTTCAGCGTAAAGAAAAAAAAAAAAAAAAAACAAATAAAAAAAAACAAAACGTTGAAGCCTTTCAAGCTTTTTAGGGTTTTTTTTTTTTTTTTTTTTTCAATTTTCCTATAATTGTTTTTAACATTTATTTTTTTAATATTTATACTTCTCCAACCTTTCTCTCTCCCTTACCATTTCATCTCCCCACTACTTCTTCAATCTTTCTCCCTCCTTTACCTTTTCATCTCCCCACTACCTTTTATATTAATATCATTCTTCCTCTTTCCCTTCATCTTCCTTTATTTTTGTCTCTTCTTATTCACACCCTCTTACTATAAATTCGTCACTATGTTTTCTATTCTATACATAGTTTTCCCTCACCAAAAAAAAAAAAAAAAAAGGTTCTCTCTCTCTAAATTTTTTGGTGGATTTTTTTATTTTTCTTGCATCTCTACTTTAGGTTGATAATTTTTTATATTCTTTAAAACTCTATTTTGGGTTAATGCGATTTAGTTTTGTTTTTTAAATTGTTTTTTTCCCCCCTCTTTGATTGTTAAATGTTATCCTATTGCGTTCTAAAGAATTAAATATAGCATATGAAAATATAATATTATTTTATTACATAGCATGATTTGGATAATTTGGTATTTATTCTGTTACATATCATGATTTTTTATAATGCTCAATTTAGGTGTTAAACTATGAGACTTTACTAATTTTTGTTTATTTTCTAATCCTTTGTGGTGGACAAAGTACTCTTAATAGTTGTATTAGAAGTACTCTATAATGCCATTCATTTAAAGAAAAGCAAAGGTTAGCCAAACAAAAATAATCGGATAAGTGACAAATTTTAACTTTTGCAATTTTATTTTAATTATTATTATTTTATAACAATGCATGTATAGAAATTTAATTCTTAGGTTTTGCTAATAATTGTTTATTTGATAATATGTTTTGGGTGGCCGAAATTATAATTCTACAAAGAAAATAACCTTAATAGATTATCGAAAACAAAATTTTATCCTAATATTGGTTCAATTAATCATTGTTTAGTTTTATTAATTTTTTTTAGTTTATGTTTTGTTGGTGTTTTGGATTGTTCCTATATTACATTTATGATTGTTCCTATAATAAATAAAAATATAATTACGAAATACATTACTCATTATTAGATTAGTTTAAATTGTAAAAAAAAATAATAATAAAACCACCATAAAAATAATTATCACGCGCAACGCGTGGGTTCGCGGCTAGTTTAGTATAAAAGAAAAACTAAACTCATGAGTCAAGTGACAATGCCTCACAAAAATTTAAACATTTAACTGAGCCTAATACAACTGCCTGGCTCAGATAGGGACATATTCACATTTCTCCAAAAGCAAAATTAGTGACACATAAGATTAAGCAGTTTAATGCATATTATCCCCTCCAACTAACTTATCAAAAAAACCCAGATACCTTGAAAAGGTTGATCTCATTTTCTACCCATCCATAAATCCAGAATCCAACAAACACCCACTTCTCCACAGCCAATAATCAAACAAATTCTACATTCAATTTTAAACAAGAAAAAATTTACAAACTTGGGTCTTCTCTCTTCATCCACAACATACAAATAACCAACCATCTTAAACCCTAAAACCCCTACTCAGCAATCAAGAAAATAACTAATGCAAAATCATCAAAATCACAAACAACAAAAATACATGCCCAAATAAAAAATTCACAACATGGGTATCCTTTCTTTTATTCAAAAAACAACCAAAATCAAACAGCACAACACGATCACAAACTTTAACACCAAACCCACATGTAAAATGACCATGTTGACGACTAAATTTCTAGTTTGAAATAAATCAAACAAGTAAAATAGTTTCACAAATGCAAATTTGTATTGATGAATACATGGCACAATTCTTTGTGATTACAAAAGAGTGATCCTCTAATTCAATCTCCTTGCAAGACTTATTGATTGGAATTGTGGTAATGTGATTTTGATTCGAACACAAAACATCCTTCAATTTGGCTGAGGAATGGATCGAAGATCTTTGAAAAGAAATTACAATGAATCTCTGGCTATGAGCTTGTTAGAAATTCTTTGTTCTTCACATTCTTCATGTTCTTCGTGTGTTCTTCTTCTTTGAAGGTTTGTGGTGGAAGTTCTTCGGTGCTTTAGAGGCTTGAATCCGTAGAGCTTCATTGATTTATGGTTTGTTAAGGTTTCTGGAGGCTTTTGAGCTTGATTCCAGCAAACTTTAGGATCTAGGCCGATAGTTTGGATGATTCTGCTTCAAATGTTCTTCGATTTTGAGCTTGAAGTTCTTGAAATTCTTGAAGGCTTTGAGGCTTGATTCCTGTAGAGCTTCTGTACTTTTGAGTGCTTCTGAATCTTCTCTGATGCTGCTTGTGCTCTGGATGTCTTGGTGTGTGTTGAAATGCCTTAGGAAGGTTTCTATTTATAGGAGTTTGGGGGTGGATGAGCGACACGTGACGAAGTTTGATTGGTGACATGTGTCACAATCTGATTGGAGGAGCTTTAAGACTTTTTCTCCAAGACACGTGACATTTTTTGATTGGCCGAAGTGTTTTAATTTTCAAGGTGACACATGTCAGCACCTGATTGGACTGCCTGTGTCATCGCTTACCCGCGTAGGGCTGCTTATGTCATCGCTTACACATGCTGATGTGTGATTGGTTTTTGCATGCATTTTATGCCCCTATTTCAATGACACTTGGCAAATTTCTGTTGGTTTTTGAGTAGTGATAGCAAAACCTAGTAGCAGTACGTGACGCTTTGTAATTGACTGTATTTTGTGGACTTTGGAGTATGATGTGTTAGCTCGTGATAGGTCGGGAATTTCTATCTCTACAGACCATTTTTAATGAAAACCCAGAAACAGAGAATGAGAGAGTATACAAACGTACAACGAAGTGGGGGAGATTAACAATGGTCCAGGCTATGCCAGGAGAGCAGCTAAAGATTGAAAAGGCAAGGAGCCAAGAGAGGAAGAGGATAAGGATTGAAAGGACTTGAGAATGTGAAGCACTCTGTGTTCCTATTCAGAACCACCGGTGGCACCGCATTTACATATAGATTCGCCATCATCCACTCTTTTCTTTAATTCAGAATATTCAATTTATCTGCCAAGATTGAATCTTCTATGATTATGGGCTTGATGGGTTCCACTTCAAAACCTCAAATAATACACACAGACAGATAAACCAAAACAACGAAAACAATTAACTTCATGGCGGTCAATTGAAAATGAAAAATTGAATGCCTAGATGACAAAAAATCTAGAGGAGACGGCAACGTCTTTGGATGTTTGGAAATATGAGGTTTTTTCTTTTTAATGGATAAAGGAAAGAACAAAGTTTAGCTACAAAATTAGTTATAGCTTAAGGTTACAATCTTACTCAATATCATTAACATTACTATATATTTTGAAAATCTAACCGTTGAATTACATGTTCTTTACGCTTTTAATAAATATGTCAAATTTTGTGACAATTAGATATTATCTACTATATGATCTATAAGATTATATTTTATGCATAATTTTAAACTACAAAAACTTGCAATTTAAATAATTTATTGATGATATAGCTGTTGATTTTTAATTTTCTAGAAATTTTGCAAGCATAGAGGATATAAGAAGAAGATGTAATCCAATGGTGGATTTGTCAAAATTTACCTCCAATAAAAGATATTGAGTAAGGTTGTAGCCTTAAGTTACAACCAATTTTGTAACTATACTTTATCCGAAGGAAATTAGTAGTTGACTAGTTGTGCATTAACTCTTCCCAAGTGAGGAGAGGGGAAAACCGATCAAGCAACTTGTGGATAATGCTACGCATGTAACTATGTATGATATATATTGTTGGATTTATATTCCATTTTTAGCAATCACAAGGTGAAGGGGATCTTTTTATGGTATGTTACTAAGTTATAACGATTTGATCATTGTTAATTGACCTTATGAGACCACCGCGCACCCTGCGCGCTATAGTCACTTTACAATTATAAATGTTTGTGGGGTGTGAGGTGTGAGGTGTGGGGGGCAACAATCGGGATTTTCAAGAGAGAGCTTCACATTCATATATACTTAGATTAGACTAAAGTAGAATTTCTATCTTGTATATAAAAAAAAAAATTGACCTTATGAGACAATGGAGAATATTGTACTATTTCACTCAAATCAAGCCTCTAATCCATTTTCACTCCCAAAACATCGAGACTACCATTATTATTCTACCCAGTTCTATGAAGCACACAAAGAACATCTCAAGAACACTCAAAGGAAGTGTTGCCCAATTGAACCAAAGAGGTGCTACCCAAATCACCTTAATTTGAAATAAAGAGGTGCTGCCTAAGTCATCCCAATTCAAATTGAAGAGATGCTACTTGATCTGATCTAAGAAGTCATCACATGTTCAAACCTAGCCTTGAACCAAGGAGTCAAACCATCTTGAAGTGCTGCCTAAATTCAAATCTTGAAAGAAGAATGTTTTGCACAACAATTCGAAACCACAAGAACATTTGAGACCACTCTTGAGTTCAATATCATATACATGTATAATCACTCAAACCGAACTAGGTTAGAACCAACTTTTGGTTGTTTTTTTATTATTGAAAAACATGTTTTTGATTGATGATATGTGATGATTTAAGATCAAGCATGTTGTTATAGTTTCACATGTTTACAATCCTAATCCTTTAAAACCCTAATTTTTTCAATACCCCGTTTACAAAACATGTTTTCCCAAAATTTCAATTTCTTGATCCACATAATAACATTATGTTTTCTTGTTTCTATAAAATGTTTGGATGTTTTGATTGCATGACATGAACCCATGGCTATACAATATTATAGAAGACCAGTTTAATAGGCGAGGTCAGTGTCTAACACCTTCCTACTTTTTTTGTTGTTGAGAAAAACACATTCCTACTTTATAACATAACCTCCAATCTTAGATTAATGGTTAGTAGATTAAGCCAAGAAATTTTTAAGTTGTATCTAGGCCCTAGACCTTCTAAATTTATTCTCCGCCAGATGTAAATTTTCAATTCAATCAATAAAATGTAGTATTTATTTATTATCATTTTTTTTCCATTTTAATTAAAATAAGTGGCGACTCCACATGAAACCCCCAATCTAGGGGGAAACGGACGGTATCATTTGTTGAATCTCCATTATTAGAGATAATTAAACACAATCCCACCCATTTATGTGGGTTTGGTCCAATGAAATAAATGGGCAGAAGTCACGGTCTCTCATAGATTTGGGTAAAAAACTTATTAGAGTAAAATGAGTTGTTATTCTATGACCTTTATCGGGACTTTGACGGGTCAGGTCAATTCAAAATGACTCGTATCTTTTCCTCTTAAAAAAGAACTTTAACATAATTTCTAACCTTTCTTTTAATATTATTTCTTTCAATACAAATAATGAAACATAAAAGTTAATAATACATAAATCCTTAAGTTATAATTTGATAACTAATTCTAATAGTCTATTAGCCTAATAATTAATCCAACAAAAAAAAAAAAAATACACATACATGTTATACATGAAATATGAAATATGAAATACAATGAAAGTCAACTATAAATTAAGTGTGATTTTGGATTACCTTTTTTGCTGAAAGCCTATTTATGTTTATTGGTTGAAAACTGGAAAATTGTAGTTGTACCTGTAGTTGTCAAAATATAAATCGCATCGTGAATTGATTTTTTTTTTTTTTTTTTTTTTTTTGGTATCGTGTTTCGCATCGTATTGTGTATCATAAAATACACAAACACCTACTAATATATACACACACACAAACTATAGATATACATATATAAAGGGTATATTTATTATAAATTCAAAACATATTCAACTAATGACTAATTTAATCATCACTTAATTATGTAATAATATTTAACAAGTTAACTAAATAAATCAAACTAACATTTTTTTATAACACACACATTCAAATTAATTAAACTCAAAAGTGATAATACATAACAAATTGCCCAAAATAATAATTTCTTTTCATCATATTCATCATCTAAGTCAATGTTATTATCTCTATTGTTATCTTGCAATTTTTTTTTTCATTGAATATTTCTTCATCATCATCAACATTTACTATATCTTCTTGTTCTTTTATTTTAATAATTTTTATTAAATTTCTTCTTGGCTATCTAGCTTCTTAGACTTATAACAATAATGACAACATAAATTATGATGGGATAGCAAAAATTATTATCTATGGTTCATCCAGAGGAGTCGTCCATGATCACTAGTTAGTCAAATGGCCAGACCATCTCTGATTCGTCCAGATATGTCGTCCCTGAGTATTGATCAATCGAATAAACCTCAGGCAATCAGGACGGAAGAGTCGTCCATGTGCATAGCTCATGGACGACCACACAACATCAGTCTGTATACAAAGAGTCGTCCATGGGCAAAGCACATGGACGACCATGTAACACTTGACAAAATTCTGGAGTTCTGGAGTGGTTAACCAACTCGTGTTCATCACCAGCAATTTTTCCTAAGTATGTAACTTCCATCAGCGGTTACTACTTCTATAGCCGTTGGGGAAGTTATTTCCGTAATTTCGGACTTCCACGAATCTTAGGGAAGTTACTAAACCAAATAACTGCCCCAAGGTTCCCTGTATAAGGACCGATCTGAATCAGGCAAAGGTATGAGAGCATTTTGACATTACTCCAATACAGTTAGAACTCCATTCGTGAGAAGATACTAACTTAGTCATCGGAGGGTCTTAGGCCGGTCCACCCCGGTCTCCTTTGATATTTTTTTTTATTTTTCAGGCCTTCGCTACCACTTTCAGCCCATCGAAGCCGAGTTGTCCAGCCTACTGATTCTGTCCACCATCAGTTGGCGCCGTCTGTGGGAATCGAGAAAACTTCAAGTTTAGTAGTTTATCTTTCTCCGACAAAAGGCTGTATGGCTCAGACTAGATCAAGGGCCACTAGCCCAGGCCACCAAGAGAGTAAGGATGCTTCCAGCCATCCCCACCGAGATCACCAATCAGCGCCTGTCACGCAGTCGCCTTCCATCCAACACATACAATCCATGGCAGTCGCTATGGCGGAGTTAACTCGTCAGAACCAAGAGTTGACTAGGGAGATTAATCTCAGGCAACGTCATGAAGGATATGCTGAAGGACAAGCCCAGAGTCAAGAAGATAGAGGGGGAAACGTCGAGCCTGAAAGCCAATCAAGAGGCACCACTTCTCGAAGGGTGCCACACTTGGAGAAGGAGATGGATCAGATGAGAAAGGTTATGGACGAGATGAGGGAGAACACGAGAAGGGCGAATCCCGTAGAAGATTTGGTTCATCGAACAGACTCCCCTTTCACGGCTTCCATCAATGGACATCCCTTGCCACCTAAGTTCAAAATGCCTTCCTTAGATTCGTATGATGGAGCGCGTGATCCTTTCGATTATATCGCAACTTTCAAGACTATAATGCATCTCCAAGGGGTTCCAGACGAGATTATGTGTAGAGCCTTCTCTACCACCCTTAAGGGACTAGCGCGAGTGTGGTTCAGCAAAATACCCCCGAATTCAGTAAGTTCTTTCGAGGAGTTAAGCAAATTATTTGTTAATAATTTCATTGGGGGATAGAGGCACAAGCGTTCTTCGTCCAGCTTGTTAACCATAGAGCAAGGAGAGAATGAAAGCCTACGTTCCTTCATCACTCGTTTCAACAGAGAGGCACTGACAGTGGACGAGGTAGACGACAAACTATTGCTGGCAGCCTTCCATAATGGGGTTAACTCGGACTTATTCATTCACAAGCTATATGAGAAAGAGCCTCAGTCCATGGCTGAACTCGTCCATTTAGCCCAAAATTTTATGAATACAGAAGACGCAATCATAGCTAAGAAGAGGAAGAGAGCTGAAAGGACGGAGGCAAACCCCACGCGTCACTCTGAATAAGGGCCTCGTCCAAAGAAGGGGCGAATGGAAGATAAGAAAGACCGAGACAACAGGAAGGCAGGTCCTTCAGCGAGGAATCAAAATTATACACCCCTAAATGCCCTACTCGATCAGGTGCTCATGCAAATCAAGGATGATCCTTCCTTGAAGTGGCCAGAGAATACGAAAGGAGATCTTAACAAGCACAATAAGAATAAATATTGTCGCTTCCATAGAGACCATGGGCATGACATGGACGAGTGTTTTGACTTGAAGCAGCAGATCGAGAACCTCATTAGACAAGGGAAATTGAGGTACTTTGTTGGAAGGGATCATAAAGACGAGAAGTTAAAGGGGAAGGTAGAAGAATCATCACGACCTCCACTTGGGGAGATAAGGGTTATCATAGGAGGGACTTCTGAAGGACAATCTTCCAGATCAAGGAAGACGTATCTTAAAGTGGTGCAAAACGTTTCTCTGGACGATCCCCAAGGACGAAAGATACAGACGAGCCTGTCATCTCTTTCACGGATGAAGAAGCTGAAAGGATCCATCATCCACATGACGATGCAATTGTTATTACCCTACTCATTGTAGATTATACAACCAGGAGGGTGTTGGTGGATAACGGAAGCTCGGCGGATATATTGTACTATCCCGCCTTCCAGCAGATGAGGCTTGGACGGGATCAACTTCGTCTAGCATGTTCACCACAGATAGGATTTGGAGGAATGAAAGTGCAGCCCATAGGCACCATTACCTTGCCTGTAGTGGTAGGGTCATACTCGTAGCAGATAACTAAGGAAGTGAATTTCCTTGTGGTGGATTGTTCATCCTCCTACAATGCCATCATTGGAAGACCAACCTTAAATAGTTGGAAGGCGGTAACATCCACCTACCATCTATCAGTCAAATTCCGGGATTGGACAAGCACAAGGAGATCAGTTGGCAGCCAGAGAATGTTATCTAGCTATGTTGGCTGTGGACGAGCAGATGCAGACTTTGAATATAGAAGAAAGAAGAATTATTGCAGAACCGACTGAAGTATTGGAAGATGTTTTATTACAAGAAAATGATCCTGAGAAGTTCACTAGAATTGGAACAAGTATGAAAGAGAAGGCGAAAAAAGACCTCGTCCAGTTTCTGAAGAAGAATGCCGATGTTTTTGCATGGAGTCATGACGACATGCCTGGCATTGATCCAAGTGTAATTACTCATCGACTGAATGTGTCCCCCTCTTCTAAGCCTATTCATCAAAAGAAGAGGGTGTTCGCCCCTGAACGAGAGAAGGCTATCAAGGAAGAGGTTCAGAAACTAACCACAGCACAGTTCATCCGGGAAGTCTATTACCCGGATTGGTTAGCAAATGTAGTGATGGTGAAGAAAGCAAATGGCAAGTGGAGGATGTGCGTAGACTTTACTGACTTGAATAAGGCCTACCTTAAGGATAGTTATCATTTGCCACGTATTGATCAATTGGTTGATTCTACAGCTGGCCATCAACTGTTGAGCTTCATGGATGCCTTCTTAGGATATAATCAGATAAAGATGGATGAGACAGACCAAGAAAAGACATCGTTTATTACCAGTCAAGGTTTGTATTGTTACAAAGTGATGCCCTTTGGTCTAAAGAACGCAGGGGCAACTTACCAAAGGTTGGTAAATCTTTCGTCCACAGATAGGATGGAATGTGGAGGTGTACGTGGATGAGATGCTTGTGAAGAGCTTAGACGAGGGAAGCCACTTGGACAATCTTCAGGAAACCTTTGAAACACTTAGGCAATACAAGATGAAGCTGAACCCAAGTAAATGTGCATTCGGAGTATCGTCAGGAAAGTTTTTAGGATTCATGGTTTCAGAGAGAGGAATTGAGGCAAATCCAGACAAGATCCAAGCCATATTGAACATGGAACCACCGAAGAACATCAAGGAAGTCCAATCCCTAACTAGACGAGTTGCAGCTCTGAACAGATTTGTCTTAAAAGCCACTAACAAGTGTTTACCCTTTTTCAAAATTCTCAGGAAGGCATTTAAATGGACGGACGAGTGTCAGAGGGCCTTCTAGGACCTAAAGCACTATCTTACCACGGCCCCATTGCTAAGTCCATCCATGCTAGGAGAAGAACTATATCTATACTTAGCACTGACCCCACATGCCGTGAGTTCAGCGTTGATCAGGGAGGAAGAAAAGGTGCAAAAGCCTGTATATTATACTAGTCGAACACTGAGAGGGGCAGAAGGAAGGTACCCACTGATAGAGAAGTTAGCTTTCGCACTAATAACAGCTTCTAGGAAGTTAAGACACTACTTCCAAGGTCATGTCATTAATGTCATGACTGATCATCCACTCAAGAAGGCAATGAACAAACTTGAAGCTGCAGGACGACTAATTCAATGGGCAGTTGAGCTTAGTGAGTTTGACATTCGGTACCAATCGAGGAATATAATAAAAGCTCAAGCCCTGGCAGATTTTATTGCAGAGTTCACTCCAAGTTATGAGGACTTGGATGAGAAAGAAGACAATAAAAAATGGGTCGTCCATGTAGATGGATCATCTACACTGTATGCAAGAGGTATAGGAGTTGTTTTGTAGTCACCAGAAGGAGATAAACTGGAGCACAAAGTTCGCTTGCAGTACCAAATGACTAATAATGAAGCAGAGTATGAAGCTCTTCTTAAAGGGTTGGAATTGGCTAAATCGGCGGAAGCAGATTCAATACTTGTCTTAGGAGACTTTCAGTTGTTCATAGGCCAAGTAAATGGGACATGTGAAGCCAAGGAAGATAGAATGAAGAGATATTTGAAGAAGGTAGTACGCCTTATGAAGAAATTCAAAGAAGCTGATTTTGTTTAAATCCCAAGGGAAGAGAACATGGTAGCAGATACTCTAGCAAGTGAAGCCTCCACGAACGAAGTAATGGGTGAATTTGATGAAATACAATACATGCCTAATATAGACTTCCCAGAAAATGTTGCAGATAGAAGGTGAGAAAAATTGGATGGCCCCGATAGTATCATACCTGAAGGACGGAAGGCTTCTAGAGGGGAAGGATGAAGCCAGGAAGCTTAGAGTTAAATCAGCCAGATACATCCTTATGGACGAAGTGCTGTACAAAAGAGGTTTTTCACAACCATACCTGAGGTGCTTAGCTCCAGACGAAGCGAATTACGTATTGAGGGAAGTTCATGAAGAAGCATGTGGTAATCACTCAGGAGCCAGATCACTCGTCCACAAGGTCATCCATGCAGGGTACTATTGGCCAAACATCCAAGTTGATGCTAAGACATATGTTAAGGTATGTGATCAATGTCAACGTTTTAGTAATATACTTAGACAGCCATCAGAATATCTTACCCCAATGATGGCCCCTTGGCCTTTTGCACAATGGGGTTTGGACATTTTTGGCCCATTTCCAACTAGAACCAGACAGATGAAGTTTTTGGTGGTGGGGATAGATTATTTCACTAAGTGGGCGGAAGTTAAACCCTTGGTGAAAATTACACAACAAAATGTCAAAAACTTCGTCTGTAAAAGTATTGTATGCAGATTTGGAGTACCAAGAGTACTAGTATCTGACAATGGACGACAGTTTGAAAACACACCCTTCAGAGAATTCTGTGAACAACTTGGAATCAAGAATCAGTATTCCTCACCCTCCCACCCACAGGCTAACGGACAAGCAGAAGTAGCAAACCGATCCTTGTTGAAAATCATCAAGACTCGGCTTAATGGGGCAAAGGGAATATGGCCGGATGAATTACCAGGTGTTGTGTGGGCTTACAGAACAACAGTGAGGACTCCCACAGGAGAGACTCCTTTCAAACTGGCTTATGGGAGCGAAACACACATACCTGCAGAAGTGCATATGGCCAGCCATAGGGTGATGAAGTATCAAGATGAGGAAAACAACGAACAGCTTCGTCTTAACCTCGATCTCATAGACGAGGTAAGAATGGACGCGGAGCAAAGAACAGCAAGGTACAAAAATATCATGGCAAAGCAGCATGATGCCATGGTGAAACCCAGGCACTTCAGTATTGGGGATCTCGTCCTTAAAAGGGTTTCTTTGGCCACCAAAAACCCGACCCATGGGAAGCTAGGACCAAACTGGGAAGGACCTTACAGAGTTATCAACTCCAAGAGACAAGGATCCTACTATTTGGAAGCCCTGGATGGACGAAAGTTAGAGCACCTGTGGAATGTTGAACACCTAAGGAGATACTATCAATGAAGGGTGATCATGGACGAGCCTTGACATGGACGAGATCCTTGGACGTTTGAAGTAATGTGTTTAATATTATTTTCTAGTATTTACTTATTACTATTGTGTTTTAAGTGTAAGTATTTTATACTGCTCATGGACGAAGTTATGTTGTATTATGTATTTTTAATTCCCTAAAAGCACAAGCTCTTAAGCAAGTGCCATGATTGTGGACGAATGATTATATAGTATGGATTTCCAAATATATATATGATGTGTTTTAAGTATATGTATAATTGTATGGGAATCCTCCATTTTCTATTATTCAAGATGATCCACGGAAGGTGAAAGGCCAAAGACGAATAAAATCCTTGGACGCAAGGAAGTATCGTCTAAAAGCTTTCCTTTAGATAAGGATAAAGCAAGAAAAATAAACTGAAGGTATGTCCGTCTAAGCTCAAGACGAGACAAACCTAAAGTACGATCGTCTAAACCATGGACGAATAATGTGCGTGTAAAAACACCACAGGCCCATAGACGAATCTAACCAACTCAACAATCCAGGCCATGGACGAGCATTTGTTGGGAAAATTTCATTAAGGATGAGTAAATAATCATCCTAAATTTGAGCAACGAATAAATCTAGCAAAAAGACATCATTCATGGATGAACTTTGCTTGAAAATGAACATCTCATGTTACTCTTCTAACAATGCAGGAAGGAATTCGTCCATATGTTCAAGACGAGATAAAATCTCCATAAGTGGGAAAATCCCACAACCACAGAAATGGTATGGACGATATAAATGAAACTTGTTCACAAAGCTTAAGGCATATTCAAACATAATGAACAATGAAAAGGAAAAGCATTCGTACATTCATAAAATTCAAAGGGTAGATGACCACCGTCCAAAAACCCTTAAAGAGTAATGAGTGCTTATTTATAAAACTCGTCCATAAACTTGGACGAGGAAATTGTACTTAAATAAATTCTAGAAGAAATAAGCAAAAGCCCAAAACACTGGGCACCTCCAAATAAAATTAAAATATAAAAAACTTTCTAAAGGGAAGATGAAATCACTTGGATTGACTACTGGGAGCATTCTTTGGATCGTCTTGTGTCACCTCGTTATTAGCATCGTCCACTACATTGACGTCCTCAGAACACGTCGCTAGCAAGGAACTCTCTGTAGCAAGGGGAAGCTTGAAGGAGTCAAAGTTTAAATCAGGAAAAGCTTCCCTGGCATCAGCACGAAAGTCCTCATACCTAGCAGCATAGTGACTGTCTAGATGATTCTTGTACTCATCAGACTTCTTGAATGCTGATATTGCTTCTTCGCGTTCTTTCTCCAAGGACGAAGCAAACCCTGAGACTTGTAACTCCAGATGAGTAATGCGAGTATCTTTCTCGATGGCATCTGCCTTGAGTTCCTCCACCTCGTTCTTCAGCTTCGTCTCACTAGCTAGCAGACGATTGAAGTCATCAGTCAGCCTAATCACCTCCTTCTTCTTTAACAAAATTTCATTGTTCAGCTCTTTAGCCTTCTCTTTAGCCGTCTTTGCCTCCTCAGCTAGTTCCTTGGCCTGGCACATTGCTGTGTAAAACTTTGACATAGCCTATGTTTGGAAGAAGGAAAGTTAGACATTTCAACTTTGAAAAACTTATTGAAAATACACAAAGACGAATGAAACTCATACCTTAAAGAGGTTATGGATACCGGAACGTTCAAATTCCTTCACTGACATCTTATAACATTCATTAATTTCATTGTTAGTGACGATTCCTTTGAACGTCCTCCATGCGTAACCCTCGTCCAGCACCAGGTTCGAAGGACGATCGGATGGCTCAGACGGATGTGGCTTGCGATAAGTTTTGGCTGGAGGGGGAGTAGGGTCAGTCTGGACGAGATGAACTATCTGGACAGGTTCCACATCCACCTGAGGGTCGTCCATATTAACCATCGGAGTTGTGAATTTGGGAACCTTAGGGAGAGAAGTTTTGCCAGGATTTTGTTTCTTAGAACCTCAACGACTGGGAAGATCATCTAGATCCACAGCATCGGATATTGATTTAGATTTTCTCTTCCTTGTTTGGACGGAAGTATTCTGGACGACAGGTGGTGCAGTTACACCCTCGTCCCCACTAGTTACTGTTTTTTCCTTATTCTCCCTTATTGTAATTATTCCTAAGACGAGGGAAATCAGTTAAAAAAAGGAAAAGAAGAAAGGATGGACGATACTTACTTCGACGAGTGGTTTCTTCATGTCCTAGCTTCTCAACAGTAGGTTCTGGGCCAAGCCCCCACGTAGCTAGACGACTGAGATTGACGAGACCGTGGAAGGTTCTCCTAGGGAAGGCGCGCACTTGGTCAATTCGATCCAAATGAAATTTGTCCAAGCGTGGACGAGCAACAGCTGCATCAATAAAAAGGAAAAAGGGTTAGACGACTGAAAGTTGGAAAACATAGAGAAAAATAAAGTAAAATGGAAGGAGACATACCCTCAGGACGAAGACGACCTAGAGGGCCGGTAAAAGGTGGGAAGGGGACATTACCCACATCAGCTGGGTCCTCAGCCTAATTTCCGAAAATAATAAAAAATTCTTTTTTCCAGAGCCTGTCAGACGAGCTACGGCCTTTTATTAAACTATAGTAGGAGCCTCTGGACGAGAACTGGTAAAAACCAACAGACTTCTTTATTTCTGAAGGCTTGTAACAATAAAGGAACTCGTCCATTGTGATGGGACAGTCCCTTTCCAACGCCTCATGCCATAGCACTTGCATGGCAACCACCATCCTCCATCCATTGGGGTTGAGCTGGTTAGGTCCAATACCCAACCTATGGAGAAGACCTCTACAAAAAGAATTTAGAGGAAACCTAAGGCCAGCTAAGAGGTAAGAAGTATATACTCCTAAACCAGAAGAAGGAGAGCAACACCACTCTCCCTCCTTGGGTAGACGAGGGTTGAATTCAAGAGGGATCTGGTATCTATCTACAAGGGTTTTTAATTTAGGGGCGTCCAGGGTGGACGCTACCTCGGGGGCACAACTGTATATGACATTCTCCTCTTCCTCATCCTCCTCTTGAGAAACGCAAGGTGGTTCTCTGGACGAGCTAGCCCCAGCCCCGGATGCCGTCCTACGTTGCATTTCCTGAAATTCCTCAAAAGGAATGCCAGAAACCCCAGACGAGTATTGCTCATTCGTGGAACTACTACTATGGCTCGTGCTTCCCTCACCACTCTCATAACTACCAGAAGAAACGTCCTGGTACTCATCTATTTCTCTCTCCATACTACTAGACGAAAACATTACTGAAATAAAGATTAAGACGAAAACCTAAGAAGGAAAGAAGAAATACCTGAAAACTAGGATGAGGAGCTAGACGAGACTCTTGGACGAGATGGCAGAAGGGAGATTATGAGAATGGTGAAGGGCAAGAAAGAGAAAGTACCTATTTATAGGGCCCAAAAAAGGGTTAACGAAGCGACGCCAGCCATTCAGAAAACGAAACGTGGCAGTCACTTGGGAAAATGTAATCAATGCAACAGGTCAACGAACTAAATCATGACACGTGGCTACAAAAAGGCGTGGATTAAATCCCCACAATATCCTTGGACGACACCCTAGACAAGGGGGCAACTAATGGGATAGCAAAAATTATTATCTATGGTTCGTCTAGAGGAGTCGTCCATGATCACCAGTTAGCCAAATGGCCAGACCATCTCTGATTCGTCCAGATATGTCGTCCCTGAGTATTGATCAATCGAATAAACCTCAGGCAATCAAGACGGAAGAGTTGTCCATGTGCATAGCTCATGGACGACCACACAACATCAGTCTGTATACAAAGAGTCGTCCATGGGCAAAGCACATGGACGACCATGTCACACTTGACAAAATTCTGGAGTTCTAGAGTGGTTAACCAACCCGTGTTCATCGCCAGCAATTTCTCCTAAGTATGTAACTTCCATCAGCAGTTACTACTTCTATAGCCGTAGGGGAAGTTATTTCCGTAATTTCGGACTTCCACGAATCTTGGGGAAGTTACTAAACCAAATAACTGCCCCAAGGTTCCCTATATAAGGACCGGTCTGAATCAGGCAAAGGTATGAGAGCATTCTAACATTACTCCAATACAGTTAGAACTCCATTCGTGAGAAGATACTTAGTCATCGGAGGGTCTTAGGCCGGTCCACTCCGGTCTCCTTTGATATTTTGTTTATTTTTTAGGCCTTCGCTACCACTTTCAGCCCATCGAAGCCGAGTTGTCCAACCTACTGATTCTGTCCAGCATCAAATTATATTTTCATTTAATATCTTATTTATAGTGTGGAAAAGAAATTTACAAATATGAAAGTAAAGTGTCAAGTGTGTAGTCCAAATTTTTTAAGGAAAAAAAAAACTATAAACCTTATGGACATGTAATTTTATTGGACTCAATTAAGTAACATAATAATTTTGTGTTAAAAACAAGTCTAAAAACTTGTTGGACTCAAATAAAAGCACAAATTTTAACCCAAAAAAAAAAAAAAAAAAAAAAACTCATTTTAAAGTACTTGTCTATGTATCATACGATATGTGCTATTTTACAATACGATGTGATCCATACAATACACTCCACTATATTGTATGATTCATGAGTGCTACCGATACATTCTTACAATACAAAACTTTTTGTACATGATAATACATGTATTTTACGATAAATATCAGATATTGTATGATTCAAACAATTATATATGGTTGTACCTATTAAAAAATGAGAGGCTTTTAAAAGTTGTACATAAGCAAATAAGTAAAAAAGTTAAAAGAAAAATACTAATTCAAACTCTTACAATATACTAACCTCATCACACATGCGTTGAGGCTTTTTTTTTTTTTTTTTTGTTAGTTTAATATAATTTTTCAATTTGAATTTATCTATTATTAGTAAGGTTACATAGAAATGAATTTTTAAGATAGTGTGTGCTAGTTTTTAGGGGAAAAAATGTATCAAACGTGCGTGAGATATACTAATTTTTAGGAAAAAAGTTTCTAGTAGTTTTTTTTTTTTTTTTGAATTACAATTTTAACCTCATTTTTTTATTTTTTAGGAATAAAGATTATCTAATTAGATTATGGGTATTTTTGACATTTTTTGGAGTCATAACTAACTTTCTGAATCTTCTTAATATATTTAAAGATAAAATCTTAAGAATAAAATATAACATGTTAGGTAAAGAAAATAGTAATAATCAGAAAGAAAATTTATAATAAACTCTCAAAAAACTACTTAATACTAGAAGTAGATTTGACACTGAAAGCATTTATATTTGATGAGCCAGTCGGTTGCAGCAATGGTTTGTCCTGAACAAGATCAGGTTAGATTGGGTTCATGTCAGAAACACATAATGGACTAAAACAAATTGCTATTACTACGATCTATATCTTCTTCTTCTTCTTTTTTCTTTTTTTGTTTAGGCTTGGATGGGTTTTCTGATGCAAGTCCAATTTTGGTCTTCACCTAGATCTATTTTCCAGAAACGTCCCTCCAAAGTCCAAAGAGCTATAGCAGAGTAGTTTTCGGAAACACCCTTGGGAGTATACAAGCTATTGAGACATGTATCTGATACTTAGCTAGTAAAGCAGTGTTTCTACCCTTGGCTGTTTGCAAACCAAGCCCACCTTCCTCCTTCAATTTCGCTACCTTTTGCCACCCAACCCAATGGATTTTTTTGGACGATTCTGACGACCCCCAAAGAAAGTTTCTATTCACCCGGTCTATCCCCTCAAGGATTTTATTCGGAATGTGAGTGCATTGCATAACATATGCTGGAATAGCCGCTGAAGAAGCTTGAATTAGGACCGCCCGACCAGCCAAAGAGAGTAAGTTACCTTTCCACCCAGCTAACTTGGTCTTCACCCTATCGAGGATGAAATTGAAATCTTGAGAAGAAGAACCAGGATGCTTAATAGGAATTCCAAGGTACTTTCCAAGAGACGGGGTTGAGGCAAAGCCAAGTATATCACAAAAGGATTCCCTAGCATCCCTTTCCACATTTGGCGAGAAATAAACTCTTGATTTAGCATCACTTACAGATTGACCCGATAATCTGCAAAAATCATCCAGAACATCCCTAATAGCCGAACAATTAGAATGATCAGCTTTGGCAAACAACACCAAATCATCTGCAAAAAATAGGTGTGAAAATGCCAGGCCACTGTTCGAAGCCTTCACGGGCTGCCATAGTTTAGCATTACACTTCTCCTCTGAGTTGGCCAAGAAATTCCATACAAAGAATGAATAAATAGGGCGAGAGAGGGTCTCCTTGCCTAATCCCTCTAGACGGATATATTGGATCAAGTGCTTCACCATTGAACAAGATAGACGTTGAGACCGTGGATATACAGCTCATAATAATATCAATCAAATCAGATAGTAAATTGGCCCTAATCATCATATCCCTTATGAAGCTCCATTCGAGGTTATCGTATGCCTTTTCTAGATCAATCTTTAAGGCCATGTACCCCACCCTTCCTTTCTTCTTACTGATGGTATGAACGACTTCCTGCACTATGATTGCATTATCAATGCCCTTTCTTCCGGGGACAAAAGTCGTTTGGAGAGGAGAGATAAGCTTGTCCAAATACGGTCGAAGTCTGGCAACAATAATCTTTGTCACAATCTTGTATACAGTATTACACAAACTAATAGGTCTATAGTTGCTCAACGTCTCAGGACTTTGAATCTTTGGGATTAAGGCAATAAGGGTTTGGTTCAAATATTCCGGAATAGTCCTCTCCGTAAAAATCTTTTTAATCACATCAATCACCGACTTGCCCACAATCAACCAAAACCTGTGAAAGAATCCAGCATGCAAACCATCTGGACCCGGCGCTTTAAACGCTTTCAGAGACCATAGGGCAGATTTTATCTCTTCTCCGTAGCAATCCCACCAATACTCTCCTTGTCTTCATCAGATAACCTAGCCTGCCAATGGGATACAACGGGTGCAGCCCGAGAGCCCGATGTAAAGGAAGAAGTGTAAATACTGCTGAAACCACTTCTAAACATCTCCTTAACAGCACTTTCTTCATGAATCCACTCCCCCACATGATCCTTAATGGCCAAAATCTGATTTCTCTTTCTTTGAACAAGAGTAGACACATGGTAGAAGTTGGTATTTCGGTCACCTTGAATCATCCAATTAACCCAAGACTTTAAAGCCCAAAGCTCTTCTTCTTGATTAAGCACTCGGTCTAATTCCTTAAGGAGCTCATTTTCCAAATTAACCAGGAAAACAGAAGGTTTCACTGATAAGGCCCTCTGAATACCATTGATCCTAGCCAACAGATTCTTTTTCCTAGTAAAAATATTCCCAAAGTGGGAACTATTCCACCTTATTGCTGCTTGAGTAAACCTGTTCACTGCATTCCCTAAAGTAGTAGGGTCTCTCCAAGCATGAGTCACAATAGAAGGGAAGGATGGTTCGGACAACCAGCAAGTTTGAAATCTAAAAGGCCTTTTTCTTCCCCCGATTATTCTCGGCTGCATCTCCAAAAGAATAGGGCAGTGATCAGAATGACAACGGGTGAGATGAACAACTCTAGCTTCCGGATACAAAACGCACCAGCTAGGATTCACAAAAATCCTGTCTATTCTTTCCTAGATTAGAGCTTGGACCTCCCTTCTGTTTGTCCAAGTAAAACGGGGCCCCGAAAACCCTATGTCAATCATGTTACATTTATCCAGGCACTCTTTAAATAATAGCGACCTATTGATACTAACTTCTCTTCCCCCGAATTTATCATCCTCCGTAAGAGGCTCATTGAAATCCCCCACCAAAACCCAAGGCATATCATGCAACTCAGCAGTTTTAATAAGGTTATTCCACAAAATAAATCTTTCAGCAGATCTAGGACTAGCATACACAGCAGTAAAGAGCCAGCTAGAGTTAGAATTTCGTACCTTAACTATAGCATGAATTTCCTGCTCAGTATTTGCCAAAGGCGTGACATCCACTCTGTCTGAATCCCACAGAAGCCAGAGCCCACCGGCATAACCAATGGTATCCGTATGCACTGCACCATCAAAGGGCATTCTGTCAGTAATCTCCTTTGCTTTACTACCCCCAACACGGGTCTCCATTACAACCAAAATCGCTGGATTATGATTCCGAACCAGCTCACCAACATGCTTCTGAAAAGAGGGCTTACGAGCACCTCTACAATTCCACACAATTATATTCATGAGGACAAAAATAAAATGGATTGAGGCAAAATCAGGTTGAGATAGCATCTCCGCCTCCTCCCTCAAGCTCCATTTGATCAGCATCAAAACCGCTCTGAGATGCCGCACTCCCAATTCCCACTCCTTCAATGCCCTGAGAAGTCTGAACAGCTTGGGCTGATGAAGCACTCTTTTCCCTATGGGACTTGTATAAACCGGCTAAGGTACCAGTCTTCAGCACCGCTCCGCCTCCATCGGCGGAAAAGCCGTCATTACAGTCCCCTTCATGAACTTCGCATCCATCCAGACTAATTCCGACATTGGTGTGTAGCCCTCCCTTGCAAATACCTTCTTCAGTTGACCACTGCACTTCCATATTCGCTGGAGCTTCACACCGACCCATACCACAGCTCGGCTCGGCTTTACTCTCATCTCGGCATGGGTGCTTCTTGGAGTCTCGGCGATCTCCTCCTTTAAATTGATACCCCGTTTCTGGCCATGGCGCAGACGTGAGCAAAATTTCCGGCGAGTCACGCGAAGTTGGAAGCTCATTTCGACCTTGAGCTGTTGGCTGTGTGTTCTCTTCATCTCTTCTTGCGGCATCTGCAGAAGAACTTTGGCCAGCCCTAGCACGCGCAAGAGCTTTCTTGCCTTTCACTGAGTTCTTCACGTTGGACTTTACATGCCCCATATCTTTCCCAAGCCCATTCCGGTTTATATCTTCCTCCAGACCCATATTGTTTGGGCTTATCTCAACCTCAATAACGTCTCCAATACTGGGCTCCTTCACTAAATGTTGGAGAGAGCTTGCCAACATAGGCCCATTAATCTCCCTGATGGGCGCCAGCTTTCTTTTTACTTCCTTACCAAGCCCATTACTGAGCCCGGTCTGTAAATTCCCCATATTCGTCGCTTTCTCAAAACCACTTCGTACCAGACTTTGTTGTGGCTGCTCACGCCCCTGACCTATAGAGGTCCCACCATTTCTCTGCTTCCTTGTCTCTTGTCTCCTATGTGTAACGACTACCCACGGGCCGTACGTACTTTCTGCAGTCTCCTCCTTCGCACTACCATTCACACTCCCACTAGACCCTTGTCCTTTCTCCACCTTGTCCTCTGCATGCAAATCGAATGGGAAAGAATCCACGCTCCCTTCCGTTGTCTTCTCCGTCCTTCCACTACGTGGTTCTTGCCAGATAGTGTACGGGCAAAATTCTTTCCGATGTCCTACTCTACCACACTCAAAACATAATTTTTGGATACCCTCATAACACACAGGTTGCTCAAACTTCCCTATTAGAATAGCCGTAATCAATGGCTTGTTGACATCAATCTGTACACAGAGCCTAGCAAACTTACCTTTGGTTTCAGTGGCCGTGTGCGTGTCAACCTGCAGCACGTTCCCAATTGACTTGCCAATCTGATGTAGTGCTTCCGCATGATAATACTCAATAGGTAACTCATTTAGACGAATCTAGATTGCTACCGATGAAACATTGGCCGTCGCCGGCCGGAAATCAGGCTCCCACGGTCTAATGGATAGAAAATGCCCTCCGATAAACCATGGTCCCTTCCTAAGGATAGTCTCATAGTCCTCCTTAAGCGATAGACGTGTGAGGAAAAATCCCTGTCCAAGGGGTACACAATCCAGCCTCCCAGCAGGCTTCCATAGAGATAAGAGCTTGTTCTGAATATAGTTGATCCCAACTGACCGCCCAACAACTTTAACAATAAGCGCTCTTGTCCATAGGCTCCGAATCTGTTGTTTAAAGTCTTTGGAGAACCTCACTGCCACCAAACCTTCACGGAGAGCTTCCACCTCCTCATCTGATTCTAAATCATCCTCCATGTGGTCTTCAAAGCTGAAGGCCTGAGTGTAGGCCCCTGGGACCTCACCGACCAATCTGTCTTTGAAGGTCCCTGTTTGATTCCAAACGCCATTGCCATACCTCATCGCGGTAGTAGGAACGTCCTGCCCATTTTGCCCATCCTGAAACCCTGCATGTCCAACATTCTTTACTTTTTTATTACTACGAGAGAGTTCCTCTTGTTCTTCCGTTGAAAGCACGAGAGAGCGAGAGCTGTCTATATTTCAATGAGGGCTGTATGTGGACAGTTGGAAGAGACAGTAAGGTCAGTTTTTGGTGGGAAAATTGGACGGGTAAAGGTGCTCTCCGCTACATGATCCAAGGACCTCTAACCCAAAGAGCTGAAAAATGGAAGGTGGGTGATATTCTGTCAGACATGGGTTGGGATTGGGATAGAATTCCTTTTGAGCTTCCCTCTCAGGTCAAGTCATTAATTCAAGCAACCCCCATTCCCTTCACGAGTCGAGGTCAAGACAAGCTAGCTTGGTCAGGTAATCCGAGAGGAATTTTTGATCTAAGGAGTGCCTACTCTATTGCTACAAAGGAGGAGTCAGGCCATTCCTTCAACTATGATTGGATTTGGAAGCTTCAAACTCTGCCTAGAATTAAAACCTTCTTGTGGTTGTGTACACACAATAGCATAGGTGTAAAGGTGTGCCTTGCTAAAAAAGGGGTAGTGGTTGATGAGCTATGCCCTATATGTCAAAGAGAGCCTGAGACGATCATTCATGCCATTAGAGATTATGCTTGGGTCAAAGCCGTGTGGTTACAACTGGGAGTGAGCATATCCAATCAAGCCTTTTGGATGAGCATTCTCCAAGAGTGGATCACTAGCAATGGGAAAACAAACAACAGCTTTGATCGAGGTAACATCCCTTCGAAATCTATCTTTTCTTTTGCTGTGTGGTGTATTTGGAAAAGTAGGAACATGTTTGTCTTCAATAGGAAAGGACTGAATCAATATTTGTCTAAGGAAATTATGAACCAAACTGTGGAATTCTTCTACTGTGTTCAATCTCCTAGAAACCCATGTCGCAAAGTCTTAAGGGCTATTCGATGGGAGAAACCCCCTACAGGATGGAAGACGCTCAATACTGATGGTTCTTGTGTGGGTGGATCGGATAGAGCTGGATGTGGAGGATTGGCGAGGGATGAGTAGGGAAATTGGGTAGGGGGCTTTACTAGTCATATTGGCTCATCTAATAGCTTTATTGCAGAACTTTGGGGGCTTAGAGAGGGGCTGCTGCTTTGCTACAACTTAAACATTGATTCTCTTGTTGTTGAATTGGATGCTCAAGCTGTGGTGGAGGTTTTTTTGAATGCGGCTTATGTTAACAATGTCATTTCTCCCCTGTTGGATGACTGTAGGCGATTGATAGCTCGCTTCCATCGTATTCGCTTTAACCATTGCTATCGCCAAGCCAATAGGTGTGCAGATTTGCTGGCTAGGATGGGTGCTATGCAGGATGTAGATTTTATTTCTTTTAGTAGTCCTCCTATGGACATTTGTAGTGCTTTATTTGATGACTGTAATGGTGTGCTGTTCAGCAGGATGTGTCCTGTTCTGGATGTAGTGGTTTAGTTGTTTTTTAATGCATCGTCGTTTTACCAAAAAAAAAAAAAAGACATGTATCTGATACTTTAGGTCGCTTTTCATGTTTTAACAAGAAGAACAGGCCAAAATGGGCATTTGTCTCTTTTGCCAAAACTTTACAACAAAATATCTCATGTCTAAAACTATTTAGGAAAATGTCCCTGTTTTGAAACTCAATTTTCTAAAAATCGAGTTTCAATTTAAAACTCAATTTTTGGACAATTAAGTTATAGCGAACTGAAAATTTAAAAAAAAAAAAAAAAAAGTGTGGAACACGAGTTCCTTGAAAATATTCAAGTGGAACTCGAGTTCTTTGAATGGAACTCAAGTTCCAAAAATTTTTTTTTTCTAAGTTCAATTTCGCTATAACTTGATTGTTTAAAAACCAAGTTTTACATTTGAAACTCGATTTTCTAAAAATCAAGTTTCAAAATAGGGGCATATCCCTAAATAGTTTCAGACAATGAGCATTTTGCTAGAAAGTTTGTGAGAAATGAGTAAAACCCCATTTTGGCCAAGAAGAACAAGAAGAAGTTTCAACACATTTTAAAGGGTTACAAAAGTGGAATCAATCCTATTCCTATCATCAGTTAAGAATATGCAATAGAGCATGATACCGTTGGAAAGCTAGAGGGGTTTTACATCATGACCTAATTTTGCCATTTAAAACTAAAAAATAAACAATTAATTAAGGGGGGGGGGGGGGGGGGAAAAAAAGCAGCTATCCGAATAGTGATTATAACATTGTGACTAGCAAAAGTTGTCCGTGTTTCAAGCATAACAGAGAAAATCACTTATGGGTGGAAACACTATTTGTAAGTAACAGCCTATATCTGATATTTTAGGTCTCTTTTCAAAACATTTTATTTTAATGGGATGACCTAAGCGCAATCCGTACGTCTTATATATATATAGTCATTATCACGTACCAAATTAAATCTGCTAGGAAACGCAATAGAGGCTATCATTCGAAATACCTAATTTTGCCATGAGAATTTTAATAATTAAAATAATAGAAAATGTTATCACAACAGTGTCAAGTATGTGATTTTGAAAAAACCAGAACAGAAAACCCATAGTGGATATCTTTGAAGCAGCATTATTTATATTTATATATTTTTTATTATTATTGTTAGAGAAATATTAGCCCATTAGCATAGGCCCAAGCCTAATTCTACTTTGTGTGCAAGCCAAGTCTCCTACTTGTACTAGAAGTCTATTAGTCTAGGGTTTAGTCTACTATATATACACATGTTATGATTCATTGTAACACAGGATTTGTACTACACTATAATATATTATTGATGTAGCCCTTTAGGGTTTCCTCCGTGGATGTAAGCCGTTAGGCTGAACCACGTAACCCTCGTGTGTTATTGTGTTTTATACTTTATGCTTTCACTTCCGCATCCATATTAGCATATTCAACATGGTGTATCAATGCTAATATTTAACAATTATTATTATTATTATTATTATTATTATTATCATAGCAGTTGCCGAGTCATCAGGAACTTCTTCCCATTTTTATGCTAATGCCAAGGTCAAAATTTTTATGCTAATGCACTACATTCTTCTAGCAGAATTTTCAAAGAAAGTGATTGCTAGTTAGTGGTGATGAAGCGTAAGTTCGTCAGTAGAATGAATTCGTCAGTAGAGTTGGTCAGATGAAGGCAATCCTCAGCCTATATGATCGTACTCTCAAAGGTGGTCACCGGTGTGGTGCCTGCCACAAGGCCTCCGATGCCAAAGTCAGTATAAGAAGCTCTCTAGGAAATGAACAATGTAATTGGAAAGAATGAAAGAGATCTCTTAGTATTTGAGTATGTATGTACCTGGTCCTTAGCAACGTGGGAGACTTATATATGTTCTTATGGCCTCTAGCCGTTGGGGTAGTTATGGAGGTCTTAATGCTCCTTTTGGTAACGTCTGGGGCCGTTTAATGTGCCATCACTGTCTTTCAACGGATTGTACAGCTGTCCCTATAACCGTTTTGGGTTTGATTGCCTGCATTGAATGGTCTGGATATCTTCGTCAGTAAAGCATATAATTGACTCATCCAGCCAGAGTTTGGATTCGTCCGTATCGATGGGATCGTCCATGTGTACATGAACTCGTCAGACCCGTCAGTTGCCCCCCGATTCTGTGTTCGTTATTTAAATGACAATCATTGAATGCGAAGAGTTTTACAGTTTACGAGTGTCGTTTGGGATTTCGATACGCATTAAATGCAAAGCGGCGGCGTTTCGCAAATCATGGCACACGTGGCACGCGTTGGTGGGTGGAGTTAATGCTTTGATTTGGTGGGACTATTGGGCTTCCCGCTGGTTTTTTCAGTTTTCCAAAGCCTTAGTTTAAAACCTCTTCTTGTTCACATTTTTCAAAAATCCTTCAATCATTTGCTTTGATCATCCTCTCCAGCGACCTCTCTCTGCAACCTTTCTGCGAATTAGCAATTGGTGTGGTGGTGCTCCCTCTTCTGATCGCTTCCTTAAGGTACGCCCATTCTCCTGTGTTACTCTTCTTTGCCTTGTTATGGCTTTGCATTTGATCTTTTTCTTTTTTCTTTTTTGTTCTAAATTCCACGGGGGTTTAGTTCGCCGTTGTGTCTTTTGGTTTTCATGCTTAGTAGCTCTGAGGTTAGGGTAGCTTGCCCCTCAATTTCATTCCTTTTTGCTCGCTTAGGAGGGTTTTTGGGGGTTTCCTCTAATATTGAGGATTTTGTTTTTGAGGGTAACTGTCTGAGTGTTGCTTTGGCTGATCTGTTGCCTTTGCTTCGTCAGTCTTTAGATTGGTTTGTGAACGAGGTTGGAGTGCGAGTAGGTATGTCCGAAGTTAGGTCGAGCGAGCTTGAAACTGGGTTGTCGTCCAACGGCGGCCCAGCGGAGGAAGATACCGCCGTCTCTGGCTCTCGAGAGGTTAGGGCTTTTTATGCCCTGGGAGAGGAGTGTGGGCTAGATGCTGACACGTTGGCCAGGTTTAGAGATAGATTCCAGTTTCCGGATCGAGTTAGGGTTCGTCTGCCCAGTGTGGAAGACCGGGCGTGTCACTTCTTCCTAGGTGAGGTATGCTTTTATGAGGCTGCCTTCACTTGTGGGTTGAGGTTTCCCGTCCATCCTTTCTTGATGGAGTTGTTAGATCACTTTGGTATCGCTCCGGGGCAACTTATGCCCAACTCGTGGAGAATTTTAATCAGCTGTATGGGGATATGGCTGGTAGCTAATGACGGGGATATGATCAGGGTTGACGAGCTGGTGTATTTGTATCGTTTGAAAGCGTTAAAGGAGCATGGGTATTATGAACTAGTGCCTTGGGAGAGAGGGACTAGGATTGTCAAAAAATTACCTTCGTCATTCAGGTATTGGAAGTCCAGATTCTTCTATGTGTCTGGGGACGATTTTGAGATGCCCTCGGGGGAGGTTTGGGGTGATCACCCGGTGTTACGTCGTCGGTGGGAAACCCCGACTTTAGGTGCGTCAACATTTCTTCTTCGTTTCTTGAATTCTGTCGTGCTTACAATTATGGCCGCTAACAGCCTCTCTCTCTCTTTTTTTTTTTAGTTAAAAGACGACTAAAGCTTAAGAGCAGGTATAGAGAACGTGTGCAGAAGGCTGTCAAGTACGCGCAGACGATCGAGAGCTGGGATGATCTCGTCGATCCCAGAACTCTTGCGTTCTACTGTCTCGAGCTTGAGCCCTCTGCCTTTGTTTTGAAAAACCTTGACATAGAAGGAAAAAAGAGTAAGTTCTAGCTTCGTCAGTATTGACCTTTCTTTCTTGTGCTTTTCCTCGGGGCTAATGTTCTTCTTTTGACAGAGATGACGTCGAAATTCAATAAAGATATGTATGCGAAGATGAGGGCCAAGAAGGACGAGCCCTTGTCCAACATAGGAAAAAAGACCATGCGTGTAGTAGGGAGGGGTCTTTCTGCCACTCCGCCATCTTCCGTTCCCTCGTCTCCGGCACTGAGACGACGAGGACTGCTTCTCCATCTACTTCAGTGGAGGAGCTCCCCACGCCCGTCTCCAAGAGGCCACGCCTGACAAGGAAAGAGAAAGAGAAAGAGGATGTTGGTCGCTCAACAATCTGGGGTGACGAGAAGCTGGCAGTTGAACGGGCCCACAGCATTGTGACGGCTGACGACCTGAAGGCTTTCTCTGGGGTCTCCTTTAATACAGTCGCTGGTGGCCACGTCCATAAGCTCGTTCAGGTGAAGTGCTTTACTTCTTTCATGAGCAACCTTTTTTTTTTTTTTTTTTTTTTTACTGAAGAATTAGTACTTCTTTTCAGGTTCTGGGAGAGAGCTTACACATTGCTTCTGAGTATCTTACTCAAGAGGCTAAGCTGGCATCCCTTTCGTCAAAGGTGCAAGCTCTGGACAATGAGAACTCAAAGCTGAAGAAGGACCTTATTAACTCTATGGACGAGGCCACTACTTTAAAGGAGAAGGTCAAGGGTTTAGGTGACGACCTTGGAGTTGAGCGCCAGCTGAACTTGGAGAAGGATGAGCAGCTCCAGAGCTCTAAGGAAATGCTGAAGACCATTGCAGCGAGGTCCGTTGAGGCCTTTCAAACCACTGAAGAGTACAATACTGTGCTTTTCAGTTGGTATTTTAAAGGCTTTGAGCTTCTTCGGAGATATATGGTCAAGCACCCAACCGGCGTCGACATGGGGAACCTAGACTTGGAAGAAGTGGACAGGGAGATGGCCACTGACGAAGCTGCTCTGTCCGCGGTCCCTGCTGATGATACTCCAGGAGATGCCCCTGTTGACGATGCTGCTGCCGTTGATGCCCCTCCTGCTGCTGAAGCCTGAGCTTGCTACTTAGTTGTTAACAGAAATATTTCTTTTGTCTATTTGCCTGTGATGGCTTTTTGTAAATCTTATTCAGAAACATTTTTCTTTTTTTCTTTTTGGGGAACAATGTTTAAACCCAGTGTTTATGGGTTTGCAAAAGAAACAATGGTGATTTCTTGGTTTTAATTTACTTCTTGCATCTTACCTGTGTTTGCAAGTTATATGCTCTTAATTGCATGGGCGATGTGTTTGGTGAAATATTTTTCGTTTCTATGAGACATACCTTCTTTGGATCTGTGAGCGTCAGTAGTTTATATTTGTCATGATATGGCGTCGTGATCGTCAGTAGTTTACATCTGTCAACGCGGAATCTTACTACTTAGTCATTTTTTGGCTTTTCAATCATCCTTAGTGATATTATATTCGTCAGTAACTTACATCCGTCTTCGCGGAATCTTGTTACTTAGCCATTTTTTCAGCTTCTTATGACTTACACCTTTTTCAGGGTTTTGTAGTCGTCAGTAACTTACATCCGTCTAGGCGGAATCTTGTTACTTAGCCATTTTTGGCTTTTAGGCGGGTTTATTCGTCAGTAACTTACATCCGTCTAGGCGGAATCTTGTTACTTAGCCATTTTTGGCTTTCGTTAGTTTCTCCAGGCTTGTTTATACACAAATATTGGCTGAATAATTCATTTATTGATCGTAAATGACGAATACGTCTTTCCATTACATCTACTGATGATATTTCTTCAAGTGTTCAATGTTCCACGGTCTTGGGAGCCTTTGTCCGTCTAGGGTCTCCAGGTGGTAGCTGCCTTGTCTGGAGTAGTGAATGACTTTGTATGGCCCCTCCCACGTGGGGCTGAGCTTTCCTTGAGTTGGGTCTTTAGTTGCCTGAGTTACTTTGCGCAAGACGAGGTCCCCTATGTTGAGTCTCCTGAGCTTCACCCTTCTGTTGTAGTAGTCTGTCATTTTTCTCTGGTATTCCGTCATCTTGCTGAAGGCTTTGTCTCGTACTTCGTCAAGGCAATCTAGGTCAACTCGCAGTAGGTCGTCATTTTCATCTTCATTGAACGCTTCTCTCCTGGTGCTGGTTATTCCCACTTCGACAGGGATCACTGCTTCGGTACCGTAGGTGAGTCTGAAGGGGGTCTCTCCTGTTGGGGTTCTAGCCGTGGTTCTGTAAGCCCACAAGACGTTGGGCAGTTCTTCTGGCCAGGCTCCTTTCGCGTCGTCCAGTTTGGTCTTTATGATCTTGGGCAACGTGCGGTTCGTTACTTCCGTCTGTCCATTCGCTTGTGGGTGGCCTGGTGACGAGAACTGGTTCTTGATGCCCAAGCCCGAGCAGAAGTCCTTGAAACTTTGGCTATCGAACTGTCGTTCGTTGTCCGATATGATCGTCCGTGGGATCCCGAACCTGCAAACTATATTCTTCCATACGAACCCCTGGATTCTGGCCTCGGTGATGATTGCCAATGCCACTGCCTCAACCCACTTAGTGAAATAATCAATAGCAACTAGTAAGAATTTTACCTGACCTTTGCCTTGAGGTAGTGGGCCAACGATGTCGATTCCCCATTGTGCGAATGGCCATGGAGATGTTATCGTCGTCAGCTTTTCTGATGGGAGCCGTTGAATGTTCCCGAACCTTTGACATTTGTCACATTTCTTGACGAACCTTGTTGCGTCATCTTGCATGATCGGCTAGAAGTAACCTGTTCGCATAATTTTTCTTACCAGGGATTTTGGGCCTATATGATCTCCGCAGATCCCTTCATGGACCTCTTTCAGGACGTATTCAGCCTCTCCTTCGTCAACGCATCTCAAGTAGGGCATGGAGAAACCTCTTTTGTATAAGGTATCATTAAGAATTGTGAATCTGGCAGATCTCTTCTTGATCTTCCTAGCTTCATCTTCATTTTGGGGTAGGTGGCCATCCTGAAGGAAGGACACGATGGGCGTCATCCAGCTACTTGTGCCCTCGACTGCGAATGTTGAAAATTCTTCTATGCTGGCGTTTCTCTGTATCTCCATCATCAAGTCTATCCTTGATTCTGTCTCTTCCGACGAGGCTATCTTTGAAACTTCGTCTGCAGCCATATTCTGGCTTCTTGGAATTTGGATGAACTCCACTTTTTCGAACTCTTGAGTCAAGCGTTTCGTCAACCTGAGGTATTTCTGCATTCTCTCTTCTTTTGCTTCGTACTCTCCTCTGATCTACCCAATTATTAGCTTTGAGTCGTTCTGGACTAGCAGGTTCTTGGCCCCAAGCTCCCTTCCGAGCCTCAAACCTGTCAGAATTCCTTCGTACTCAGCTTCGTTGTTGATGGCTGGAAATTTCAGCTGGACTCCATATTTCAATGTCTCTCCGTCAGGTGTGGTTATGACGACCCCTACTCCCCCTCTTTTTTGGGCTGACGAGCCATCGGTCTGCATCACCCATGTCTCGTCCATGTTGGCAAGGCTCGGCTCGTCTGGGTGGGTAAACTCGGCGATGAAGTCAACCAGAGCTTGTGCTTTGATGGCCGTCCTGGGATGGTACTCCACGTCGAATTGGCTGAGTTCAATTGCCCACTGGACCATCCTCCCGGCTGCCTCAGGTTTATTCATAGACTTCTTGATGGGTTGGTCTGTCATCACTAAGATTGGGTTTGCCTGGAAGTATTGCCTAAGCTTGCGCGAGGCTACTATCAATGCAAACGTGATTTTCTCGATCTTTGGGTACCTGAACTCAGCTCCTTAGAAAGCTTGGTTGACGTAGTAGACTGGGAGTTGTTTCCTATCTTCTTCTCGTATTAAGGCTGCACTGACGACTGTAGATGAAACTGCCAGGTATAAGTACAAATTTTCCCCTTCCTTGGACGGGCTTAGGAGTGGTGGATTGCTAAGGTAACGCTTAAGCTCTTGGAAGGCCGCTTCACATTCGTCGGTCCATTCAAAGGCTTGCTTCAGGGTCTTAAAGAATGGTAAGCATTTGTCCGTTGCCCTAGACATGAATCTGTTAAGAGCTGCAACCCGGCCTGTGAGCTTCTGGACTTCCTTGACGGTCTTAGGTGATGCCATATTAAGTATAGCTTGCACCTTCTTAGGATTTGCCTATTCCTCTCTGAGACACCATGAATCCGAGGAATTTTCCAGAGGCGACACCAAAAACACACTTACTAGGGTTTAGCTTCATTTGGTATTGCTTGAGGGTATCGAATGTCTTCTTAAGGTCGTCCAGATGCGCGAGTTCTTCCTTGCTCTTGACGAGCATATCGTCGACGTACACTTCCATATTCCTGCTTATTTGCTTGACGAACATTTTATTCACCAACCTCTAATACGTCGCTTCGGCGTTCTTCAGTCCAAAGGGCATTACATTGTAGCAGTAGAGCCCTTGGCTGGTGATAAAGGCGGTTTTATCCTGATCCTCGTCAGCCATTTTTATCTGGTTGTACCCTGAGAATGCATCCATGAATGTCAACAGCTTGTGCCCGGCCGTAGAGTCTACTAGCTGGTCTATTCTGGGAAGAGGGAAACTGTCCTTCGGGCAGGCCTTGTTTAGGTCCGTGAAGTCCTCGCACATTCTCCATTTTCCATTTGCTTTCTTTACTAGGACGACATTTGCCAGCCAGTCTGGATAGTACACCTCCCTGATAAAGCCTGCAGCCAAGAGTTTACTCACCTCGTCAGCAATTGCTTGGTCTCTTTCGGGTGCAAAAGTTCTTCGTTTCTGCTTGATGGGTTTCCTTTCTGGGTCCACATTCAACCTGTGTTGAATAACTTCTAGAGATATGCCCGGCATGTCGTCATGGCTCCAAGCAAAGACGACCAAGTTCTCCCTGAGAAACTGAATGAGCCTCGTTCTCATCTCAGGACTTAAGGTCGTCCCTATTCTGGTTGTTTTCGTCATTTCCCCTTCGATCAACTCCACTTCTTCCAGTGCTTCCACCTTTTCTTCCTCTTTTTCTTCCACTATCCACGCGTGGTTCTCCTTAGCTGCTAAAACAGCTTGATAGCATTCTCGAGCTAGAACTTGGTCTCCTTTAACTTCACTAACACCATCTTCCGTTGGAAATTTCAACTTCAAGCAGTAGGTGGATGTGGACGCCTTCCACTTGTTGAGTGCTGGCCTTCCGATGATGACATTATAGGATGAGGGACAATCTACTACCAAAAAGTCTATCTGACGAGTCAACTGCTTTGGGTACGTTCCCACTGTTACTGTCAGCGTCACTATGCCTCTGGGATACACCCTGTCACTGCTGAAACTGACGAGTGGAGAATCGAATGGACGAAGTCTTTTGGGATCCAGCTTCAATTGTTGGAATGCTGAAAAGTAAATGATATCGGCAGAGCTACCGTTATCCACGAGGATCCATTTGGTGTTGAACCCTTCTATGGTGAGCATTATGAC
The DNA here is from genome assembly GCA_032727855.1 of Quercus ilex subsp. ballota. Classification (NCBI taxonomy): domain Eukaryota; kingdom Viridiplantae; phylum Streptophyta; class Magnoliopsida; order Fagales; family Fagaceae; genus Quercus; species Quercus ilex. Next base: position 50,313,056 of record CM064915.1, read on the forward strand.
CAAGGGGTCATTGTGAGGCTGTTTCACTCCTCTGGAGTCACTTTCGTTGAAGGTCATATCCTGATCAGTTCGTCTGTACTTTGGCAAGGGTGTCATATGGACGCTATTCACTTGTCGCTGATGTGTTTTCTTGAGTGACTTGAATGAGCCCCCGGTGGTAGGCCCCCCTGCGATTGTCTATATCTCCCCGACCACATTTTGAGGAGGTTGTGATTGACGGCCGTCGTTCCTGGATGAGGACCCATGTTGGCCTTTGTTTTCATCTCGGAATTTATTGTGTTCTCCCTTCTTCACGAATTTCTGCAGCTTCCCCCTTCGTATCAATTCTTCTATCTGCTCTTTGAGATCGCTACAATCTTCGGTGTAATGGCCATGATCTTTGTGAAATTGGCAGTACTTACTTTTGTCGCGGACGTTAGGAGATGAGTGCAGTGGTCGCGGCCACTTAAGGTAGTGTTCGTCTTTAATCTGTGCTAAAATTTTGTCAACAGGCATAACGAGAGGGGTGAATTTTACCGTTCGTGGATTTTTATCATCTTTCCTTCTGACTCCGTCATTGATTCGACGATCTGGTCGGTCCCGCTTTTGCCCCCTAAGATCGTCTTCTTTTCTTCCTTTGTCCCCTGGTCTGTCCCCATCCTTGATAGCAACCAATGCGTCCTCAGCGTCCATGTACTTTTGCGCCTTGAGGAGCATTTCAGCCATCGTCTTTGGGGGGTTCTTCGCGAGTGAGCTGACGAGATCCCTGGACCTCAGTCTTGCCTTGAAGGTCGTTAGCTGCACCATATCGTCGGCTTCGTCTACCTCCAGTGTTTCCCTCGTGAAACGTTTTACATACGACCTCAGGGTTTCCTTTTCTCCCTCCCTGATGGTAAGCAAGTGGTCAGCGGTCCTCTTTGGTCGTTGTCCCCCAATAAAGTGACGCAGGAAGGCGTTGCTCAACTGCTCGAAAGTATTGATGGACGATGTTGGCAACTTTGTGAACCATTCTCGGGCAGCTCCCCTGAGTGTAGTTGGGAAGGAACGACACAATATTTCATCTGGGGGCTGTTGAAGTCCCAGGGTCGTCTTGAAGGTGTTTAGGTGATCTTGAGGGTCCTTCAGCCCATCGAAGGGCTCGAGCTGAGGTAACCGAAATTTTGACGGCACCAGGCAGTCGAGGACCGCTGTTGTGAATGGCGAATCCGTCGCCCGGACCATCCGATCCACGCTCCGCTCCGTTTTTTCTTTGATGGCATTCCTTAGTTCGTCCATCTCCCTCCTCATCTCCCGAAGAATATCTGAATTTTGCTCGGCGGGAGTGTTTGGCCTTCGATGGTCACTTCTTCTGTTGCTATCCCCCTCATCTTCCTGATTTCCCTTCGAACGATTTTCCTCCTGCTGAAGTCGTAACCTCATTTCTTGGTTTTGCCTGGTCAGTTCTTCAACTGTGGCTGCAAGGGCTTGAACTTGCTGAGCTAGAGCTGCAGAATCTTGATTAGACTCCATCCTAAAAAGAATAAGAATAAGGAACCACTATTTCGAGTTTGAACACGAAAAATGGGGTTTCCCACAGACGGCGCCAAACTGATGAAGCGTAAGTTCGTCAGTAGAATGAATTCGTCAGTAGAGTTGGTCAGATGAAGGCAATCTTCAGCCTGTATGATCGTACTCTCAAAGGTGGTCACCGGTGTGGTGCCTGCCACAAGACCTCCGATGCCAAAGTCAGTATAAGAAGCTCTCTAGGAAATGAACAATGTAATTGGAAAGAATGAAAGAGATCTCTTAGTATTTGAGTATGTATGTACCTGGTCCTTAGCAACGTGGGAGACTTATATATGTTCTTATGGCCTCTAGCCGTTGGGGTAGTTATGGAGGTCTTAATGCTCCTTTTGGTAACGTCTGGGGCCGTTTAATGTGCCATCACTGTCCTTCAACGGATTGTACAGTTGTCCCTGTAACCGTTTTGGTTTGATTGCCTGCATTGAATGGTCTGGATATCTTCGTCAGTAAAGCATATAATTGACTCATCCAGGCAGAGTTTGGATTCGTCCGTATCAATGGGATCGTCCGTGTGTACATGAACTCGTCAGACCCGTCAAGTGGGTTTAATAATGTCTCAATTAATAGGATCATGATAATAGTTTTATAATAATTAATAAAATGATTCAAATGAAAAAAAATATTATAATACGATCAGGATTGAAAAGACCTACTTGCTTGAAGAGACCAACTTACAACTACTCTTATATGGGGATAAAACTAAAGATTTGAGTTAATATATAATCAAAGGTCGTTTGTTTGAATAATCATAATTATTCTTTTCATAAGTCATAACTATGGAGGTAGTTTTCTTTTGCCAATCATATAATCCACACAAGACTAGTAATTTTTGTAGTTTCTTTATAAATTTTCTTTTTTATCTTAATATTTCACATTCACATTTATGGATATCAGACTTACGAATGAAATATATTACTTTTTGATAGGTAACTTAATGGCATGGCACCTTAATAAGATGGTAATACGTGAAATTTCTTCTAGATGGTGATGTGGAACCTCATAGACAAATTGAGACTAAGAAGAGGGGCTGATTTGCGAACCCAGCCCGACCTCCTCAATATCAAGCTACCTCAAAGACTTACCCTCGGCTAGATCTTGCAAATCCTGAGGTCTAATCACAAAAATCATGGTTCTCGTTTAAGAAGAAATTTTTTTAGCTCATTTTGTATTTCAATCTTCAACAAAGAATAAAAAGAAAATCACTCCCACCCACAACAACCAAAAAATGGGGAACAGAAAAAGGTATAGGGATGATTAACTCATTTAGAAAAAAAAAAAAAAAAAAAAAAAACCCTAGCATCCTTTCATCACAAACAAGTCAATTTCTGACTATGTATCAAAGAGTCCGCCACCAACATTTCCCGATGGCTCTTCTAACGTCCTTTTATGCCTTCTTATAGATGTCTGTGGAAGGTCAACTTGTGTGATCAATTGCATCATTAGTAGGCATCGTCCGTGGAACTACCAAATTTCTGTAAGACAACAATCATATGGCATTGACAAGGTCCATAAACACTAGAGTAACGAGGGGCAAGGCTACTAATCCAAGGCAATTATTATAAGGACCCTTAAATTATTTTTTTGTAAAAAAAAAATTAAAAAAAAAATGATGGCTGCATTCAAACAACAAATGCACGAATTGATGCAAAATATTCGTAAAATCCTCCAACAAAGATTTCATGTGTCACATATTATCACGAAGGACACAACACCATGGCACATCCTAACAATGACCATCCACCTCATTGCAAAGAGGGGGGAAGTGAAATAAAAGACCACGGCAAGCGTGGTCGACAAGCCAGAAGGACAAGCTGATGGAAGAATTGGAGGTCATGAGCAAGGTTGATGAAAAACTTCAAGAGATATAGCAAAGTTTAGATGGGGTCATGGAGGCCTTAAAGAGAAGGATCCTATGGTGATGGAAAATTTGTGCAAAAACCATCTTCTCTTTATTATAGTGGATTATCTTTTGGTATTTTTTTTAGTGAAACTAGTTTATTTCATTGGTTTTCTTAGGTCATCATATCTTGTCTTATTTACTGTTTTGATGTGCATGATATTGATGTTTGATTGTTTGGGTTATAGATTGACCTTGGTTAATTAATTAGGTCAAATTACATGCAAATCATGAAGGCACCGACAAATCACCAAATAAACTAATTAAGTGCAATGGAAAATAAATAAATATGGTAATTTGTTGACAAATGGAGAAAACCTCTCGCAAGGCAAAAACCCCATAAAGTGGTTTTCAGGTCACAACTCCTAAGAATCCACTAATCAAAAATTAAGTGGTTACAAGTATAAAAAATCTTATCACTACCCTGGATTATCCCAAAATAACAACCTACAATTGAAAATTTGCTCCAATCCCTAATTGGACTTGATCTTGTAGAGACTTCTTCCTTTGCACGGATCTCAATACGTGACTAACTCCCAGCAATTGATTGACTTTTATTGGTTGCAAAGTTATTTACTCCAAGGCACGTTGAAAATCTGAAAGTACTTGGTTACAAAACCCTAAGGCGCATAAAACGCAATAGCTTCTCACAAAGTGTATAAGTTCTCTAATTGAGTCTCTGTATCTTTGATGACTTTAAAACAAAGTTTTTATATAGTCTACAGGTTTAGTGAACGAAACCCTAGCAATCCAAGTCATCATGGGCCAAAATTCAGATCTGAGAATTCTAAAATCGTAGAACTCGATAGATCGAGCTTGTGTCGAGAATTCTCTATTAAGTCTCGATAGATGCTAGTGTCAATCTTGTGTCGAGACTAGTGTCAAGGTTTACTGTTTCAGCTTTTCTTCACTTGTTTCTTGGTTCAATCTTCATGCCTTTAATGATGCCATTTGTTATGTTTGTGTAACATACTTCTTGATACATTAAACTCATCTTAAATCTACCTAATTACAAGTAAAATGCATTTTGTCAAATAATATGCTAATACATAGAAATTATGACCCTAAAATATTGTTTAACCAAAGACTAATCATAATAGATCTAATTAACAACTTAGCTTTAAAAATAGTTAATTCTATCAATCAATTAGTATTAAAAAGATCTTTTTAATACTAATTGATCTTTTTAATACTATTGAATGGTTCCATGTAGCCTCTTAGCAACTCTAGAGTTGCTAAGAGGCTACATGGAACCATTCAATAGGGATGCACTCCATGTAAAAAATCTGGTTGAGAAGGTCATCTTGGAAACCTTCATGTTGGGATTGCTCCCCACTATATTATTATTCTCGCTATTAAAGGTGCATGTTCGATCTATTGAAGCTTAGCATTGTTCAACTTGTGCTTGTCAAGCGCTGCAAAGGGACTACCAAGAGTCAATAAAAAGTGACACCCAGGTAAAGAACATTGAAGTATCCTGTGATATCTAATTAGCCTTGGAGGGAGTTCCCCACAATCTACGACAATGAATGAACTTGATCCTGTCCCAATCAAGGGACTCCCACCCATCATTGCACAAAAAGAAATACCTTTATTTTTTGTGCATAAACTAATGCTATGTTTGGATGTTGGGGGAAGGAGAGGGAGTAGAGTAGAGGAAGGGAGAGTAATTTAATTACCTTCTTTGGATGTTTTTTAAGGAATGAGGGGGAGGGATTTTGAGGGGTTTGGAGGGGTTTGACCTGCTTCTAACCCCTCATTTTTAATTCTCCCAAATTAGAGAGATTTGGAGGGAGAGTGGAGCAAAAAAATGCTTGGACGAATGAATTATCAAATTTACCCTTATCATATTAACAAAATTACAAATGAAAAGACTAATTATTCTCTTCTTCCTTATTTAATTTTAAAAACATCCAAACAAGGTGGAGGATAACTATTCCCCTCTAATCTCCTCTCCACTACTCTCCTTCCCTCTACTCCCCTCTACTCTCCTCTCTCTCAAAAAAATTTTCAAACATAGCATAAGGGTGTCATTTAACACGAGTAGACCTAATGCCATTGAGTGGACCTAACACCACCCTAAAAGACTCAAAATTAGAATCCAAAAAAAATGAATCGATGATTAAGGGTGATGTGTGCATTGTGAACTCTAACTCTATGAAAGGGCAGTAACAATTTCATCCAAGGAAGGCCAAAGAACGAGGGATTTTGCAGACTAGCATAGTAAGGGAGGAAAAAATAGTAAGTTAATATACGTTTGAAAGGTTTTAGCAAACTAGCATCTCGAGTTTTAGAAACTCTAGTTGTATATAAAACTTGAGTCTCAAAAACTCGCTTTATACTTGATGACTTGGACAAGAAAATGCCACATAGATCTCGAGTTTTAAAAACTTGAGTTCTACCAAATCAAAATCGAGTCTCTAAGACTCGGTTTTCTTAGTGAAAAACATAGACAATAACAAAGAAGTAGAAGAAACCCAGCAACGTTGAAGAAACCTAGCAGAACAAAAAGAAGAGAAACCCAGTAGAAGAAAACCAGCATAACAAAGAAGAAATCCAACAGAGCAAAGAACATGAAATTTTTTTCAAAAACCAAAAAAAACAAGAAAAGCATCTCCAAAAAAAAAAAAAAAAAAAAAAAAAAAAAAAAAAAAAAAAACCCAACCTTACCAATGAAGTTGTGGACTGAGTCGATCTGGGATTGGCTAGCTGTTGCTCGAACTAATTGAAAATCAAACAACAAGAACAGAACAAAGATGAAGCCCAGTAGAAGAAGAACAGAATTAAGATGAAGAAGAAGAAACCCAAAACGAAGAACGATCTGACGACGAAGGAGAAACGATCTAACGACAAAGGAGGAACGATTTAACAATGAAGAACGCTAGAGCCAAGAACAGAGGAAGAAGAACGCTGTAGCCAAGAATGGAGCCAAGAACAAAGGAAGAAGAACGCTGGGTCTGGTTAAAATGGTGAAACTCGAGTTCCACGTGGATTTTCTTTCACATCAGCTACCACCGCTTACAAATCGAGACTTAAAAACTCGATTTTGTTCTTTGAACTCGAGATGCTAGTTTCCAACATTGTTTTGAAACGTGACAACTAACTAAATTTTTTGATATTTAATGATATTTGGAAAAAAAAAATTTCGCCAAAGAACCCTAAATATGGGCAAAGGGGAATCCACAAATGATGATAATTTTGAAAATAACCCAAATAACCACAAACACAGTAGAACCTCACATGAAAAATTCCAACAGAAGGTCTTCGAGTGAAACAATTGAAGATAATGACGAAAACAAAAGAAAGAAAGAAAGAATAAAAATTAATCAGTAATGGAGGACAAAACAAGGAAGAGGCACCTTGTGAAACGGCAACATGAAGGCGGAAGGGTGAAGATGCACGTGTCATGAGAAGTTAAGAAGGCTCAAATCACATCAAACTAGTGTCATAAAAGCATTCAATGCTACATTTGTGTTTCTCTGGAAAAATAGCCACCAAAATATTAAACGAAAGATTCCTAAGACCAAGGGCACGTTTGGTACACTGTAATGATTATTACATGAGAATAGAAATAAGTATTACAAGATATATATTAAGTTGGAATGTAATAAGTATTACTATTCATTAGTTTGGTGACCATTTAGGAATAGGAATGGCAACGGGTCGGGTTCGGGCCGGGTTTTTCCATACCCGGACCCGACCCGACCCACAGGCCAAGACTCGTGGCCCGGATCCGGCCCGTTTACTAAGCAGGTTTTTTTCCCGAGGCCCAGACCCGCCCCCGTAGGGCCCCGCGGGCACCATTAAGGGATTGAGCCCAATTCGTGGCCCAACCAAAAAAAAAAATTTTAATTAATTCTTCAATTTTGAAAAAAAAAAAAAAACACAAAACACAAAACATAAAACAGAATTACAACACAAGAACACGCATGAACACAAACCCAGAAAATTCATACACAAGAACACAACCCAAAACATTAACAAGAACCCAACATTAAACTGTCTCTAGCAAACCCAGAAAAACCCAAATTAATTATCCAACCAATCATAGAAATATCTTTGAATAAACCCAAAATTTTCTTGGGAAACAAACACACAAATCCAACACTAAATCCAAACACCATACAACAATACAAACCCAAAAACACCATTCAGTCCGTGAGTATCACAACCTTCACTCCATAAACCACCATTCAATGTGTGAGAAGAGAGCTTGAGATAAGAGAGAGGCGAGATTAAAGAGAGTGTGTTAGTGACTGAGAGTGAGTGAGGGCTGTGAGAGTGTGAGGCTGTGTCAGACTGAGGGTGTGTCGGAGTGACTGAGCTGAGGGAGAGGGAGTGCCGGACTGAGGGAGGGAGGCGTGAGTGCTGAAGAAATGAGGGATTAGAATTTAGGGTTAGATTATAGGTATATATATATATATATATAGGGTATTTTTGTAATTTCAGGGTATCGGGTTTTTATCCGGGCCGGGTTTTGGGTCGGGTCTCGGATTTTTTTGATAAAACCCAAACCCGCTTCGGGTTTTTTTTTTAAACCCAGACCCGACCCTATTCCTAATCGGACCGAGTAAAACCCGACCCATTAAGGTCAGGCCAGGCCGTGTACCTGCAGGTCGGGCAAAAATTGCCATCCCTATTTAGGAATAAAATCCTGAATATGCATTCACAATTTAGTAGAGTATAAAAAGAATGTGTAATTAAATCATTTTTAAGTCAAATTTCCTAAAATACACTTATTTTAGGGTGTTCAAAATAGAGCTAATAATTAACAACAAGGAAAATTTATTTTCTTTCCTTTTGAAGATGTGACAACTAATAGCTTTTTAGGAAATTTTAAAAAACAAATTATTACATAAGATGAAGAAATAGGTATTCAGTACTTTTAATAAGGAATAGTTATTTTTCATTTTGAAAAATAGCTATTAATAAGGAATAACTATTCATTGTAATAAAAACATAACCAAACAATCGAATAGTTATGCCATAGGAATATCTATTACATTACAGTGTCTATTACAGTCTACCAAACATGCCCCAAGCCTAGCAATCGAGCTTCGCTTAGGAATGGGAGGTAGCTGATATATTACTTAATGACATGGCACCACAACAAGATGGTGATGTAGGATCACGACCAAATGATAATGTGGCATCTCAACCACATGGTGATGAGGAACCTTGGGGACAAGCCAAGACCGAATAACGTAGCTGACCAGCAAACCTAGCTTGATATCCTCGAAATCGAGCTATGTCAAAGACTTATCCATTAGTGTGTTCTTACAAATCTTGGGATTTGACCACGAAAATCATGGGGTCTTGTGTAAGAAGATATATTTTCTACCACAATATGAATTTTAATTTCCAACAAAGAATAAGGCGAACATGTAAAAGGTAAGGGTACAGTTGACTCATTTAGAAAAAGAAAAAAAGAAACTCTAACTTCGTTTATCATGAAACAATTTCTAACATAGACATTAGAGAGTCATGTTGTAGCCTATCACCGATACTTGATAACTCTTTTGATGCCCTTATTTTATTCTTTCTTATAGGTGCCCAGATCCAATCCCCTTCACGTAATCATGGGAATGAGTAATTATTCACTACTCCATAGGTACAATGACATCGTACTTCTCCCTCTCATATAATAATGATTCCTATTAATTCAATTCATGTTGAAATTCACCATTTATATGAAAAGAGAGAGTACCATATTATTGTACTTCGAAATACCTAATAACTTTCCCTAAAAAGATATTTACTTTTCATATAAAACATAAGTCATGCGCTATTTGCTAGTGGGCATTCGACTAGGTCCACGACTCAAAATTGCGAACCATGTTGCATTAGTTCATACAAGGAGGAGTTCCACATGAGTTATGTCAACATATTGTTAAAAATTTTGTAGCTCAATTAACACTTTTTAGAGTTTCTAATAAAATCATCTAAGGTTCAAATCTCTCATCCTCAATTATAATTTTATATATATATATATATATATATATATATATATTGTTTGATAGATTGATGCCACGTTAGTAATTAATTTTCAAAGCATGAGCCATGTTACATGGCCAATAGTCATGCATGGCTTTGCTAAGTGCTCCACTAAAACCCCTTACTTCGACAATGTTCTTGATGCACAATTAGTCAATTACACATTAAGGGTTTGTTTGGATACCGCTTATTTTGTTGAAACTGAAAACTTATTGTTAAAAGTACTGTATATAAAGGTAAAAGTTAGTTGAAATAGTATAGCGATGCTTATGAATAATACAAAAAAGTGCAGTGGAGCCAATGAATAATAACAAAAATAAATTGAATAGAAAAATTATTTTAATTTTTCAATGGTATTCAAACACACTCTAATTGTCGTGACTCAAGAAAATATTTTGTGTGAACACTATTGGGTAAAATTAGGTCACCTCTCTCTCTCTCTCTCTCTCTCTGTGTCAGGCACACTCACAAACAAAGTACGCACGGCACAACTTACTTTAAAGGGAGGAATAAAAAATTAGGTCACTCCCCCTGCTTACCAATAAAAGCTAGCCAACATAATTCTGGTGTCTGGTGCGATCACACATGATATGGGAACTTTTTCAATATATGGTCTGAATTTATTTGAATTGAATAATGTTATTCATTAACAAAATCAACTCATTTAACCGACCAATATTAGTGTCTGCCTATCATGTTTTCTCTGACCCTTATAATTTCAACTTAACTAGAACAAACACTTGTACAACAATTGAATGAATGATGTTTTGTACGAGCAATATTTTTCATTGCCTAAACTACATCTATCCTAAACAAGAATTTAAAGGTAAATGTGCATAGACTTATTTTAAGATCATATCATAACTGAAAGCACTATGTTTGAGAATAAAATAGGAATTCTCGAGTACTTGATTGAGACAGTGTCACATAGCTGGCTAGAGGTTTGCGCGTGCATGCATAATTTTAGTTCATTGGTCACCTTCTCTCAAGCCAACACTACACATCTAGATTTTTCTTTTTCTTTTTTTGAGTTAAAAGATAAGAAATTTGAGTGCTTGGGTAACAGTTTTTTTTTTTTTAAGGGAGAAAAAAAAAAAGCATTAATTGTCCCACATTTAACACTATCCATAAGCTTTCACATTATGTTCACATTCTTTTATATCATGTGTATAAAATGTGAATATGATGTGAAAGAGTATGAACACTTTCATAAATAAATAAATAAATAAAAAGAGTACACTATTGGATTTGAGGATCAATACTTCTTTTCTTAAGGAAATAGTTATCCAAGAACTCAAATTTATAGGTGGAGAGAGAGAGAGAGAGCAATGAACTCAAATGATACATGCACACGTAAACTTCTAGCTATCTATATGACTGTCTCACTTTCTTTCATATCATGTATAAAATGTGGATATCTGATATAAAAATCTGGATATTGTATAAAACACTTCACATCAAAGAGTGTAAAACAATATTTTCCAACCAAAAAAAAAAAAAAAAAAAAGAAAGATGAATAGGAATGCTGATTATGTAAAGCAAAACTAGCCAATTGTAGGCGAAGGTTCTATGGTGTTGGCGTGATGAATTAGCACTGATTTTGGAGGCCTCAAAAATTATGATTTCCTACATGAGGAGACTTAATGTGGTTCATATAGAGTTTATTCGAATCATTTAATTATTTTATATTCATATTTATTTTATTTATTTGATAATAAGAGTAATAGATAAAGACCCTATTGGGAGTCTTTTTGTGAACGTACACTTTGTTTGGTAAAAAAAGAAGTCTTTTGGTGAATAGACATACTCCTTGATGAAAGTACTAAAGCAAAACTAGCCAATTGTAGGCGAAGGTTCTATGGTGTTGGCGTGATGAATTAGCACTGATTTTGGAGGCCTCAAAAATTATGATTTCCTACATGAGGAGACTTAATGTGGTTCATATAGAGTTTATTCGAATCATTTAATTATTTTATATTCATATTTATTTTATTTATTTGATAATAAGAGTAATAGATAAAGACCCTATTGGGAGTCTTTTTGTGAACGTACACTTTGTTTGGTAAAAAAAGAAGTCTTTTGGTGAATAGACATACTCCTTGATGAAAGTATTATAAATAAATAACCAACGTTTAATTGAGTGGTCCCTAGTCTAGCTTAAAAAAAAAAAAGCCAGTGTTCCCTATCAAAGGGTTTCTAAAGAGAAGGTCATTGAGTAAGAGAATTCCTTCATAATTCTTCATTTTTAATAAGTTCTTATGTGTAATTTTCCATTTTATAGTAAGTTTTCTCTACATATTACTTGAACAAAAATGACTTAAGGTACGTTGAATTCTTCCGTTATTTTAGATTTCTCACTCTACTCTCCAGGGAGAATCCTAGCTACCTTTCCCCATAATTAGCAATTTTAGTAATGAGCAAATGGTATCTATAACTGTACCAAGTTTATGCTTTTTTAGCCCCAAAAAAAAACAGGTTATGCTTTTTTGCCCCCTCTATTCTACAATTTGCTCCAACCCATGGGCACTGCAAGAGTGAAGAGACATTAAATAAGTGGGTATCTGAGCAAAACAAATGATCCACTTGTCTAAAAGGACAAAAACACACCGACATACTGTTGATTTTTGAATTCATTATCTGAAACCACAATAGGACCCTGGGGAAAATCATCCAATTTTTTAGTCCATGTTCTCTCTTCTATTCTCCTCTAAAGCCATTGGTGCTGCAGTAATATAGCAGATTATATAGTCACTAATGTATCAAACCCCCTTGCCAACTCAAAAACAATTTATAAGTTTCTCTATCGTTTGGATATTGTGTGAAACATTTCACGTCAAAGAGTGTAAAACAATACTTTTCCAAAAAAGAAAAAGAAAAATGCATGGGATTATGCTGATTACACAAAGCAAAACAAGCCAATCACATGCTAAGAATCTATGGTGTTGGCACTAATTTTGGACAGGCACCAATGTATTTTCTCCATTAGGAGAGTTAATGCAGCTTACATAGGGTGTATCCAAATCATTTAATTGTTATAAATTTGGACTTATTTTATTTATTTGATAATAAGAGTGATAGATAAAGACTCGTCCTATTAGGAGTCTTTTCGTGAACAAAAATTTTGTTTGGTAAAACTAAAGATGTCTATTGGGTCAAAATGGATTGACCCCTATAGTAAATTAATTAATTGATTATCTAAGTTAATTAATTAAGTCAATTTAACATGCAATAGTGTGGTAGCACAAACAAATCACCAATTAAACTAAAATGCAACGGAAAATAAATTTGACACGAGTGATTTGTTTACGAATGGAAAAAACCACCAAGGCAAAACCCCACCGAGTAAATTTAAAGTCACCACTTCCAAGAATCTACTATTATCAATCATAAGCGGTTACAAGTAAAAAGAATCTCAGTACTCAATACTAACCTACAGTTGAATCCTTACCTCAATACCCAATTGGATTTGTATTGTAACGGCAATCTCTTCGTTCAATGCACGAATCTCAGTACGTAACTAACCAATGATGCACAGATCCCAGTACGTGACTAACACACCAACTTTAGGAAGATTGTTGATTGCAAAGTTCTTCAGTTCATCAACGGTGAATATTATGAAGCTCCTTAGTCACAAAACCCTTGGCGTAAAGACGTAGTAACTTCTGCAGAGAATATGATGAACTGGAGCAATTTCTACCTCCGATCACAATATGAATAGATTATTCTTTTTGCAACACCTTGCATCGCCTGTGACGATTCTTAAAATAATCCTTATATATGTCTATAGTTGTGAGAAAAGAAACCCTACACAAATACTCAAGGATATGCGTGTAATCAAATCTAGAAAACCTAATTTCGTAATTTTCAACAAATACAACTTCTATCGAGCTTCTATCAAGCTTCAACAGTAATTCTCGATAGAAAGAATTCTGTCAAGCTTTATTGAACAGTACTTCCTTCACTTATTTCTTGGTCAAATTTACATGGTTTCAATACTAAACTTGAACACTTGTTTCTTGAAGTACTAAACTCATCCTAGATCTACTCAATTACAAGTAAAGTGCATTTTGTCAAAGGATTAGCCAATTAGATAATTATGTCCCTAACAATGTCTTTTGGTGAACAAACATACTCCTTGATGAAAGTAGTATAAATAAAGAACTAACGTTAAATTAAAGTGGTCCCTAGTCCAGAATTTATAAAAATAAAAAAAAAATTAAAAAAAAAAAAAAAAAAAAAAACTTGTGTTCTCAGCGATAGACTAGAAGAATTCCTTCATAATTCGTCATTTGTAATAACTTCTTCTCTATAATTTTTCATTTTTTAGTAAGTTTTCTCAACAAATTACTTGAACAAAAATGGCATGAGTTATGTTAATTTCTTCCGCTGTTCTATATTTCTCACACTCAACTCTCGCAAGAGAATTCTAGCTAGCTTTCCCTATAATTAGCAATCTTAGTAATGAGCAAATTGACTTTACACACACATATATATAATGCAAGTATTATGGTATCTATAACTGTACCAAGTTTATGCCTTTTTAGCCACACACACACACACACACAAAAAAAAAAAATGTCTATGCTTTTTTTCCCCCCTCTATTCTACAATTTGCTCCAACCCATGGACACTGCAATAGACATTAAATAAGAGGGTATCTGTGCAAAACAAATGATCCACTTGTCTAAAAGGACAAAAACACACCAACATAAGGTTGATTTTTGAATTCATTATCAAAAACCACAATAGGTCATGGGGAAAATCATCTAATTTTTTTTAGTCAGTGCTCTATCTTCTATTCTCCTCTAAAGCCATTGGTGCTGCAGTAATAGCAGATCAGATTATACAGTCACTAATGTATTAAACCCCCTTGCCAACTCAAAACATTTTATAAGTTACTCTACATTTGTACGAGGAATATAAATATATAGGGACATTTAATTTAAACAATTTACCTAATCACAGACTACGGTATATATATGCTTGACTGGTGAGTACGTAGACCACAACAGCCTAGCTAGCCAAAAAAACTTAGCTCTTCCATTGAATGACATTGAAGTCCCCCTAGTACTCTAGCAAAACATCACAGGGTTTAGAACCATAAATTTTTTTCCCAACCTCCTAGTTTCCATCATTCTCTTTCTCCAAGTCTTGTCCAAAATGGCAAATGCAAAGCAAGTGTCAGGGAAACTGGAATGGAGGATCAATGTACCTGATGGGACATCGAACGTGTTAGTCCCAGAATCTGATCAGCTAGTGAACAAAGCATGGTTGTGGTTAAAAGGTCTGCTTTGTGGACCAATTTTGATAATTTGGAGGTTCTTATACAAGGCTTGGAATTTAGGAGTTGCTGAACCTAAAAAGGCCATCCATGGTGTCAAAGTAGGGTTTTCCCTTTTGATTGTTTCATTTTTTTACTATATGAGGCCTTTGTATGATGGTGTTGGAGGGAATGCTATGTGGGCAGTTATGACTGTTGTCGTTGTTTTTGAATCGACAGTAGGTTAGTATTTTTTATATATATAAATATGGTTTAGTAATCAAACTACTTTCAATGTCTATGATTTTCTTAGTTGTCTTCTATAATCGCAAAGTCTAAGCCTTTTACATAAACAACATTATGGCGCAGGTGCTACACTTTGTAAATGCTTTAATAGAACAATAGGGACTTTTCTTGCTGGATCTCTTGCTTTAGGAGTTCAGTGGATTGCAGACAAGTCAGGAGAAACTTTTCAGCCCATAATTATTGGAATTTCAGTTTTCCTTCTAGGTGCGTGTTTTCTTTGAAAATTTCTCTACTTATTAGTTATTATATACTACTTCCCAAAATACTAACATATCACTACTTGTCTTATTTGATAAGTTCTTTACTCGCTACTGACCAAAATACTAACACATATATCCCTTGTCTTATTTTCAGCTTCAGCAGCAACTTTCTCTCGATTTATTCCATCTGTGAAAACCCGATTCGACTATGGTGCCATGATCTTCATCCTCACCTTCAGCTTAGTCACAGTTTCCGGCTACCGAGTGGACAGATTGTTTGATATGGCGTACCAAAGATTGTCAACAATTGCCATTGGGACCTCTTTATGCATTTTTATAACCATGGTCTTCTGTCCCATTTGGGCTGGCAGTGGGCTTCACGATTTGATTGTTTGTAACCTGGAAAAACTTGCTGACTCCCTGGACGGTATGCATGAACAAAGATCATTGATTGAACACTCAATATATAGTTAATTATCCTTATTCAAGCATAACCAAATTATACATAAAACACTTTGTCAACTTGAAATTCAGGATGTGTCGGCGAATACTTCAAAGATGATAAAACTAAGCTTGGCAATGAGGAAGATCCTAGTAAGAGAATGCAAGGCTACAAATGTGTGCTTAATTCTAAGGCAACTGAAGAAGTCATGGTAGGCTGCTAACTATCCTAGTGGGTCAATTTGCTAGCAATAAGATAACTATTGAGTACTCAGTTTGATAAATTTTCTAATTCAATTGTACAGGCCAATCTTGCAAGATGGGAACCTGCACATGGCAGATTCAACTTTCGACATCCATGGAAACAATACCTCAAGATTGGTACATCAATGCGTAAGTGTGCTTATTGCATTGAGGCTCTCAACAGTTGCATAAACTCAGAAATTCAGGTAAAACACTTTACTTTGGTTTTATGTATATCATACTTTGTTTACTTAAATTTCTTGTAATATTAATTCCAATATTTTTGCTTGGCCACAGGCACCAGACTATCTAAAGAAACATCTCAGAGATGTATGCATGCTATTGAGCACCAATTCTTCAGAGGTCCTGAAAGAATTGGTCATTACAATGAAAACTCTCACCAAATCATCCAAGATAGATTTATTAATTGGAGAGATGAACTTAGCTGTACAAAAAGTTCAAGATTCCTTGAACTCTCTTCCCAATTCTTTCATTGGACCCACAGTGTCAACACTACAAGCTCCCAATGATGCCAACAAAGAAACTATAACAAAAACTGCCATACCATCTCTCATGGAGGTTTTTCCACTGGCCAGTTTGGTATATTTGCTGATTGAGATTGCTGCAAGAACTGAAGGAATTGCCGATGCAGTCGACCAGTTATCAGGCCTGGCAGAATTCGAGCTTGCAATGGGTGAAAATTCCAAACAGAAGAAACCCACTAGCAATTCCACCTCAGATATCCAAGATCATGAAACCATGAAGACCCTACCAAAGGTCTGAGTCATCAGGTTTTACCGGAATACTAAATATAACTAAGCATATAATTTTTTTTTCCTGTTAAGTCCCGTAATTCAGTACTATTACCCGTTAAATCTTCCTTTTCTTTTCTTTTTTCATTGCAAAGGAAAAAGATATCTTTGTTTTTTCCCCATTTATTGTAAGAAAAAGAAAAGATATCTTTGTTTTTTTTTGGGTAAAAGCCAGACAATCTGACTCTGCAGTGTAAAGTAAGATTGTATACGTCTGGCCTTGGAACATAGGCTAGAACTTTATTTATACAGAACTCTACACCTTTATCATTCTATCATGCATAAAGTTTGAAAAATAGACATACTCCTCAAGTAGTGGGCTGCTTTTTTATGGAGCTATAATGTCCATTGCTTGCTTTTGGTGATTGCACTACACTGGGTAGTGCACCAAGTTCGTTCATTTTTATGCTGGGAACCAACTCAGTCGTTTATGCGTTCCACATCATGCAACTTTTTCTGTTGTGTAAGGTACAGTAATCACCACAAATTTCCCATTTCCCTAAATAGATTAATACTACAAATCCCTGCCACTTTTTGTTGTTGTTGCAGTACATGTTGCACAAGTACATTGGCAGGTGAACCTAGATTTTCAGTACGGATTGTCAACAACAAAGTCAAAGAAGTCTACAAGCACAGATAAGGTTGCAAGCGAATGGGAATTTTTATGACTGATTCGGTTATGTACACCAGCCAATAGTTGATATTGGATATTGTACTGCCGTGTAAGTTGTATTGATGATCATTCGCAAGTTGAATTATTCTACTAGATTAATGGACCAGTCTTTTCAAAATCAACGCAAGAATTAAGACCAGCTTGATGATGTTGGGTTATACCAGTAGTGGTGTTTGGTTTCAGCATCATTCATTATTCGATCCCCATAACTCAAACTCAATTCTCATAACTCATATCTCATATATCGATCCCTACTTTTTCATTCACTCTAGAAAATCTTTGTTTGTTTTTATATCTTAGATGCATATCTCATGTCTTAAACTCAAATATGGTGGCTGGTGAGACCCACTTAAAGAAGAGAAGCTGCCTGAAGAGAAAAAAAATAAAAATAAAGCGCTAGCTCCCAACGGTCATACACCGGTTTGATTTGCCGATACACTAAAGCGGGCTCCACCATGACTGAGTTACTTATAATAGTATCATTGAAACACTTAACTCAAAATTTGGAAGCATCCAAATTTTGTTTTCAATTTCTGTAATTCAACTCAAAATTTTGAGTTTTGAGTTATGAAAACTTAACTCAAAAATATATCCAAACAACTTGGTTTTTGGTGGAGTATTTTTTGAGTTTTGGGTTATTAAAACTGAGTTATGTAACACTTTATGATCTTCTAAGTATTTCATGTGATTGAAAATTTGAAAAATGTAGTAATTCCAAATTATAATAGATGTAAATTATTAATCTTTACTAAAAAAAGAGCATAGAGTGGAAAGAAAAAAAAAATCAGATTTCACATCTTCATTTACCCTTTTTTTAATATTTTTTTAATTAATATTTTTTAATCAAAATTATCAAACGCATAAAATAAAGATAAAGAAAAGATAAAAACCAACACATATGCCCTCACGTTTTCAAACACTAGTGGAAAGGAGCAGATTTTGTAGTGTATCGGCAAATGCCACCAACAAATACCAAAACCATGTTGCTTTGAACTGGAAAAGAAATTTAAAAAAGAAAAAACGAATTCAACAAATGCCACCAACAATTACAAAAACCATTTTGCTTTGAACTGAAAAAAAAAAAAAAAAAAAAAAAAAACCGATTTCAGCAAGTGCCACCAAGGCACCAACGACCCAAAATTCAGCAAGCCGTACCAAAAGTAGTATTTTAATTTATCTTTGATATACTTCCATATTTTTTTCTGTCTTCATGCTCATTTTAAATTGCATATATCATGAGGCATGCAATGGATTTCTGATAAGATTACCTTTGAAGATCTTTTGTAAAAGGTGCATCTCCCTAGGAAGATGAAAAGCAATGGATTAAAGAAGTAACAGATTTAGAATAATAATCATCGGGATTGCATGAGTAAAGTGATTAATGATTATCACCGGCTAGATTATATTTCCGCCTGCATCATGACACCCAATGCAAGCTCGACGAAACAAAGACGCTACTCTTTGTACATCTATGGTTTGTCCAAATGAAACTGCACCAAATGGGAAACTAACTATATAAACCTGGGAAAATATGGACACAAAACTATATAAACCAATCTGACAAATATGAAAATTTTCTGAAGACGTAAGAAATAAAAAATAGGAGAGAAAAGTAAAGAAAAACAAAGAAAGTAAGGATAAAAGATAAGAGATTGTAAACTGTTGAGAAAGTGGGTTTAGTAGGAGGTTTTAAGTTGCAGATTTTACGAATTATTCCACTAATTAAAAAGTTGTAAGTGATCAAGTTAGGAATATTTTGAGATAACCAAGACTTAGAGTTCATGATTTAGACGGCTTGGATTAGAGTTGTGCGTTTGGTTCCACTTTAAGGAGCCAAAATGCGCTTTTTGAAGCTGGAATTTTAAAATGAGCTTTGGTAACATAATGAAAAAGTGCTTTGGAAGAAAGTGACATTTTGAAATACAAAGGACTTGCGCAATTACATGTGGACAGTCAACCCCAACTTTAAAGTCCACGACTTACAGTTTGAAAGCCCCTTAAATAGTAGTATAGATAACATAGTTGAGCTTAAATTCATAAGGTGTTGATGATTCCGGAGTGAGTATTTTCTATAGGAAAACATTTTACCTCCGTTTGCCCCTCATACTTTTTAAGAGAACGGAACTATGATATTGGGCACCTTCCATGCTTGGAAATCAAGAAGTAGTTCCTTTATGCAATTATGTCCCTGACAGATATTACATGTGCAAAATTAAAATTAAAAGAGTTCGTAACTACCTATAGAAGACCACCCATCGCCAATACTTTTATTTAATCCGCAATGAGAGTATAGTTCTTATATCATTCCATGCACAGCACAAGACCAGACAGCATTCAATAACTAACAAATTTAGAGGGAAAGGGGGTGAACAGAGGGGGGCTAGCATTCAATACCCACATCAGAAGTTCACTTATGAATGTCAACAAATGCTTATCAACACTAACTATATATAATTTATAATTCAGCTTCACGCATATCACATGGCAATCAGTTGGTTAGAAGCCTCGTTGTCGGCCACTTCCTTGTCAGGGCCTGGCCAACCCAGGTTCACAGACAAGTCCTCCACTGCCACCTTGATCACGTCAGTTCGAACGCCCATATCAGTTGCATACCTGCTCATACAGTACATCCCAGCTGTTACTGTAGCCACACCAACAGGATTTGGCATCAGCAAATTCAGAGGAGAAGAAAGAACAGCAGCTAATGGGGCAACAATGACAGATGAAGCTTGACCGCTTCCTCCAACCCCCTGTTTGTCTGCTATCAGAAGACCAGTTTTGCAATACAATGTAAAGTCCTCACAGTTGTTTTGAAACACGTCATAATTTCCAAATCCATTTTGAAGAAGATACATTGCTCGGTGGATAACTATTTCTGGTGGGTCAGATGCTGCTGTGGTGCACGTGCCACCCCGCACTCTAGAAAGGAAAACTGATGGGGTAACCCCGTATTCGAAACAGTACAGAGATCCTTTTCCAAGGAAACAATCCAGGCAAGAGAGAACTACACCACTATTGGGTTGTGTGAATCCACAGTCGGGAAAGGTAGAACAGGATGATGGGAGACTGAATCTTGAATCATATAAGTCAGAATTAGAAGATGTCCCAGTGCCTGAATTCAGGTTTCTCTCGGGTCTAAAGTGGACCACCTTGCTACCCCCAACAAAGATACCTGCATGGCATGAAGTCGATACAGCACATGATCAGGCTTGATCTACCACAAAAGGAGTGAAGTGAAAAGCCATTGACATTCTTGTCAGATGTTCGTAAGCTTCTTGAGGTACAATTGTATTCATAAGAATAAAACATGACCACTTTAAAGAATTGCCGTTACTATGTTGTCATGCAATAATGAGACATGAAGGAGGAGCACAAAGCATATGTGGTTAGGTTTGATGCTAAATTAGGGGAAATATACATTGAGACTAACATAAAGAAAATTTGAAGGATGATATATATCAAACACAATTTACGCTTGTAAATCTACTAGAATGCTGTAGACAGGTAACCAAGATATTAAAGCCTTTAGCCATGCAAAGCTGATCAATATTTCAACCAACATATAGCCCAATGGTTCAACTCTAAATGCATACCATTGGGTCCAGTACAAGCCATAAAAGGCAGATGCATTTAAATGTGACTACCAAATAATGAAGCACAAACCATAAAGGGGTGGCTTGTCTGATCTGAACTAGCATTTCACCATTAATTATGTGGAGGTAATCTAAACTAGCAATACACTATGCATTATGCATTATGAGGCAAACAGAATTATAAGATTCAAGTAGAAGGCATCAATAGTTGGTAAAAGAACCAAGAGTTAATGACGATAAAGATAAAGATGATTTATGATTACCTCAATGTCCCAATAAACCACCCTATTAACTTCTTTAAGTTCTATAAACCATGTATTCTAAAAGGGATATGATATGACATGGTTTCTTTCACAGAAATATCTTACATCATTCTGACATATCTCTGCACAATTTTTGTAAATAAATGGCATGTAGCAGAAATCACCTTCATGTGTTCAGATTAAATTCTCTGATATCTACTTTACCAGGAAAGCCCACTCTTTTGATCCAAATGCATACAAATTTCATCAGGATCAAGTTATTAATTTTATAGACAAAAACTAAAGGAGAGGGAAACATAACAACCCTATGACTACATTTTTGGGACAGAATGTCCAAGTTAGACTGTTGTTTTCAGCTCCTTAGCATTTTGAGAAAACGTGCCAAGAGCTTTGTAACTTAGTGGCATTACGAGCTAACCTTTATGAGGACAACTCAAGTTTAAATGCCCCCTTACCCATTGTTGTAAACTTGTAATTATCGAATTATCAACAAAAAAAAATAATAATAATAATAAAATCAAAGAAATAAACAAAAATAAAATTAGAACTCAACTTTTTATGAAGTTATTTTGACAAAGACATGATGTAAGGAAATGGGATACTTCAAACTCCATGTGCGGCTATGAAATTATATAACAGTTAAGTTTCAAAATAACATTTGAATGGTTGGTAGAGATTTCTGTTAAGGCCCACTGGCCCATCATTTTACAAATTTTCCTAATCTTGCCTTTCCAACATGACAAATTTCCTTAGACATGTTCATAAGTCTCACAGCCCTTGACATCTAGAAATTCTGTTTCCTTAGACGTGTTCATAAGTCTCAGCATTTTACAAGAAAACTTCATAAAGAATGCCTTGACCAACAACCCACCAGAGGGGAGAGGAGGCATATCAATATTTCTCATTAGCTATCCACTGTACATATGATGCGCTGTTACTTAGAGAGCACAAACAGAACCCTAACATAAATGGAATCCACAAATATAAACAGTAAGGCATGCTTTTGCATTGTAGAACACCCTTATTAAACCTATCCAATCTAGCGATTGCTCTCCAATGCACTCTATCCCATTGAAACCACTACAAACCTCCATCTGAATATCTTCATGGTAGATGTAAGCTACTGTTGTTGGACCTACAAATCTAAATCCCCTGCATGACCAACTTCTTGTTTTGATAGAAGTAGAACTTACAGTAGTGCTATCTTGGTAATATATCTTGCATAAATTCAGATTAGATAACTAGAAATCTGAACACAGTGGATAATCTAATCTTATTAAACTCCTTTTTTAAACACCCACCCAAAAAAAAAATACCTTAACTGAAATAAGCTCATTAGCCGTATGAGGCTAAGTTGATTACAGAGTTGTTTCCTCAAGTCCCATAAAATTTCTATATAATTTTAATATTAATTTCTTTACTTTTCCTACATTCTCACAAAGGAGCATTACCAATACATAGAAGAGAAAGTACCAATGAATTAACCTGGTACTCCTACACAGAATATGGCATGACACGTCAATGCAAAAGTCAATTGAAGAATTCCACCCTACGATATAATGTTGCAGCATCAAAAGAATCTGAAAAATTGTTATGCTAAACGAACTATTGGCCTTCCTTGAAAAGTCAATAGAAGCAATAATCAAGCAGTCCAGAAAAGCAAAAGCATAAACTTGCAAGCAAAGTAAATACACATCCACATCCAAAATCGAAAAAACACACAAAAACTATGGTCAAAGTTTTGGAAATCATGATAATCGGCAGAAATACATTAACACACAGAGTATCACCAAATTTGATGGGACCCATCAAACATTTCGGTGAAAGATAATCCTGAACAACACTGAACAAACAATTGCTACTATTTAAAAAAAAAAATTTGAAAATAAAGAACGCTTTTTGACAGTTCAAACAAGCAAAAGGCAATTGAAAAAACAAAACAAAATTGCACGATGAACCCACATTTCACAATTGTGGGAGGAAAAATAAAAAAGAAAGAAAACCCAGAAAGTAAATTAAGAGAAACAAAACAGTGAGAACCCAAAAAGAAATTTAAACAGGAAAAAAGCAAACCCAATATGTAGGATTAGAAAAGGAACCCACATCTCAAAATTTAGCAAGCATTTTGGCAATTGACATTAGAACTTAAAAAGAGAGATAGAGAGAAAGAGACCATGGTGTGAGTAGGTGAAGACAGCTCTGTAGGTGTAGATGTGGTCTCCTGGCTTGATCTCACTCCTCTCCACTCTGTTGCTAAGCAGACCCATCTCTCTATCTCACTCTCTCTGCCTCTGCTCTCCTCACTAATCTATCTCTCTAAACACTAAAAATGATACTAATAAAACCCACCGTATCCCTTGAACACATACATTTGCTAAAATAAATGGCACTGCAAATGTACTAAGAATTAAATAATAATTGTATAGGGGTGCGGCAAGAAATGATTGGGTGACCAAAGAATCAGCTCAACAACTTTTACCAATGCTATACATATACATATCTAACATTTCGTCATATGTATCATATAATATTTAGTATTGGTACCCTTTTTTTTTCTTTTTCTTTTTTTTTTGTGTTTTTGGAGTTTTTAACGACGGTTCTGCGAGGTTTCTTTCTTTCTTTACCGTTTCCTCTCCTATTGACTTTTGGAGTTGGGTCATTCAAACTTTTGTATTTACAGTACTATTTAAGGTCTTTAATCCTACACGGCAAGCGACGCCGTTTCCAAAGGGTAAATGGATTTTATGCGCCTCGGATTCTTTGCCAAGTTTCCAAGTTATACCGTACCTTATCTCAAGCTTTTTTTTTCATTTTTGCCTTTTGGGTTCCTTTTAATCAATTTTGTGAGATTCCATGCAACAGTAAGTAATGAATACTGTTTATCAAAAAAAAGTAAGTGATGAACACTGTGGACCACTATATAAATATGTCTCAATAAAACCTGTTGTTGGCTTGGATCTTGGACCCCATTGGCACTGAGTGGGAGACTATAATCATAGTCATTTAAATGTTTGCCTTTAAGATAATACAAAATCAACCATATTAACATTAATTTCTCTTACTGTCATGGTGCAATCTTTACCACCGCACACCCTTACCGTATTGGTCATTTTATTAGTACAAAATTCTTGTGAGATGGGAGTAAAAGTTAGAGTTCAAGTCTCCAAAAAAAAAACTTCACACAAAGTGCTTATCATAATGCAATCTTATTATTACTTTATTGTTAAAAAAGTGGCATGAGATAATAATGATTAGTTATCTAGCCTACCCCATGAACCTAACATGAATTTATGCTTTGAACTTCAAGGTCAATGATTTGGTTCGGTTTTTCCTTTTAAGTTTGAACCCATCATAAAAAATGAACCCAATTTATTGTAGACTCAAGGATTAAGGACCAGCTTTATATATTGATGATTCAAGTTTATCAAACACTTAACTTGAATATGAGGAAATTGACGTTACTATCTTAACTTCACCAAAGCCTTGTGACCCCAAAAATAAGAGTGATCCCTCAAGCCCGACTTTTGTACATCATCAGACTACTTGTATTAGCCTTTTAACTCACAACTTATGTCTGCACCTTGAAATAAAAGCCAAGATCCATATGGGTATATATGAAGATGGATTCTAAGAAGAAGTTTGACCAAAATAACATTGAGACAATTAACTATACAGCTGTAATTTATTGACCATAAGCGGTAATGGTACATTGGTACTTCCATTTTGTAATATATTTCTGGCCTTTCATCTTACAGAATTTACATAATGACACCTCATCAATTTGAACAAGAATCTTAATCTCCAGTAAAGAATAAATAATCATCATATCTTTAAAAAAAAATCATGATAATAATATTATAAGCTACCTTTTAATAACCTCTTCACAATTACTATTCTAAAAAGACGTTCCAATCGTAGATTTTCACGTCGAAACTTGAATCCGCTTCTAATGATTGCCTCAGTTCCTTGGCACAGTCAGCATCCTTGGCAAGTATCAATGCAAAACCCCCGCCACCAGCACCCACAAGCTTGTAGCCACTGCAGTAAGGGTCGGCAAATGAAAAGAGCCTGTCAACAAACTCATTGCTGCAGAAAGGGTCAAGTTCCTGATGCAACCTCCAAGCCTCCAACATTATTTCCCCTAACTCATCAATGTCACAGTTCATTAAAGCTTCCCTCCCAATCTTTGCCAATTCAGCAAGACGCTTGATGCTAGATATAAGAAGGTTATCCCGTTGAAGATATCTAGTTACCACTTTTAGCAGAACTTGGTTTGCAAGTCGAACCTGCACAGCGTTTGCAGTATATAATCCAGTTATTAAAAATCTTAATATGGACCCAATACAAAGAAGGATTTTTCTTTGTAGAGAGCGGCAATCTAAGAGTCAGGCTTTTTTTCCTAATTTTTAATTACCAATTCAGCAGTAAAATATTAGAAAATATAAAGAGTCAGGCTTTGTAGAGAGCTGCAATCTAAGAGTCAGGCTTTGTTCCTAATTTTTAATTACCAATTCAGCAGTAAATATTAGAAAATAACAAAGTGGATGATATTTATATTACAAAAAACATAATATAAATAAATATATAAATAAAAAGAAGATGAGGAAATGCATCTATTAATTTCCCACAAAAGTCTCTGGAGGAAGATAAATCACAGTTACGACTCATTCTTCAAGGGAAGGGTGAGATATTAATGCAATCAGAAATGCAATAAGCAATAAGCTTCAATGTGACTCATTTATTCTCCAATCATGCATATCAACTTAAGAAACACCTATCACAATCCTGGTTGCACTTGTTAGCCTGATGATCATTTGAGGACCTATCCAATATCTAACAGAAATGCGAAAAAAGGGAGAACAAGAGTGCTAAGCTCAGCTGGTGGATTCATGACTCAAAATGTTGGATGTCAACAATTCTTAATCAAATGCATGAAGAAAGCCAACCTTGATACACAGTACTTAACCAGCATATAAAAAGCACAGCAACAGTTCAAATATACAGTTATATAACCAAATATACTTGAAAGGCATATTCTATAGGAATGAGATCTGAGTGGATAGACACGTACTTGACCAGTAAATACCACAAGCAAGCGTTGCTGCAACTCTAGAATCAATTGAGGAGAAGTGAGGAGGGGGATGACTTGAAGTTGCAATGGAATTCCAGGAAAACTTGCAGTATATTTTATTCCAGGATACAGACCTCCAATTTGATCCTGCCAGCCGCCTCCTGTTCCCATTAACTGTTCTAATACTAAAACAAGTCTGGCAACATTTTCATTACTTTCATCCCCATCAGTTATCTGGAGAAGTCCTTTCACAACAGCAGCAGCCAAGATGCTAGAAGTCCCCAAGCCACTACCACGAGGGACATTGGCCCATGTCCTGATGTGCAAACCCATGGACACAAGAATGTTATCATGAATTATGCCAGTCACAAGCAATGCAGATTTGACAAGCCGAAATGGATCATTGCTGTCAAATGGACTTGCAATAGAGGTAAGATCTTCGACATGTAGCTGGTTTCCAGAATCATCGTTAATCAATACTCCAGCTGTTTCTTTCATCTGTATGATGGTGCCAATGGGAAGAGAACCTTCCAGACTTATTGCCATATTCAGAACACAACCACCACGCTCTAAGCTCCATGGAGGAGTATCACTCCAACCCCCCACAAAATCTACACGAACAGGCAATTCGACCTTGACCATTCTAGGGTGGAAAAATTGACCTACGCAGCTATCAAACTTGTTTTTCTGAAATGCTGTGGACGTATTGGTAGGGGACTCCAAGAGATGTTCTACAGATCACAGAACAAAAAGGTGTGTAAATCACTAGCCCTTATAAAAGTCAAAGAGCAAACATTAGAGCTTGAACAGTATGGTAAAATTATAAATTACCAAGTATATTGATAGATCCAAAACAATTAATTAGAAATGAAAGACAATAGAAGTAAAGACAAGTTTCTTCAGAACTTTCAAGTTATAATTTAGGAATGTATTAATATCACTCACTTTTAGTATTAGTCTTTCTTTCCCAATAATTGAATTTGATATGATTTTTGACATTATTCAAAACATGAATATTAAAAGCTACCTTTTTTTTCTTCTTTGATAAGTAAGAATGATATATATATATATACACACACACATGAAAGGCTGCTCTATGCAACTGCAGCCGTTCAAGAAAAGCTACCTTTAAAGCCATATCTTATAGCTGAAGCCGTTTCATCAGCAACTGCAGCCCAGACTTTGTGCTCCAACTCACTTGCTGTTGCTTCATCACTGCATGCTCGAAGCAGATCAACTTGCACCTGGTATGCCCGACTTCTTGGAAGAATCTTAGAATTCTGCTCCTGAAGTTTGGGGCACAGATCCAGGAAGTCCTTACATATTTCAACACCTGAAACTTCCATTTGAAGAATTTCTTCACACAATTGAGAGAGATTGCGTCCAAGCATGCCATAATGAATGCATGCTTTAGCAATTCCAGCTGCAAGATCTGCTTGATGGTTACTGGAGCCTATACACATTCTTGTGAAATCGATTGATCTATGCAATTCCTCCAAACTGAAACGGCTTGCATTTTTCCACAAGGGAAGCAAGTAGTTGGTTTTCTGGTCACTCAAGCCCATCAACCATGTTGCCATAGTAAGCATCTCAAAGTAAGGAAGAACGGGGAATATTTTTGCATTCCATAAGCATCTGTCTTGAAAAACTGTTGAGCTCCACAGATCAGATTCCTGAATGCCTAGATCAAGCAAAACCTTTTTCCAGGGCTTTCCACAAAAAGTCCCATTCCTAGAAAGTGAATTTTTTGGGTTATCATGGAGGCCACAATACACAATAACTCTGTCAGTGCATCCTACTAGAGGAACCTCCCAAAGACAATGGCGATCAGGAAGCATGAACCTAAATGAATCTTCTACTAAACCACCTTCGTCTCCTGGAACATTGATACCAACAACTATAGATTGGGAACCAATTTGTATTCCATTAGAAATGGATGAATCATATATAAGAGAATCTTCACCAACTGACACCCCAGGTGCAATTTTGCTCGACAGAACAACAGCAGATGCTGCAATGTCGGATACAGTTGTTGCTGGGATGGAACACAAGTGTCTTCGGCCAACAAGTCCTGAACCAACCCCACTTAAGTGATCCAAAACTTCACTTGAAGTTCCAAAATGTAGGAACGACAAATCATCTGTGGTGAAAAAATATTTGGAGGACAAAAAAAATATAGCAATCATATCAACATTAAATAGTAACAATAGTGAAAACAATAATAAGATTCAAATACTTGCAGCAATGTTTAACATACAAGCACAGTAGCTGAACATCTTCTGTTTTCCCAATCTGCTGACCAGTTCTTCACCCAAGGGGCGCTTTTGCAACCACTCATGTTTTGCAGGTACCCAAGCTGCTACCAGATCTTCATATAAACTCATCTGTAGAAAATACAAGGAATTTCTATTAGAGTAAAATATGTCAATGCTGCGCTAAATTAGAAGCATATTCAACACGTATCCATTACAGACACAAGTAAAGGATAATACGATTCTCCCCAAAAAAAAAAAAGAGTAAAGGATAATACAAGAGGAAGTTAGAAGTTACTCCTACAAGTTGAAAACATGATTGAATCATGTGGTTTGAGAGGTAAAAAGAGTAAGAAAATAGAATACAGTTTTTATAAAAAAATAATTAAGAATAAGGAAATGATGACAATTAAAGGCCAAGAGATGACTAAAAAATAAGATGTATATAATGCTAGAATGATTATCCAAAGCAAGGGAGATCGAAGAGGACCTTGCCTATAAAATGAAAACAAATTGGTTTATTATTTATGAAAAATAATAAACCAATATACTTATCAATAATAATAAAACCATTTTCTTCTCTCCAGGGTAACTGGACAAATTATGTTTAATAGTCAGTAATACAAGAACGAATCAAGGTATCTGGTTTACTTTCTATTCATAAATTTTTACTAGTCATTACTAGATTCCATACCAGACTGGGCACACATCCTGCAAGCACTCAAAAATTATTTTACACAAAGATATATCACAAACAAATTTAAATCAAGTGTTCCTTTTTTCTATTCTATTTTCCCTAAGAAGAAAAGAAGATACACATAGTAAAAGTTTTCTTTTTCTTTTTCCTGGTAAAACTATAAAAATATTTTTTTTCTTTATGATTAAAACTGTAAAACTATAAAAATTATAAATCATTTTAATGACCGAATATCAATGCTTGCCTCTTTTCTGCTCTTCAGAAGCTCCAAAATCATTGGTTGGCAGGAACATGAAAGCTTAACCAGCTCCACCCAGGCTTGACCTCTAACTGCTATAATTCCTGTGTCAAGTAGTGATCTGCCATCATCTAGAATAGCCTTATTCTCAACAAGCTCATCTACACTGGGTTTCTGTAAAAGATTATCAACTAGACTGACTGAAAAATTCTTAGTTGTAATCCCGTTTTGAGATGCCACAATAACACCATGGTTAGAAGCAATATCTAGCGTGATCGGAACAGTGATGATACAGGATGTGTCCTCAGGAAGTACCATGGTGGAGGCATCGAAACAAGGAAGAACGTCTCCGGTCATAATAAATAGACCGCCTGCAAAGGTGAAAATTTTCCCGTTGGTAAACACCCGCGATACAGCAAGTGATGATATTTGTGACAGCAAACAAACACTCTGAGCATGTACACAATGTTCTTTTTCGATAAGTAACAAGTGTTCAATCAATTAGGCAAAGATAAAGATACTGTAAATAATAATCGGCACTATAACTTCATCAATAATATGAGAATGGTTCACAGAACTATTCACGTCAAGATACACATATCAATTGTATTGACAATAGACATACAAATACACTGAATACATTGTTAAGATTTTTACGCATAGGAGATCCAACTTTTTTTTTAAGGAAAAGGAGAGCCAACTTTAAGTAATAGATTTTGTGGTCACAAGGTAGCGGAATTTTTACTCAAATGTAAAAGACAGAACAAACAACCTTCATTTTTAAATGCTTGTCTTGCACAAGAAGCAATGGCAAGAATATGGTCAAAGAGCAGTGGAACTGGCCCATCAGGGTCATCTGCTGCCAAATATGGAAGTGGCAGGAAAACTTTTCCCATAGGATTTGCCCAAGGGACTCTTTTAGAATCACCTCCAGCATGAAGCAATAGTATATGCTTTTTGGCCATGAAGCTAACCATTGGCGTGAGAGGGACATCATTGTTGGAATTCTGATGCTGCATTGAATATCCAGAACTGTTATTATTTTCTGTGGTTGCCACCTGTAGACATAAAAGCATCTTATCAAAGGCAGTAATTGAAGTGATTTACCAAATGACAACAAATATACATAGCCAAAAGAAACTTTTGAACTCTTTAAGTAACGCGGCAGCATGAACAACAACAACAACAACCAAGCCTTAGTCCCAAGATTGTGGAATAAAACAAATAAACCCAAACACTACCATAATTCCCAAGACAAAGTGAATTGCAAAACATATAAAATGCCCACATCATTTTTTATTCATAATCCTGCCATCACGGAGAATGGATAATTTAAGCGCTAGCCACGTTTACACTATACTAACACAATTGGGTTCCTTGAAATTGATTATATAAACCTAATAGACGCCTAATGCGGTAACTAAAATTTTGCCAATTATGAAAATGAAATGGATCTCAAAAGTAAGTAAGACATCATAAAAAAGGTGTAGAGACGGACCTGGTCGTTGTAATGGGCAGCGAGGGCGTGAATGGCGTTGAGAGTGGCGGCGCCGGAGCCGATCCGGTGGCCATCGGGGTCAGGGACGGAGAGGGTGAGAGTGGAAGGGGAGATACGGCCCATGCGCTTGGCGCGGTTGAGCTGCCAGTCGTAGAGCCGGGCTTGGTCGGGGCTAGCGGCGGTGAGCACGATGGCGTCCCAGGTGGGAACCCGACTGGGGTGTCTGACAGAAAGCCGGAGATGGTACCATGATTTCTTCAGTAACTCACCTACCTCGTCCCTCTCTTTCTGTCTCCTCCTCCTCCTACTAATCCTCATTTTTATTCCATTTTCTCCATTGCTGTCTGCTTCCATTTTTGCAAATCTGAATTGTTGCTGCACGCACCAATGAGTAGCAGTGAGGGAACTGAAAGTCAAGCAAAAGAAGAAGAATAGCAATCAATGAATGAGTGATGACTGATGAGGAAAGTGGAGAAATGATATTTGATTTTTGTTTTAACAGACAATCTCACTCAAAAAGGCTCAACAAGACAAGACAAGACAGTATAAATCTATATATCCAAAATGACAACAAAACGAACCTTACTTGGGTTGGGTAATAACCCTCCCACCTCGTATACGACACGTTTTCCTTCTTTACAGTTAGTCCACTTCGCATCAAAAAATTTTAAAAGAAAAAAAAAATTAATTATTATAAATAATAATTCATGGCGTCGCCCGGGTTCGAACCGGAGACCTTCAGTGTGTTAGACTGACGTGATAACCAACTACACCACGACACCGTTGCGTGCATTCCTTCAGTTTTCATATTTTATTTGAAGATGATTCTTTTTCTCCCACATAATTAGGCTACGGTATTAGTGTCCTAATTTTTCATTCATTCTAATATGAGGTTTACGTGTTTTCTCATTATATTACGCATTTAGAACTATTAATACAACCAAAAGTGTTATGAGGCTAACTTAAAAAAATGAACAAATATTACATGTTTATTTTGTAGCAATAAAAAAAAAAAAAACTTGTGTTTTCATTTTATATATATAATTTTTATTTTGAGAATTTAATTTATAAGTGAATAAACCAATTTGAAAATCAAGAGAAGAGTAGCCTAATTTTTAGGTAATGTTTTAGTGGAAGTTAAAGTTGTATTTTTACCGGATTATCCTTTAGTTTTGTCTCTACTTAAACATAGGGGTATAGGGAGATTTTTAAACCAAAAAAATGAGGATCCCAAACAGGGGAAGCTCGTGTAAAAAAAAAAATGTATTTAATTATTATATATATAATTTTTATCTTAAAAATATAATTTATAAGTGAATAAATCCATTTGAAAATTAATAGGAGAGTAGTCCTATTTTTTAGACAATGTTTTAATGGAAATTAGAGTTGCATTTTTACTGGATTGTTCTTTAGTTTTGTCTCTACTTAAAAATAGGATTGTAAGAGCATTTTTGAACTATAAAATGAGAAATCCAAACAGGGGAAGCCCCTTAAATAATAGTATAGATATATATACAATTTTTATTTTAAAAATCTAATTTATAAGTGAATAAATCAATTTGAAAATTAATAGGAGAGTGGTCTTATTTTTTAGGCAATATTTTAATGGAAATTAGAGTTGTATTTTTACTGGATTGTCCTTTAATTTTGTCTCTACTTAAAAATAGGACTGTAGGGGTATTTTTGAACTATAAAATGAGGAATCCAAACAGGGAAAGCCCCTTAAATAATAGTATAGATATAGATGATACATAATAATCATTCATGTTATTTTTTTATCTCCTTATTTAAAGTATTAATATATATATATTATTTTATATGGTAATAACCTGTTTGGATGAACTTATTCTCCAACTTATTAGATTTATGTACAATTTTATTTTTAAAGCATTTAGGTAGAAATTATTTTTGAAGTAAAATAAGTAAATGAAAATAAGTTCAACCAAACACACATTTATCGTGATGAAAATACTAACCTTCGTTTGTTTGATAAGGTCATTAAGAAGAATGCTCCGAAATACAAAATCATATGGTGTATATATATGTAGGATTATATCTCCTTAAAGACAATTTTATGTGGCCCACGTTTAAGTGAAGATGAAACTCATGTCTTAAGTTTCTTATTTCATCTCTTAAGTTTCCTATTTGTGAAAGTTACATGTTAGGTGTAACATCCTTTAGTAACTCTCAATTGGTATAACCTCTTTGGTTAATAAAACACCATGAAATTACAATTTTTAAGCTCCTTGATGGAAGGAGAGTTATGAAAATTTTCATCTAAAAGGGTCCCTAGTCTAGCCTATATATATAACCTGTGTTTCCATCAAAATGATATATGTGAGGTAAAGGCCATAGACTAGAAGAACCTTTTATATACATTATCATCATATAGTGATTCTTCTTTTCTCCAATCATTTAAACAACTATGGTTGGAGTTATGTTTATTTTATTCCGCAACTATAAATTAATCTTACATTTTGTATCAGAGCCTTCTTCATGCTATGTTGTTTAGTAATTTTTCATACATAGGTTTTTTCTATGATTTGGCTAAATTTCTAATGCATATATGGATTTAAGGATATAAAGTATTTGCATTGCATATTCTTTTGTACCTGGACCTTTTGGCTAAATTAACTAATCCATAAAAATCTATCCTTTTAACCAATGTCAGCAAACCCAGTTTTAAGAGGCTTGGAATAATGTTAAGTTTTATGCCATGTATCTCATGTATGGGTCATAGCATATAGTGTTGAAGCTTATTGTTGAAATAGTTTGGGTTGGATGGCTTTAATATGAGATAGTTTTTGGATATAGGTGACTATCTATGGAAAATTATTCCCTTTACATTTGGCATTGGCCAAATGTTTCTATGGAGATCATGTTTGGTTTTTCAAATTTAAGATTATCATGAAAGTGGACATCTTTCATGATAAATTTGCATATAGATTATTATGTTTTTTTTATAGAAATAAAACATGGTTTGGGCTAGCAGAACTTATATTGTTTGACTTACATATAGTGTGCAGTGATTTTATAAAGTTCGTGACTATATAAGAAAATTTGATCATTACATAGTTAAAATTTATGATATTTTTTAGTGTATTTACACTTTCTTACACTTATCTTGTCTTTAATTATCATTTTATGGTTTATTTTAATTGACATGATCAATATGACATTTAGTTTAGCTTTATGATGTCATTTGGAGTGGTGAATATCAAAATGACTTGAGAATAGCCATAGCATCTCAAATCGTAATGATAATCACATCAAGTTAATTTTTATAATACTTCATTAAGAATAAAGACATCTAAATTGTAATTAATTCGTGAAAAATAATAACTTGGCCCCATAGGGAGGTTGTTATTATTATGATTTTATTGGAATAAGATGGTGAATTAGATATTAAGAATATAATTTTCCTAGGCCTATAGGTATGGAAAATTTTATTCTTATTGTTTATATTTACTAGTCTTATTAATAAAATATTTTAGTAAATTCATGTGTGATGCACCTCTACCCATAAGAAGGTTAGAATTTAGCACTAAATTGACATTGGTTGATTTAGAATTAAGGTTTATATTTCATAGCATTAGAGTTTATTTTTTCTTGGTTATTGTAGCAATTCCTACTACTTATGTAAGGTCAGGATTTGTAACCCAAACCCAAAACAATGAATTTGTAGAGAGTGGGTGAAAGAGCTGGATTAGTTGTGAATTTAGCAACTGTTAACTATGATATCCAAGAATGAACCAACGTAAAAACACACTTAAAAGCTAAACAAATTGATGTCCGAAGAGGTATATTATTGATTAAACAGTGAATACAATTCTTAGAGCTACAGTAAAATCTTTCTCCTCCTCATATTATCTTTTTTCCGATCCCTTTCTTCAGAGACTTCTACCATTTATATAGCCTTTTTATCAACCATCTTCATCGTACACTTGTTCTTCATCCAAGCATTCACTTGAGTACATGTCACATCAGGTATCTTCTTTAGTTCTCCAGGAGTGTTGGTAGTTGAAGTTGCACTGTCCAGGGGTCTTCTCCACATAAATGCGGCCAGAAAAGTTGCTGCAGTGCATTAAACACGGTTGTAGCAGCTTTTTCCTTTAGATATTTCTCCATTCTTATCATCTCCATACAAGCCCGAAACTTATCCTTATCATTGGAATCGCTAGGAAGATCACTCAAACCTCCCAGGTATCTGCTTGACCAAGACTCTTTATATCCGAGGAGAATACACTCTTCGGACTACCGATACTCTCTTCGGACTATATTCCTTGACCGTTTCCAGGTATATCTCTCCTCATGGAATCCTTCTCAATCATTTTCATCTCTTCAGACAAACCGTAATCTTCAAATAGGGCCCTAGGCCCAATACATAATGTTTGGGCTTTTACCCCCACAATAGCCCCTCAAAATTTTAATTTTTCCTTCGCATCCGAGGAGAAAAAATAGGATTTTGATTTGTCACGAAATAAAAGCTTAGAACACAAAAATACCTGAATTTACACGTGTGTGGGTGTAGATTTAGGTGCTTCATCATTGCTACTGACGTTTCGGTATTCACAAAGCGTTACTAATTACTCCAGGCGACGTTCTGTCTCTTGCATCCAACGGTTGACCATCGATCCAACGGATGATGCCTTTCCTCAAGATTTGAGCGGAATAACTCCCACCCACTTTCTGGCCCCTATATAAAGCCTCAAAGAAGATTTTCTCTCTTTTACTTTGCAAATTATCAGATTCTCCAGCGAACTCGAGCACTCAAATCCACCAAGCTCTTCCAATCATCAATCCTAGTTCTTCCCAGAATCTGTAAAAATCTCTATACGAGTTTAAAGATCATTCTCCGATTTAGCTAGTGTAAGTTCTCCCTTATTCAAACCTTTCATCTTCTCTTCGGCCAGCTTCCTCGGCCTTCGAATAGCCACTCCCCAGTCACTGCGTTTAGTGTTTCCTCTTTTTTGTTTAACTGAGATGGGTAGATTTCAATATATGGTGGATAGCCCTGCCTTAATAGAGACATTTAAGGAAACATACGGCATACCGTAGGGAGTAAACCTGAGGTACTGTCCCCCAGAAAGGATATTAACCGACCGAAGAGAGGGAGAAGTCGTAATCCCTATGATAGCCTTCATAGAAAGAGGAATGACTCTCCCTATGGGTTTTGTTACCCAAAGTTATCTTCGTAATCATAGGTTTTCTCCTGATCAGTGCGCACCCAATGTCTTTAGGATCCTAGGAGCGATTGACGCCTTGAATCGTCATTTAAGACTCGGACTCACCTGGCTTGACGTAGTACACATGTACGAATGTCATAGCAAAAAAGGAGCGGGATATTATCTTAAATCCCGATCCGACACTGTTCAGCTTGTCTCCTGCCTTCCCAAGTCTAACAAAGGGATGAAAGACGACTATCTGATCATCTCGGGCGCGTGGCATGACGGTCTGCATTGCCCAACCCAACCAGGAGTGCCAGGTGGGACATCCTAAATTTAGGTTTCCTAATAATAGATTTAGGACCTTCGCTTTTTAACAATTTTTCTTCACTCTGTATCAGTATTTTCAAGTCTCTAACTGAATTTTGTCGTGATGTTAACAGATAAAGAACACGTCACTCCTTGGCTTAGCCTCATGAACGTCGCCGCGCTCAATTACATACTAAGGTCAGAAATTTTTATAAGTGAATACGGGCAATTCTGGGCTGTTCCTCTTATTCTTGGCTTTATGCCAAAATCGGGCGATTTTCAGCCGGTTAGCAAAGCGATAAGACAGGGAGACCGTCGCATCAACCGCATAGACGTTGCTCGAAAAGATTTTTTAGTTTCGTTTGATCTTGCCCCCGTGCCACATCCAAATCCATAGGGTGTGCCTCTACTCGTCCAACCAGTTCAACAGGGTCTTTTTGAACCAGTTGCAGCAGAGGAAAGAGTCGCCTCCTCGGCCTCTTCACTTGAGGAACAAATTGATAAGTTTAAATTTGAAGGAGAGGCTTCGAGAGGAGTTCAAGTGATACAAGTTTCAGATGCCGAGAAGGAGATTGACAGGCAGTCTAGTGTTTGCCCTCCTGTTTTGATAACTGCTCCTTCAGAAGACTCTTCGGAAGAAGAAGACATGGCAAGCTTGAAGGACTTGATGAAGAATAGGAATAAAAAAGCTGGGCCCAAAGAGACCAGTACGTCTCAACCAGCTGTTAGTCTTCCTCCACCACCTCTCCAGGTTCCTTTGAATCTCGGTGCAAAGCAATTGCTAGATCCGAAGAAGAAGAGGCCCCTCGCCGACAATGAAGAAAGGGAGGTGGCGCCTCCGAAAGGAGCCAAACAACAGAAAGTGGTCAAAGACCACCAGAGCAAAAGGGCTTCGTCTACAGAGAGCCGAGATGACTCTCTTGTAGCTGATGTGCGCCGAGGACCTCGCACCTGGTCCCCCAAGTTAGAATTGGATGGTGCTCCTATCCCTTGGGAGACCTCCCTCAGAAACTATAATGGGGGGAAAGCAGGTCTCGTTTCTGAGGCCTTGGAGCAACCACTGCTCCTTCCACGAGACATGAATTCTTACAGGCATTTCAGCCAGTATGATCTCTTTTTATCCCTAAAAAGGGATTTAGCCATGGTAAGTGAATTAATCCATTTCTTCAGTTAGGATGCTGATAATGATTTTTTTTTTCTTTTTTTTTTTTGTATTGAAATTTTTCCTTCTGCTATGTAGATTACCCAGCAGGTTTATGTGGCCGAGGAGTGGAACAAAAAGGTCTATACTGAAGCCCAAGCAGAGGCCCACTCTCAGTCTGAGGCAGAAAAATCGCTGGGTAGTTTAAAGGAAGATTATGCTCATCTGTCTGAGTAGTTGAAAGAGATGACCAAGCAGAGGAATAGTCTAGATGCTGGTCTCAAAAATGCCGAGAAGCAGGCCGAAGACCAATGCCAACTGCTGAATTTGACAGATTAATCTGGAAACAGAGAGAGCGCTGGTAAAGGATCTTCGGACTGAACTTCAGAAAGCTAGGGAGATTGCCAAATTGGCTGAGAAAAATGCTCAGTTGGCCAAGGAGGCAATCGAGGCTGAAAGGCAGGCAGCCTATAAGCTCGGGGTGGAGGAGACTCAGGTCAGACTTACTGAAGAGTTTGCGAAAGTCTGCAGAAAGTACTGCGATGTAACTTGGGATAAAGGCCTTGACGCTGCTGGGGTCCCTCCAGAGTCTGACTTGAGGCAACCTAGGAGTATCTACTACCACCCTGACATTTGCGAACTCCCAGAAGCTTTGGAGCAACCCCTAGTCGATCAGACCCTTCCTGCTCCTTCTAAAGCAACCAAAGAGTCTGGTCAGGCTGGTGGTACGGGTAAGCAATCTGAGGACATTCAGGAAAAAGGTGAAGATTCGAAGAATAAGAAAACTCCTGAGTCCAAAGATCAAGCCCCAAACACTACTGCTGCTCAGCCTAGCCAGACAGTTGACTCCTCGGCCACCCAAATGAAGGCTTAGATGTCAGGGTGGTAGTTTTTTACATTCCAAGGGCGTGGTATTATATGACTATCTAAATCTTCCAAGAAATACGCCCCAATGGCAGCCCCTGAAATGATACAATATGGCCCTTCCCAATTGGGTCCTAACCTTCCCCAAGCTGGGTTCTTTGTAGTGCCCACAACCTTTCTGAGCACCAAATCACTAGGTTCTAGAGGTCTCAGCTTCACGTTGGCATCATAGTCTTGTCTGAGCTTTTGTTGGTAATGAGCTAATCGGACCATTGCATTTTCCCTCCTTTCCTCAATTAGATCCAGACTCTTCTCTAATTGCTCATTGTTGCTGGTCGAACTGAACAAACTAGTTCTTAATGTTGGGAACCCATTCTCCAAAGGTATGACAGCTTTAGCCCCATAGGTCATTGAGAAGGGGGTCTCTCCAGTAAATCTGCGAGGCGTAGTTCTGTATGCCCAAAGTACATGTGGCAATTCTTCTACCCATTAACCCTTTGTATCGTCTAGTCTCTTCTTTAATCCATTTACTATGACTTTGTTAACCGCTTCTACTTACCCATTCCCCTAGGGATAGAGAGGGGTGGAGTATCTGTTTATGATTCCCAGTTCGCTACAATAATTCCTGAATACTTTGCTATCGAATTGTAGGCCATTGTCCGAGATGAGAGTACGAGAGACTCCAAACGGAGTGACAATATTCTTCCATACAAATTTCTGCACATCTATGTCTCTGATGTTGGCCAAAGGTTCAACTTCGACCCATTTGGTGAAATAGTCTGTGCCGATCAGAAGGTATTTCCTGTTTCCTGCAGCTTTAGGGAATGGACCCACGATATCTAAGCCCCATTGAGCGAAAGGCCATGGGCTGGATAGCGGATTAAGGGTTCCCCCTGGTTGATGAATGTTTGGGGCAAGCCATTGACATTGATCGCACTTCTTAACATACTCATGGGCTTCTTTTTGCATATTCGGCCACCAATAACCTTGAGTAATGGCTTGGTGAGCCAAGGATCTACCTCCAGTGTGGCTCCCACAGATTCGTTCATGTAGTTCTTCTAGTAGTAACTCAGCCGCTTCAAGATGCATACATAATAAGTACGGTCCTGAACAGGAGCGTTTATATAGTTTCTGGTCCTCGGATAGCCAGAATCTGGTCGCCTTCCTCCGAACTTTGTCAGCTTCCCCCATTTCTTCAGGCAAAATATCCACCTTCAAGAATTTAATTATAGGATCCATCCAACTGAGTTCGGCTCTGATTTGGTGAACTTGGACTACCTCTCTTCTTGCCTCTGTAGGCCCATGCAAGTCCTCGACGAGGATAACTCTCGGCAAATCTTGCGCCGAAGAGGTAGCGAGCGTGGCCAAAGAATCAGCATGTGCATTACCATTTCTAGGGATGTACAGCAGATTAAAAGAGTCGAACTCCGATTGCAGACACTTAACTCGACTCAAGTATCCCTGCATTTTTTCATCCTTCACCTCAAACTCACCTTGTACTTGACCAACGACTAACCTCGAGTCCGAAAACATCTCCACTGACTTTCCTCCCATTTTTCGAACCATAGCCATTCCCATTAGTAAGGCTTCGTACTCGGCCTTATTATTTGTGGCCGTGAAGTTTAGCCTTATTGACTTTTTGATAACAATCTTCTCTGGAGATATTAACACTAGCCCCACTCCAGAACCCTTCTGATTTACTGCACCGTCTACATATACTTCCCAGGATGACGGGCCTCGTTGAGAAATCATGCCAACCGATTTTTCATCCATGTCCTTCTCTACCGTTACCTCTTCTAAACTAGGCTCTGTGAACTCGAGCACCAGATTTGTGAGGACCTGACCCTTGACTGAAGTGCGAGGCATGTATTTGATGTCAAAAGCCCCTAGGATAGTGCCCCATTTAGCTATTCTTCCAGTGTAGTCAGCACTTCAAAGTATGGTTTTAAACGGAAGTTGTGTGAGCACAACGACCGTATGTGCTTGGAAATAATAAGGCAACTTCCGTGTACCAAGCACTACTGCCAAGATGGCTTTCTCCAGCGGCAGGTATCGAATCTCGGCCTCATATAATGACTTACTCACATAATAAACTACCCTTTGCACACCTTGGTCCACTCGTATCAGTACCAAACTTACAGCACAAGGAGCCACTGCAATATAGGCAAACAAGACCTCATCTGGTTCAGGACTGGACATAATTGGTGGCCGAGTCAAATAGTCTTTAAGTTGTTGGAAGGCCATAGCACACTCTTCAGTCCACTCAAACCCTTTCCATTTGTTGATCAACGAGAAGAAATGTCTACACCTATCTGTTGATCGAGAGATGAATCAGTTCAAGGCAGCGGTCATTCCAATCAATTTCTGAACTTCTTTAGGATTCTGAGGAGCTTGTAAGTTTTGGATGACCTTTATCTGATCGGGGTTAACTTCAATTCCCCTATGAGTCACCATGTACCCCAAGAACTTGCCTGACCCCACACCAAATGAGCATTTGGAAGCGTTTAGACGCAGCTTGTGCCTTCTTAGAACTTCAAAAATGTTTTCAAGGTCCTTTATATGTTCAGAAACGACCTTACTTTTCACCACCATGTCATCTATATAAATTTCGATACTTTTACCCAACTGTGGCTCAAACATCCTCGTCATCATTATTTGGTAAGTGGATCTTGCATTTTTCAAACCAAATGACATCACTTTGTAATGCTAGTTACCGATAGGGGTGACAAAAGCAGTCTTCTCCTGATCATCCAAGGCTAACGGTATT
Organism: Quercus ilex subsp. ballota; assembly: GCA_032727855.1. Taxonomy (NCBI): domain Eukaryota; kingdom Viridiplantae; phylum Streptophyta; class Magnoliopsida; order Fagales; family Fagaceae; genus Quercus; species Quercus ilex. The sequence goes on from CM064915.1 coordinate 50,354,282, forward strand.
TGGTGGTAACCTTGGAAGGCATCTAGGAAACTCATCCGAGGATGGCCGACAGTGGCATCTACCAGCTGATCAATTTTTGGCATAGGGAATGGATCCTTAGGACAAGCCTTGTTTAAGTCAGTGAAGTCTATACATACTCGCCATTTCTCATTCTTCTTCTTTACCACCACAGTATTTGCTAGCCACTCCGGATAAAAAACTTCTTTAATAACTTCAGCTTGTTTGAGCTTTGTTACTTCTTCTCTTACTGCATCAGCATATTCCTTAGATGGACGCCGAGAAGGCTGCTTTTTGGGGGTAATCAATGGGTTGACCTTCAGATGGTGACATATGAATTCTGGATCCACCCCTGGGGCTTCGTAAGCATTCTAGGCGAATACGTCAAGGTTTCTCTTAAGGAACTCTACTAGCTCTTCTTTCTCCCACAGAGGTAGCTAAGATCCAACTTGAAAGAACTTTTCTGGATTATCTCCGATGATAACTTTTATCAAATTTTCGCATCTAGTGCCTTCGTCTGGATCTTCAGCGGGCGATACCCGATGTTTTAACTGCTATAAACCCTTTTCGGCCTTGGCCGAGGACTCAGTTTCGAGCTTATGCTGGATGGCAGCCATTAAGCACTGTTTGGCCGTGGACTGATCTCCCCGAATTTCACAAACTTGTCCTTCAGATGGATATTTAACTTCTTGATGCAAAGTAGAGGAAACAACCCCTCGCGTATAAAGCCAAGGTCTGGCTACAATTGCCGTATAGGGCGAATACACATCTACGACTATGAAATCCACCTCTACCACCTCTGAGTCGGTCTGTACAGGTAATCGTATTTGGCCCTTCAGGGTAACAACTCTTCCTTCAAAACTTACCAGGGGGGAATTGTATGGTGTTAGGTCTTGAGGTTTTAGGTTTAGCCCCTTGTAGAGATCATGATACATTATCTCTACCGTGCTACCCTGGTCCACCATTACCCTCTTCATATGATACCCTCTAATTCTGAGGGTGATTACCAAAGCGTCATCATGGGGTTGGATGATTCCAATCTTGTCCTCATCCGAGAACCCTAAAACCAGTTGAGCATCCAATTTAGCTCTCTTCGGACCTTGACAGAAATTCCCTGCGGGTAACCGGGCTACCGACATAACCTTCGATGGCCAGGATCCTATTCTCCCTGGTGCAGCGAAAATGACATTAATAGTTCCCAATGGAGGCTTTGAAGAGTCCTCTCTTCGGGGCTTTGAGTTCACATGACTTCCTCGGCCACTAAAGTGGTGCAAGAGGTGTCTTAATTTACCCTCGCAAACCAATTGGTCCAAATGATCCCACTGGCTCCTGCAATCCTCCGTGGTATGCCCATGGTCTTGATGATACTGGCAATAGAGATTATGATTGCGCCTCTCAGGTTTTCCCACCATCTTATTCGGCCACTTGAAGAATGGTTCACTCTTAATCTTTTTCAAAACTTGGTGTACTGGCTCTTTGAATACAGCGGTGACTGCTTGAGAATTTGTTAATCCTGATTGCCCAGCAAAATCTTTCCGCGGTTTATTGTTATTGTAACGGTCCGACCTGAAATCCCTCCTCTCTTGGGGGATAACCTTGTCCTTTCCCTTCCCTTACTGTTGATCTTCTTCGACTCTTTTATACTTTTCAATACGGTCCATGAGCTGACGCATGTTAGTAACTGGCTTACCAGTTAAGGACTTCCTTAAACCATGGTCAGTAGGGAGGCCGAGCTTAAACGTGCTAAGGGTCATTCTATTAAAATTGCCCTTCATATCATTAAACATCTCCCAGTACCTATCTGAATACGTTTTCAATGTCTCACCCTCTTGCATGCTTAAGGATAGCAGTGAAGATAAGGGCCTAACCACTCTTCGGCATGTGACAAAACAGGAACCAAATGCTTGAGTGAGCTCTTTGAAGGAACTGATGGAGTTTGCTTCCAGGCTTTCAAACCATCTCATTGCAACCAGTCCAAGACTGGAAGGGAAAACCTTGCATATCAGAACTTCATCTCTGGAGTAAACAGCCATCCTTTGGTTAAAGTGACTCACATGTTCCATAGGGTCTGTTTTACCATTATAGATGGTGATCGTCGGCTGATGAAAACGACGAGGGGGTCTTGCTTCTTCAATCCTGCGTGTAAAAGGTGACCTAGATATTTGATTCAAAGCCTTACTCATAGCATCGTTTCCTACGCCTCCACGTGATGGGCTTCGAGATTGCCTCTTACGATGATGCTCTTCTTCATAGGAAAAGGATTCACTGATCGGTGTTCAAGATCTCTACTTGTAAGTGACGTCCTGTTCGTTATCTGAATCTTCATCAGAATACGAAGAAATCTGTTTCCTCTTTGCATGGGGCAACTCCCTTTTTAGCTTTTCAATTTCTAGTTGCATATTCTGGTTCTTCTCTGCATAAGACACGTGACTTCCACCATGTGGCTGGCTTCGATCAGTATGCGCAGTGTGCACACTACCTTCACGATCTTGTCTCTGCTCCAAATTAAGAAAAGGGTCAACGTGTTGGGATGCCCTAGATTTTGCTGGTTGTTGCCCTGGTTCAGCCATTATCAACTGTTACTTCCACTTTCGCTTAAACTCTTCCCACAAACGGCGCCAATTATAGGGTCAAGATTTGTAGCCCAAACCTAAAACAATGAATTTGTAAAGAGTGGGTGAAAGAGCTGAATTAGTTGTGAATTTAGCAACTATTAACTATGATATCCAAGAATGAACTAACGTAAAAACACACTTAAAACCTAAACAAATTTATGTCCAAAGAGGTATATTATTGATTGAACAGTGAATACAATTCTTAGAGCTACAGTAAAATCTTTCTCCTCCTCTTATTATCTTTTTTCCAATCCCCTTCTTCAGAGACTTCTCCTATTTATATAGCCTTTTTATCAACCATCTTCATCGTACATTTGTTCTTCATCCAAGCATTCACTTGAGTACATGTCATATCAAGTATCTTCCTTAGTTCTCCAAGAGTGTTGGTAGTTGAAGTTGCATTGTTCAGGGGTCTTCTCCACATAAATGCGGCCAGAAAAGTTGTTGCAGTACATTAAACACGGTGGTAGCAGCTTTTTCCTTTAGATATTTTTCCATTCTTATCATCTCCATACAAGCCCAAACCTTATCTTTATCATTGGAATCACTAGGAAGATCACTCGAACCTACCAGGTATCTGCTTGACCGAAACTCTTTATATCCGAGGAGAATACACTCTTCGGACTACCGATGCTCTCTTCGGACTATATTCCTTGACTGTTTCCAGGTATATCTCTCCCTATGGAATCCTTTTCAATCATTTTCATCTCTTCGGACACACCGTAATCTTCAAATAGGGCCCTAGGCCCAATACATAATGTTGGGCTTTTACCCCAACAACTTATATAACTAATTCTTCACGTGCTCCAATGTTAATTGGTGACAACTATAATGATTGGAAAGAAAGTATCATATTTTCATTAGGATGCAAGAATCTTGATTTGGCGTTCCATGTGGATGAACCACCCATCCCCACGAAATCAAGTGCACCAAATGATAAACTTGACTATAAACGGTGGTAGTGATCTAATCACTTAAGTTTAATGTTCATAAAATCTCATCTAAATAAAAACATTAGAAGTTCTATCCCTGAATGTAATAAGGATAGGGATTTTATGAAAGCCATTGAAGAATAGTTCATAAGATCCAATAAAACTTTTGACTATTCTCAGAATGTGCGTGAGCACATTATGGAAATGAGAGACATGGTTGCTCAACTTAAGTCCCTAGAAGTTGAGATTTTTGAGTCATTCCTAGTCCATTTCATACTGAATTCTCTCCCCTCTTTGTTCAAGAGGAAGAGAGATTAAAACATGAGAATGTTGAAAGTGCTCATTTGGCTACTCATGTTAAAGGAAATGCTAGGAAAGGCAAGAATTCCTTGCAAGTGAAGAAAAAACACATAAAGTATAATGACAATAAAAGAGAAGGGCATATGAAGAAAGACTACCTAAAATGCAAGAAATGACTCAAAAAGAAAGGTAATCTCATATCTTTAGTGTGTCATGAATCATTTTTTGTTGAAACTCCAAATAATACATGGTGGATTGACTCTGGTTCCACAATTCACATTGTCAACTCCATACAGGGTTTTCTAAATCTAAGGAAGCCAAAAGGAAATGAACAATGCATCTATTCAAGAAATCAGATGTGTTCAAAAGTTGAAGGAGTTGGGACTTTTCGTCTAATTTTAAAAACCGGATATGTATTAGATTTAAATAATGTTTTCTATGTACCTTCATTTTCCAGAAACTTAATTTCCATTTCCAAATTTGTTGTTGTTGTTTATGGATTTTTATTTGAAAACTCAATTTTAATTATTTTTAAAAATAAAGTTCACGTTGGTGTGGAACCTTAGTTGATAATTTATTTAAAATTGATATTGATCCTAGTTTTGAATGCAATTATTTAAATATGCATGTTAATGTTGGTATAAAGCGGAGCTTGATTAATGAGAATTCCTCTATGCTATGGCATAAGAGATTGGGACATATCTCCATAGAAAGAATTAAAAGATTGGTGAAAGATGGAGTTCTAAAAACTCTTGATTTTACTGATTTTGGTACTTGTGTGGATTGCATTAAGAGTAAGCAAACCAATAAGACTACTAAGCATGCCAAAAGGAGCTCTGAAATTATATTCTTGAAATTATACACACTGATATATGCAGACCATTTGCTACTACTTGCCTAAATGGTCAGAGATATTTTATCTCATTCATTGATGACCATACAAGATATATGTCTCTCTATCTTCTATATGATAAGGCTGAGGCACTAGATGCTTTCAAAACCTATAAGGCAGAAGTAGAGAAACAAAGAAAAAATAAAACTAAAATAATTAAATCAAATAGAGGTGGGGAGAATTATGGTAGATACATAGAAAATGGACAAATGCCAGGTCCATTTGCTAAGTTCCTTGAGAAAGAGGGCATTATTGCTCAATATACAATGCCAGGTACGCCATAACAAAATGGTGCTTCTGAAAGGAGGAATCATACGCTTATGGATAAGGTAAGGAGTATGATCAGTAACTCTGATCTTCCTTTATCCTTATGGAGTGAAGCCTTAAAAACCGCTGTGTATATCTTAAATAGGGTTCCATCTAAGGTTGTTTCCAGAACACCTTTTGAATTATGGCATGGATGGAAACCTAGTTTAAATCATTTGCACATATGGGGTTGTTCTATTGAAGTAAGGATTTATAATCCACATATAAAGAAACTAGACCCAAGGATAGCTAGCAAATATTTTATGGCTATGTAGCAAACTCCAAAGGGTTTAGGTTTTATTGTCCTTCTCACACTCCAAGAATAGTTGAGGCTAGAAATACTAAATTTCTTGAGGACTTTGAGTTTAGTGGGAGTGCTTTTTCTAGAAGGATAGAGTTTGAGAAAGCACAAGATTCTATTGAACTGCCCTCAAATGATATTCTTGAGGAGCAACCAACCCATCAAGAACAAGCTCTTATTAAACCAATTGCTAAAATTTCTGAAAATACAAGAGAAGCAGAAGGTGTAAGAAGATCCTCAAGAACGAGGAAACCAGAATTTTCTAATGATTGTATTGTATATCTCCAAGAGTCGGATTTTGACATCGGGCCTAAAGATGATTCAAATTCGTTTTCTCAAGTCATGAGTGATGGTAATTCCACATTTTGGTATGATGCCATGAAGGAAGAGATGAAGTCTATGGCTAAAAATCAAGTTTAGGATCTCGTTGAGTTAACAAAAGAAGCAGTAGCTATTGGCTACAAATGGGTTTATAAAACCAAAAGAAATGCTTCTGGTAACATTGAACGAAATAAAGTTAGATTTGTACCTAAAGGTCTCACTCAAAAAGAAGGCATTAATTACCATGAAACCTTCTCTTCGGTTTCTAAAAAGGATTCGTTTAGAATAATCATGACCTTAGTAACTCATTTGATTTAGAGTTACATCAAATGGATGTGAAAACGACATTCTTGAATGGGGATCTAAAGGAGGCGGTATACATGGTCCAACCTCAAGGATTTTATGATGATAAAGACAGTCATTTGGTTTGCAAGTTGAAGAAATTTCTATATGGGCTAAAGCAGGCCTCGCGACAATGGTATATAAAGTTTCACAATGTTATCGCTTCATATGGTTTTGTTGAAAACGTTGTTGATCAATGTATATACCTTAATATCAATTGGAGCAAATACATTTTCCTAATTCTATATGTGGATGGCATTCTACTTGCAAGTAGTGATTTGGGCTTGCTACACGAGACAAAACAATTTATCTCCCGAAACTTTGAGATGAAGGATTTAGGTGAAGGCTCATATGTCATTGGCATTGAGATTCATAGAGATAGATCACAAAGAGTGTTAGGACTGTCTCAAAAGGCCAACATTGAAAAAGTATTGAAGAGATTCGAAATGAAAGATTGTACACCAACAGTAGCACACATTTTGAAAGGAGATAAATTTAGTAAGAATCAATGTCCTCAAAATGAATTAGAGCAAGAAAGAATGAAGAACATACCTTATGCATCTACGGTAAGTAGCCTTATGTATGCACAGGTCTGCACAAGGCCTGATATCGAGTTTATAGTAAGGTTATTAGGTCAATATCAAAGTAACACTGGTTTGGATCATTGGAAAGTTGCGAAAAAGGTTATGAGGTACTTGCAAGGTACCAAGGATTACAAGTTGACTTACAGACACACTGATCAATTGAAGGTGATTGGTTATTCAGATTCTGATTTTGCTAGGTGTGTAGACACAAGAAAGTCTACTTTAGGTTATATTTTCCTTCTTTCTAGAGGAGTTATATTTTGGAGAAGTACTAAGCAAACACTTGTTGCTTCGTCTACCATGGAGGCACAATTTGTTGCATGCTATGAATTTACAACACAGGCATTATGGTTAAGAAATTTTATCATAGGTCTCATGATTATCGATTCTATATTGAGACATCTAAAGATTTTTTGTGACAATTCGGCTGCAGTTTTCGTCTCTAAGAATAATAGAAGTGGAAGCCAAAATAAGCATATTGAAATAAAGTACCTCAAGGATAGAAAGAATGTTAAGAAACAAAAGTTTTCCATCGAGCATATTGGTACTAAGCTAATGATTGCTGATCCCATGACTAAAGGTTTGTTGACCAAACCATATAAAAACCACGTGAAACATATGGCTTATTTGTTGTTTAATTTCTCTTTAGTTGTTTTGTATTTGGGACACATATTTGATTGTTCTTAGAGAATAAAAAACAATATATATTTTGTGCACATAAAGTGTGTGTGTGTGTATATATAAAGTTTATTTAATCCATGGGGATAAATAAAGGACAATATATCCGTGGGGATGTTCAGATGAGGACCCGGATGGCTAATATGTAGTCCATTCATAAAGAAATAATGGCTCATCAAGTACTCATGTAAAGATTACATTACATTGTAATATATGGAAGGAAATACTCATTATAATTGAGGGCATTACCTCCATGATTTATGTACTGGATTCTTTATTTAAGTGGGAGCTTTTCACAACTAGTGACATGGATAATATCATGGCTATAGCATAGTGATAATCACTTATTGAGTTATTTAAATTTCATGTGAGCCAAGTGGGAGAATGTATGATTATATCTTCTTAAAGAGAATTTTATGTGGCCCACATTTGAGTGAAGATGAAACTCACGTCTTAAGTTTCCTATTTGTAAAAGTTACATGTTAGGTGTAACATCCTTTAGTAACTCTCAATTGGTATAATCTCTTTGGTTAATAAAACACCATGAAATTAAAATTTTTAAGCTCCTTGATGGAAGGAGAGTTATGACAATCTTCATCTAAAAGGGTCCCTAGTCTAGCCTATGTACATAGCCTATGTTTCCATCAAAAGAATATGTGTAAGGTAAAGGCCATAGACTAGAAGACCATTTTATATACACTATCATTATATAGTGATTCTTCTTTTTTCCAAACACTTAAACAACTATGGCTAGAGTTATGTTTATTTTGTTCCACAACTATAAATTTATCTTACAATATAATAAAAGTATTTGTATCTTCAAACCACAACACATGTTTACAAATGCAATGCAAAGCAAAGCAAGAGAGATATGATAGATAATATGTATTGAAGCATAATAGTAAAGAAGAATGTGTGTGCATAGTAGAGCGAGGAAATGTAGTTGAGTTGGTACAAGCATAATTTGCATAATATTTTTGGTTTAGTATGTATTGTGCATGACAACACAAGCACAACCAATGTTGGCTCTTACCTTAAGCGAGTTAAGTGACCGCCTAAGGCCCCCAAATTTTTCCAATTAAGTTAGTTCTTTGATTATTAAAAAAAAAATGTTAATTTTATAAAATGAATAAATTAAGCCCCAAATTATAGCCAAAAAATAAGGAGAACGAAGATCTAAGAGGAAAAAAAAGGGGAAATTGGACCAATATATAGCCAAAACATAAGGAAAACAAACTTCTAAGAGAAAAAAGGGAAATGAGATCAAAATATGGCCAAAAAAATAAGGAAAACAAACTTCTAGGAGAAAAAAATACGAGAAAAGGGGGCAAAAAATTGGAGTAGTAGGAATGTTGGTTTTTTTTTTTTTTTTGGCCCCCTCCCAACTTCGAGGCCGTTTAGATGGAAATCAAACGGTCGAGGTGCCAAATTCTCATTGGACCCTTTGCACCACATTTAGCCATGGTTTAAGGAAAAGGTGGAGTGTTGTCTTACATGTGGTGATCCCAATGGATACTGGTGGTAATGGCAAATGAGTTGAGTGTATTTATGGAGAAAGAAAGACTTTGAATAATAGGATGACACTGGTTCTTGTAGCACTCACCTCATGCATTTTAATGGTGTTATGCTTACGTGTGACTTATGCATTTTCAGGTCTAAGGCGAAAATTTAAATAAAAAAAAAATTTTAATTCCAGCAATATTAGTAAAAAAAAGAGGGTTGAGCTTTTTTTTTGGTTGGGATTTTATGTTTTGTTGATTTTGTTTTGTTTTGTTGAGAGAGAGAGAGTGAGAGAGATTTTAGCTTCTAGGTCACAAAAAATTTATCTATTTTATTTTTTATATTTCAGTATAATTCATTGGCCTCCTTTCACCGTTTTTTTTTTCTCTAAGACGTTTTTTTCCCTTATTTTTTGGCTATATTTTTTGCCTCTTTTCCCCTTTTTATTCTCTTTGAAGTTTGTTTTTCATATTTTTTTGCTATAGTTTGGTCTCATTTCCCCTTTTTTTCCTCTTGGATATTTGTTCTCCTTGGCTATAATGGAAAATGAAGCAACTTAGTTTGGCCTTTTCTTAAAATTTGGTTGACCTAACCGTATATAGTTCATGCCTTTAAAGGAAACGGAGCCCCCAAAACTTGCTAAATTTGCAGGTCATGAAAGTAAGTACCCTATATGTGGTGATGGGCCTCCTTATATGACCTTGACTGACCTAGTTTCACGGTGTACTTATTTCCTCTAATATTTTTCTAATCTTGAGTAACTTTTTTTGATGAATCTAATCTTGAGTAACTAAACAAAGTAACAAACCTTTTAGATATCGTTAAATTTGCTAGATCATGAAAGTAGGATTTTGCAACTTTTTTGTGCATGATAGATGAAGTTTAGTTTGACGGGCTTGCTACGTTTAGGTTGTAGAAGATGAGCCTCTAACACTATGACCCATTATATTTGGAAAAAGTGCCATCAATCATTTTTATTTATTATTATTATTTTTAAATAAATAACTAAATTTTCATGTCCAGAACATAATACGTTTAACTTTTTAAAACTTCTCTTTCACAGTTATTCCTTCTTGTTATTTATTATCTCAATTACGGATGACAAAAAATCTTTGCTCTGCTCCATCCCACTTGGGTTTTTTTTTTTTTTTTTTTCCCCAACTAAAAAGGGGACGAAACATAGATTGATTTTGCTTGCCCTACCTTGCCCTACCTTGATTGTGTATGTATATAATTTATTTTTATTTTTACATATCTAACTTACAATTTATTTTTTACACGTATTTTATCCTAAATATTTCCTCTCAGCACTCTATCATCACCTTTATCATATTTCTCTCATCATTTTATCAATAACAAAACCATCAAATTAAGAATGACAAAATGTCTTCACCCCATGCCCTACTCCATGCCAGTTTCCCTTTTTATGGGTTGCCGTGAACATGATAGTATGTTGACTTGCACATGGGCATGGACCTACTTGTATATTGGTAGTTTGTTTTAGCTTCTCATTTTAGGAAAATAAAAAAGGCTAGTCATCTATCACTATATCGTTAGTTTCTTATAACATCATATTTTATGAAGAAAAAAAAAAGGCTAGTCATTTGTTGTTAAGAGAGTATAGAAACACAACTTTTGTGCTACTTTTGTTACAACTCTAATATGGTAAATTATGAGTGGTGGAGAAAAATAATAGGTCCATATAAAAATGATTATCTATCACTTACAATCAACTACCGTAAGTAAATTGTACCAAATTATATTATAAGAACAGTTTATCACTTAAGTCCAAATTTATAAAAACAAAACCAAAAACAAAACATTGCCTAAGAGAGAGAGAGACCTACGGACTTGGATTGAGTAAATCTAGAGTCTAGATTGTGCCAACTTATTTAAAAACCTACCACTGTAGTCTGATTTAACTATAATTAAATTTTAAACGAGTGGGCACAATTTAGACGGTAGATTTACTGCACTTTCAATCTTAGCTCTTAAATGGAGTGGACACTGTGAGATGGAAAGATCCAACAGCAACAGCCTTAGTTCTCAAACCTCAGCAGCAACAGCAACAAAACAGCAACAATAACGGCATGTAAAGCAGAGAGAAGTTGTCGTTTAGGCAGCTCACATATGAAACTCTGAAGCTATCGGTTAAGAACCATCCAAGTGTATGTTGTTCCTGCAGACATATATTCCGCAACTCCCGCTACTTCTATATCTCATTTCCTCTCATTCCCAACAAACCCTCTCTCTCTCTCTTGTCTCTGTACTACCAACCCATTTTGTTTCTCACTTGTGTTTTTGCCCCACCATTTTTTTTTCCAAGTCCAATTGCACCCTCTCCCTCCTTTTTTTTCTTTCTTTTTTTTTTTTTTTTTTGGGTCATGGTTTTTTAGCTTTTGGTGATATTAAAAAAAAAAAAAATGGTAAATGAGAAGTGGGTGTTATTGGGATTGGTTAGAGTTAAAGAATGAGTAAAAAGTGTGGCATGGAAGTTGGGGTTGTGAATTCAGCTTTTGTTTCAGCGAGTTCATTGCCTCAGTCCATTGTTGTCGAATGCCGATTCCGCTCGCAATCGGCATTCGATTCCTTCTGCATTGCCTCTGAGGCCTTCTCTGAGCACCTTTTTTCTCTTTTGCGCCGGTTGCTTTGATTGCTACTTTTTTTTTTTTTTTTTTTATTATTAAAAGAAAATAAAGCGAAATCGACCCAAAAAATGATAAAAAGATTGAATTTTTTCAAACCCCTTTTGTTCTGGTAGCTGTTTGGTTCTTGGCAGGAGTATATTCCACTTTGCTGGATTGGTAATGTCTTGGACAATGGTCGAGCTCGATCCTGAATACACAGAGAAAGATCCAACCGGTCGATATGTTCGGGTATAGCTAACCTTATTCCTGTGAATTAGAATTATTTTGGACATATTATGATCAATGTTGTTGAGAATTTTGTATGATGGGTCATTTTTATGAAGTAGCATTGCATAAAATGGCAGTTTTTGTTGTTAAATTTCTATATAGGTGAGGACATTGTGTTTTAAGGAATTGGGTTTTGATAGTCATGTTATTGTTTATCAGAAATTAGATTTATGTGTCAAATGCTTGGCTTTTTCCTCTTGTGACACTGTGACCTTGTAAATTTTGATGTTTGGCGGATAATCTGAGCTAATGACCCAAGGCCATGATGCTAGTAACTTTACATAATGCATTGTATTCAATGACTGAAAATCAGGTTTTGAGGGGCATGTTATTCTTTGTTATGAATTATGCGTTTAATGATTTCCAAGTTTTTACTTTGTGCATGATGTTGTAATTGAGTTTTGATTTCTTAATTTGATGTAACCATCAACAGGTTGAGCTAATGGCTCAAGCCGATAGTTAGGAAGCTATTGTTGTTTATTTCCTTGAAGCTCTTGCTGTCATCATTGCCATTTTGAGGACAAAAAGAGATCTTTGGATTTAGATTGGCCACTTTATTCTTTGTTGGAGATGAGGTCAAATGTTTTTCTCTTATTCATGTACACTTCTTTTTTGTAACAGTATAATGAAATCTTGGGCAAGGGTGCTTTCAAGACCGTGTATGATTCCAAAACCACTCTTTATCTTTCTTGTTTTTTTTATTTTCTTTTGATCTATTTTCTAAGGAGTTATTATCTTTTAAGGGATAAACTTTTTATTAACTTGGAGAATGTTGTACTTGGGGATTCCTGATATCTTTTTGCAGTTTTAAGGCGTTTGATGAAGTTGATGGAATAGAAGTTGCTTGGAACCAAGTTAGGATAGATGATGTCTTGCAGTCACCAGAAGATTTAGAGAAATTGTATTCTGAAGTTCATCTGCTGAAATCGTTGAAACATGATAACATCGTCAAGTTCTGTAATTCCTGGGTGGATGATAAGAAGAAAACTGTCAACATGATAACCGAGCTCTTCACATCTGGGAATCTGAGGCAGTATGTTCTCTTTGTTTGTTTCCTGTCCTGTCTTTAAATTGATTGACAGTATTATGTGTGATTGATACCTTTTGGTGCTCAGATATCGGAATAAGCATAAAAATGTTGATATGAAGGCAATAAAGAATTGGGCAAGGCAGATTCTCCGAGGTTTAGTCTATCTTCACAGTCACAATCCACCTATAATTCACAGGGACATAAAATGTGACAATATTTTTGTGAATGGAAATCATGGAGAAGTTAAGATTGGAGACCTTGGATTGGCAATTGTTATGCAGCAGCCTACTGCTCGAAGTGTGATTGGTAAGAGATTTTTTCCCCCCTGATGCTCTCCCCTCTATTAGACAGACTTTATGAAAAGTAGTGAATTTTCCTTCTTTTTTTAACATTACATTAGGGACTCCTGAATTTATGGCTCCTGAGCTTTATGAAGAGGAATACAATGAACTTGTTGACATCTATTCTTTTGGGATGTGCATGTTGGAGATGGTTACTTTTGATTACCCATACAGTGAATGCAAAAATCCTGCTCAAATCTATAAGAAGGTTACTTCTGTAAGTTAAGCCACTATCAGTCTATCATCAAATTCTCTATTGGATGTTTCAGTGTAAAACTTTATGTAAACAACTAATTTATATTCTGATGCATTCTGTCTTAGGGCATTAAACCTGCTTCACTTAGTAAGGTGAGTGATTACCAAATTAAGGAGTTCATTGAGAAGTGTCTGGTTCCCTCATCAGAGAGATCATCTGCAAAGGAGCTCCTCCAAGACCAATTCCTGCAAGTTGAGAATCCAAAGGAGCCAATACGTGATCCCTTACAGTTACCTGACCCAAGTCCCAGAGCAAATGGTTTGCTTAAGTCTGGCCCTCTTTCCATGGACATAGATACTGACTATAAGCAGCAATCTTTAAGTGCATGTACAGAAAGCATCAATGGGAGTAATCACTGTCCAATTTTGGAATTTCAGAGGACGAATATGAACAATGAATTTAGATTAAAAGGGAAGAAAAATGATGATAACTCAGTATCGTTAACCTTGCGAATTGCTGACTTTTATGGTAAGTTGAGCGTATGGTTCCTTTTTTTTGGGGGGGGGGGGGGGGGGGGGGGGGTGGGGAGAGAGTGGGGGGGGGGGGGGTTTGGGGTGTTGTTAGAAGTGAACATAGACTTCGATTATTGATCAATATTACTGTTTTGTAGTGTAACATCATGGATTTAATTTTATTACCTGCAGGCCGAGTGAGGAATATACACTTTCTCTTTTACCTTGATACTGATACTGCACTTTCGGTGGCCAGCGAGATGGTTGAACAACTGGATTTAGCAGATCATGATGTAGAATTCATAGCAGAGTTGATTGATTACTTGATAATGAAACTTCTACCTGGATGGAAGCCCTCGTCTGATTACTCCTCGAGTGGAGTAGTAACTCCCTCTGATGTTTCCCCAGTCTTTGGAGAAGAAAAAACATTAATGGCATGTCCATGGGATTCAATGCTAATTCCATCTGGGTTGGAGGTTGTGCAAGATGTTTTCTCTAGTTTAAATACAAGCCCTCAAGAAGGGGGTGTACAGGCTGAAGAAGGTAGTGGATGCAATAACCCTGACAGTTCTGTTTGCCATGGTGAATGTAATTCTTCTCCAAATTTAGCAAATTTTGAAGATCAACATTCACAAGCATCAATTGCTTCAGAGATACTGGTAGAAGATGCTTCTACCAAAACTGATAAAGCAGCTGAATTTGTTGATTGCAACATTAAAGGAAGCTGCAAAGGCTTAAGTGGGTCTTTCCCTGAACTAGAGCTTGGGGATGCATGTTATGATGTCTTCAGATTGCAACAAATTGATAGCAACGATTCAGAATACATCATGAATGAATTCGCAAAGAACTCAGAATTGTCAATGCCAGTTCAAAGTGGAGCATCAAATGTTATGAGCTTACCAAGCAGCTGTTCATCTTTGTCCTTAGCAGACAAAGATATTGATATCGAGCTTAAGTTGGAACTTGAAGCAATTGACTCACAGTATCAGCATTGGTTTCAGGAACTTTCTAGGATGAGGGAGGAAGCATTGGAGGCTACCAAAAGGCGATGGATAGCAAAGAAGAAGCTGGCTGGCCAATGATTAGGCATGTTGCTGAACCTTCTTTTTTTTTACCTTTCTTCGTTACTATTGTTCAAGTTGTTTCATTATTGTCCATAAGGTCCTTTGAAGTATCTATTTGAGGGTTGTGATTATGTAATCCGAAACTAGTATCGGATGCGACTATTTTTTTGCGGAAGTCGTAATCCTTTCTTTGGATTTAATTTTTGTGATTTGGGGGTCAATTTCCTTATAACTTTGTTCAATGTATAAAGTATATATTCTTGAATGTTCTGATTTTTTTTTTTTTTTTTTAAACTTTATCCTTGGTCATGAGTATTGTACAATTCATGCTCATTGCTAATTGGTTATAGGATCTCTCCATAATTTTTAGTGTACCACTTGGAAGATTGACAAGCTCCTAAAATCCAAGGTCAGGATCTTAGGCAGCAGTTTTTTACGGGCAAAACAAAATTCTACGAAGGCCACAACAATCGGCATACTGAAGCTCAAGCTGGTTTACCTTCTTCCTAATTCATTTATATGTTTAATTTAAATATTACAATTCTTTTTGTCTGAAAAGCTGTATCTAAAACAAAGTAGTAGAGTTTAAAAAAGTTGTAGATTGTAATTTAAACTAACGTGACGAAATTTAATCTTTTAGAGTTGGGGTTGAGGGAATTTTATCATGAAGTCCCTAAAATTCAATCCATTTATTTTGAATCTAGTAGATTGGATTTGACTACCTCGTCAATAATTTAAATAAGAGAAATGCTATGTCTACAATATTTTCACAACACTTTTACAATAAATTTTTATAATAAATTTTAAGTAACAGATTGTTATTGATTGTTATTAACAGACAAAAAAATAATTTCAATGGTGGGTTAAAATTAAAACCAACAACAACTTACTACCTATAATTTGTTACAAAAATATTGTGGATGTAGCACTTCTTCTTAAATAAATACCTATATGGACCAAGAATAGCAGGCCGGCCCTCGAATTGTGTTGGGCCTCGTGTTCATTAGGACAACTTCGGCCCAATTTGGGCCCATATAGTTGAGCAGTTGGGAGTTAGCTGAGCATATAGGGAAGTATCCGAGATATACCAAAAACAAGAGATAATGCATTGGGGGAATCCACCTATCGGGTAATAAAACCCAACATCAAGCACAAGTTACGAGAGAGTCATTTCAAAAGCAGGAGGTGAGTCCCCTTTGATAGGTGATACAATATGGAGAGAGCCATTGACATGCCAAATATTCCCCCAAGAGTATAAATAAAAGGAGAGGCGTAAGAAAAGGGGATTGGAACAAAATTGGAGAGAGAGACACGAGAGAAGTGAGAAAAACACATTCTAGGGAGAAGGAAGTCCTGTTCGGATTTCAGAGAGGGGGCTCGGCTGCTCGGTAGCCTTCACAGCCAAGCTAAAATTAAGGTAGTTTAGCGCTGAGGAAAAACCATAACACCATCAATGACACTACCAATCACTTCTTTGGACCTCCCATTGTAGGATACACCAAATCCAGAGTACAAGTAAATTAGGGGTCTAGACCTAACAGCCCAAGATTTTTGGGAACAGACCACCACAATACCAAAATGATGCAAGTCAATGTTTAAAGGGAAGTTTTGTGTTCACAACATTTTTATAACACATTCACAACAAATCATAAGTGATAAGTTATTATTAGTTCTAATTTGAACTTACCACCGAAATTACTTTTTTTGCCCATTAGTAATAATCAGTAACAACATGTCACTTAGGATTTGTTGTGAAAATATTGTGGACATAACATTTCTCATTTCTCATGTTTAAATGTGATGACATGAAAAAATTGGATCCACTCATTTCAAAATGAATGTATGCATAGGATTGTAGAAACTCCATAATGGAGTCATCTTAAGAACTGTGAATTAGGGTGATAACAGAAGAAACTCAAAAAATAATATAGTAATAATAAAAATTTGCCATAACCCATAGTCGATCAATTCAGACCAAGTCAGATTTGGGCGAAACTTTATTGCTAAATAGAAGTGTTGGTATATAATTGTAAGATGTCTCTATTAAGATATCTTGATTAGTCCTCTCGCCAAGTACTTCTACAAGTCTCATTCATGCACGTATAGAATATTGTTGCCGGCTCATCAGCTGATCTAGTCTGAAATTGTACGTACGCAGCCCTTCCATGACCACATTTTGGGCATGTTGCTGTCATAATAGAAAGCAGCAGGTAAGAAAGAAAGGAGAGGTGCAGGAAAAAAAAAAAAAAAACAAGAAGCCGCAATTGCCACCTCTTGAAAATATTGTATATGTAATAGATAATCTTGCAAGAATGCAGCATCAACAAGAACAACTGTAACACAATTGTAGCTTAAAGATAGTGATTCATGCTTGAAACTCCAAGCTTTGAGCACTAAATATTCAGATATTGGTTATGTAGTTGAACACCAATGATTCAGTTGTATTCCATCTAGTTGAGAGATAAATTACATACAAAGTCAACAAACACCAATAACTCAGATGTCTCAAATAATCCAAGATCACTAATTCTCCATACCCATGAGAGGGCTTAGCTTAATCATCTAAAAATTAACTAAATCTAAGACTACTACTCAACAAAACCTTTGGCCCATCTTCACCTGGTATGGTTACCAATGTTCAGTTGTTCACCACCTTTTAACTCTATCAGTGTTCTAAAGCTATATATCCAACTTATAACTTTGTCAAGATTTCAAAATCAACTAATAGATCATCAAATGAATTGAAACCTCAGGCAGCTGGAAAGTGGCCCATAACAATCCTAAAAAAACATAACATTAGCATAAGTGTTCATGCATCATCAAGGTATCTAAAAACTGAAAAAGAAACTGCATTCATATTGGTCTATCCTATGCGATTCTACAAGCAGACAAGGTGATCATTGGTCTGTTCTATACGAGTACCAAATGTTTTCCCAAGTATATCCAACAGAACAATGTGGTCTAGTTAACTCAGCATCCAAGGTCTCAATAACACCCCCACCACCAGTGTTCTGAAAAAATGGGGATTTAGAACAAATAGAAAGGCAGGATAATCAACAGAAACTCAACTTTACTCAACTCAACCATGCCATAATCCCAATTATAATGGGGTTGGAAAATGACTACGGATTCTCCTCAATTAATAGGAATTGACCACATGTATTCTTCACCGCCAATCTATCCTACTGAAATTCATACTCTCTGTTGTCTCCCTGCCTAACATACCCCTTTTCACTACTTCTACCCTATACTATTTTAGGCCTCCTTCAACCTCTTTCCACTCCATCCACTTATTAAATTAATCTTTCTCACTCAGTACATAAATAGGTCTTTGTTGCACTTTACCAATCCATCATAAGGGAGAAACAAAGTGAAAAATAAGAAGCATTACCATGAAGTTTAACCCTTCCTATGACACCTATAATTATATACAACAATTCAGTAAACTACAACTCATACAAATCAAGCTTTATTTCCATATAAACCATCTGAGAGATTGATGAACTACAGCTCACACATAGAAGTAAATTTAACTATTTAGTGTATGACCACCCAGGACATACAAGCAATCGTTCGGTACTTTACAACTGATACAGATTGAGCATCATTTCCATAAAAACCAGCTGAGAGATTGATTAACTTCAACCCACACATTGTATAACCATTTTCAACAGCAGCAGCAGCAGCAAGAAACATAACCAGATAGGTGCACAATATATATATATATATATAATTCTAGTAGCAAACAAAACCAGCTGATAAACTAAAATGTGTACCCTTGCAAGATCATCAGAGTTTAATTATATAAACTTGGCATTACACTACATTATAAAAAATAACTCTATTTTTTTCCCTTTTGAGTTAGGTAAATGCTAGAGCAGATAAGGTAAGATACAAAATTACATCAATTTACAGGGTATCGTTTCCAGGCATGACATGGCAGCACTAAAGAACTAGCCATTATGCATACGCTGAATAATCTTTGAGCTAAAACACTATTTTTAACAAATTATTATATCAATAGAATTACTTGTTACTCCGTTTACAAACCTTTACTCTTCCCCTGACATCCCATTCTATTTCCACTAGAATGGAATATTACTTTACTTACAGCTCAATGAAAGAAACCCGCTGACCTTTTTTTATCACTATTCTTCTAGAATTGAGTTCATACACTGATTAATAGTTCCTTACTTAAAACTAAAAAAGAGTGAAAGAAAAAGAAAAAGAAAAATGAATCCAGCAAGCACAAAAGTTGAACAAGAGACGCACCATCAGTTTGAGATGCATTCTTCATGTCATCGTCAGTGATGACAGGTTCTAAATCCTTCTTATCCAAATGCATCTTTTTCTTTATTTTAACCTGCATTTATGAAATCACACACACACATGCACACAAGTTATAAAGAGAAGAGATAGTAACATAACTTCACAAAAGTACAACCAGAGATCTTCATACATTAATCAGTTTAACTACAATAAGATCAATGAACTACATACCTTGTTCTCTATGTAGCATACATAGGGACATGTCGGGCAGAAGAATCTGGAAGGGCGCCCCATATGGGGCAACTCATATTGCAGCATAGTCCCACAAGTAGGACAAAACTCCATTAGCTATCAGCTTCTAACTCAAACCCTCTCTCTGCAATTTGCTTTCTGTAACATGTTAATACATTTCGCGCACTAGATAACATTACTAACAAATCAAGAAAATATATTTTAAGAATAACCCATTATAAATTTGACACTCAAAGACATTAAAAATGAAGCCCAGACAGAGTTCTACAAGATTCTGACTTCTATGATATTAGAGAAGCAAAATCAACAAAATTGCAATGACAAAACAATAAAGCGGAGAATCATTTTTTGAAGCGCTGGCAGCAAGCAGCCCTTTATCAGAGAGACAAACCTTGCACACAGCCACAGGCGGTTGTTTTTGAAACTCAGACTGGTAAAAGTTTCACGACTGCCGTGGGTAGTGTTCGAGGTAAGGAAGTAGGCAGGTATTTTGGGAGCGTAATAAACATAAACAAGCAAAGGCAGAGGCAGGTCATGTGGGAATGGGCCAACCTTTGAAAGCCCACTCTCCTGTCGTGCACAATAATAATAAGACTCATTTTGGCCCATGTGTGTCACTGTTCCAACTCTCACCAAACTAACCTAACCTAAACTGTAACCCAGGTCGTACGAGCCCCATTGTTTGTGAGTTTGATGAGTTGGAAAGAAGGTGGTGGTGCCGATGGAGATCGAGCTACAGGCAATAGGAATTTTAGAGGACTCTGTTTTAAATGAGCTTAATGTTGGAGATGACTCGGGGTCTTACCTGATGCTTATAGATGGAGAATCTAAGTGGGATCGGGTGGTTGTGGAGGATGTGGATTCTGACGAACGTGAAGGGAATGGGATGGTGGAATAGATTCAGATTGTTCACAACTTTTGAATGTGACTCCTTTGGCTATATCGAATTCTATTGGGATCCATGTTGATGAGAATCTTTCCGGTTTGTTGGAAGATGATCAGTCTGGAAATCAGGCTCGTTTGTCACCTTGGTTTCAGAGCACATACCAGGAATTTGGCTCTTTTTTAGGGACATCGATTGAAGGACTGGAGTAACTCGAGGGATTTTGCAGACTAGCAGAGTGAGGGAATAAAATATAGTAAGTTACCATGCGTTTGAAATATAATTGCAAACTAGCATCTCGAGTTTTAGAAACTCGAGTTTCATATAAAACTCAAGGCTTAAAAACTCGCTTCCTACTTGCTGAGTTGGACACTATATGCACTATTATGTCACATAGATCTCGAGTCTTAAAAGACTCGATTTCTACCGGAATAAAACTGTAAGTGTATCTGGTTTAGGGTTTGGGCTTATGTGGAAATGAGGGAAAAACAAAATTCCCAGTGGATTGTTGTGGTTTTGAGTGAGGTTTTGAGTGAGAGGTTGCCGATGAGAGGAGACGAGAGTTTTTAGTTATCGATGGGTTTTCTGCCGCTAATGAGATGCGCTTGTCTTTGGTAGAATGAGGGTTTGCTGATGGGTTTTTTGCCGCCGATATCTACGCTTGTCTCAGGTTGGGGTTTGTATGTTTGGGTGTGAGAGTGTTTTGGAGTCTGGACGCTAAAGTGGTGAAATATAATCACAAATCTAGTTTTAGAAACTTGATTTCAATGTGGCTCCACGTGGAAAAAAGTCCATGTCAGACGTTTGTAGCTCAGGATCTCGAGTGTTAGAAACTCGATTTCTACCCAGAACTTGAGTTTTAAAAACTCGAGATGCTACTTTTCCACTTTGTTTTGAAACTGGGCAACTAACGAAATTCTAAGCAATCTAATGTTGAATGAAAAATTTTTTTGGAGTAACTCGCTTCTAATTTTCTCTTGGCTGTTGAGGAAAAAAGTAGACAAAGGGCAGCGAAGAATGCTCTGATTACAAAATCAAAAAGAGGAGGGAAGGGCTTAAGAGAACTAAGGAGTTTGGTGAGCTCTATCAATTATGAATAAGATATTAATTTCTAAAATTAATATATTTTCAAATAAATAAATTTTTCTTTTACACATAACAATTATGAAAATAAAAAATTATAATTTTTTTTTCAAATTTAAAAAAAAAATTATTTTTTAAGAAATATAATTATATAAATAAGATATTTCTTAAAATATATCTTAAATTTAATTAAAATGCTTTCATTTCATTGTCTTTAGGATTCTAATATCGTGTTGTCACCAAACAGATGAATAGTAATATATATTACATTATAACATCTTGTATTCTTTGTAATACTTATTTCTATTCATATGTAATTACTGTTATAGTTTACGAAATGTGTCCATAATTTGATGACAGTGTAATGAAGTGGAGTATTTTTTTTCCCCCCTTTTTTGAGAAAATAATCAAGTAAGAGCATTAACATAGGTATATGTAAAAATTGTTGTCTATTTCAGAATAAGAGTCTTTTTTTTTTAGCTAACCATTTTTTAAAACATCCACATATGATTATCTATTCGATACTCTATTTCATTAAAATATCTTTTTTTTTTAGTTGTTTCATTTTCTTCATATACAATAATCATCATTCACTCTCTTTCTTCACTACCGAGAAACACAAATAAATAATAAGCAATTGTTTTGCATAAACTATAGTAACTTGTATATTTGCATAAGCATTATACCAAAATCCCATTTTGCATAACCAGTTTATAATTTGATGTGGGTAATTTTTTAGCTTTATGCTATTTTAGATGAGTTAGTGCGAATGCTCAAGTTAGGGACACATAGGGCTATAAACGAGCCAAGTTTTGACAAGTAGTGCATGTTCAAGTTTGGCTCATCAGGAAAAATCAGAAGCTCAAGCTTGGCTCGAACTCGTGATAAACCTAAAAATAATGTTTGAGCTTGAGTTCGTGAGAGCCAAAAACCTTGAGTTTGGCTTGGCTTGATTTGGTTTGATTAATTAGTCAAGCAAAACTCAAGCTTAATATCAAGCTCAAACTTGAGCTCAGGTCAAGCTTTTGAATTTGGAATCTAAGAAAATTACATTATCAAATGCTTAAATCTCTAAAATTAAGAGAAAAAAAAATAGTATACTCATTTTATCATGCGTCTAGTCCTACTTATGATTAGCCATCATTCAAATTATAATTCATATAATTAAATTCATCCATTCATCCTTCTTTGTCTACAAATTTAGCAATTGTTTAAAATATAATTTTTACATTTACGTTAGATGGTGAAGAATTAGAAAAATACTTATTTGTAACTATTATAAATAGGAAAATGCTAACATGTTTCATAACTTTACATTAGATGGTCAATGGGGAAGGATCATATGTGATCAACGTAATTTATTTATTTATTTATTTTTAAATGTAACTAAAGTCTAAAGTGGTTCTTGGTCAGTTTAGAGGAAATAAAAAAATTAAGGAAATGGGTAGTGGTCCCATGTTGGCCATGTCATTATTAAGATATGTGTAATGAATAAATTTAACTAACACATATAAACTTATAAATGAGTATATACTTAAATTGCTTTGTATCAAGCCTTATAGCTCATGGGCTTGTTCGTGAACAAATTTTTTTGCTTGGGCTCGGCTTGTTCATTAAATGAGCCTGAAACTAAAGCTAAAGCTTAACTTATTTATAAACAAACAAACATGAACGAACTTTTTATCAAGTCGAGCTCGAGTTGTTCATGATCGACTTGGTTCATTTATAACCATAGGGACACACCCATATATATACCCAAATCTCAAATATACTTGAGTGTTACCTTGTAATTAGTGCACTTTTTTTTTAGCAAGTTAAGTATATGTGGTGGTCCTATGTATAAGTGCTTAAATCCAATTACAAGTTGACATCCAAACAATGTCTAACTCTTATGTGTGAAAAATATGATGTGTCACATCATTATTGGAGGATATAGAAGACCCAATTTACACAAAATCCTGATCGTATATTCTCATTATGACACATTATGTACAATGAAGATGAAATGTTGGACAATGACATACATATGTGGGAGTATTAAGATTTATGTTCACCTTGGATTCGAAGAGCAATGCTACAGGCAAAAAAACATTCACTGCATTTTCACTATAGTTTTTTTTTTTTTTGATGAAACACTATAGTTGAGTTAGTAGACTTTTGCTGATTTTCATCTGAGCCCACTTGTTCTGATATCACTTTTTTACCTACTATTAACAATCTGCCACAATAACAATTGTGATTTTTTTTGGGTCAAATTTTGTGTCTATAGACTTTCTCGAATTCAAATTAATTTGTCACATAACCTAAATGCACAGATGAATTCTGATATCACTTTTTTACTTACTATTAACAATCTGCCACAATAACAATTGTGATTTTTTTTTGGGTCAAATTTTGTGTCTATAGACTTTCTCGAATTCAAATTAATTTGTCACATAACCTAAATGCACAGATGAATTCGTGTTGACTCGGATAATGTTGTAGCTAGGGTTTATGCGTTTTGTCTAAAACCCTAATTGGAACTCATTTGTTCTTAATTTCACTAATCAATCACTAAGACTATGAGTCTTAAACCATCCAATACTCCAATTCCAAAGCTTCCAACTATAAGTATCTTTTCAGTTGTGCCCCTGTAATTTTCCAATGATTTTTTTTTTTTTTTTTTGGGCTTAAATACAAGGAAATACACGTTTAGTATTTAGAGCATTCTCATCCCCTACTCTCAAAATAGTGTTTTTAGCTTTAACATTATTGAGGTTTTTGCATTTTGCTACAAGAATTTATATTGCAGTAACATCTAATCATCTATATCTTAAACAATATTATTATCTTCTACCCCCAATTATTTACTCTTACAAAAAAAGAATAGAGTACTAGCCTCTGAGCACGTGCTCACATGCTTACTCAGAGGCTCTTCTATTTTTTTTGGAAAAAAGTTCATAATTTGCATCCATTATAATTTTGGATTATTATATTTTCCAATCACAAAAAAACTTAGGGGTGTGATAAAAAATTATTTTAGCTGCAAACTCATAATACTCATCACAGCTCCAGATTTTTTTGTAACTGAAAAATATAATAATTTCAAATTATAATGGATACAAATTATTAACTTTCCAAAAAAATAAAAGAGCCTCAAAGAGGCCAGTGTTTATTTTATTGAGTATAGTTGTAGCATTAGGTTACAACCAATTTATGCCTTTTTTTAATAGCAATTCAAACCCAAATTCTCACTAACGTATTTTCAAAAGTTTTCCATTTTTTTTTTAATATATATATAGGAATTCAAACACAAACAAAACTTGAGAATAATTCAGTAAAAATATATCTTTAACTCCCACATAAAACTAAACTATTCTTTTTTTTCATCACATCCTAAATTTTAACCTCTTTTATCTCTCCCTTTATTTTTAAAAAATTGCTGTTTTTTTTTAAATTGCTTTTTTTTTTTAAATTGTTGTTTCTTTAAAATTTCAATTCTCACTTTTTTCTTTCTTTTTTTTTCCTAAATCTCTTCTTCCCTATTTGAAAAGTATATTTTCTATTTGAATTCGGTTACTTCTTGGTCCTTCCTTTCTTTTCTTTTTTATTTTTATTTTTTTTGTTTTTTGTTTTTTTAAACTCAAATACTCTTCTTCTTCTTTTTTAATCTTTTTTTTGGGGAAGTACCTTTTTTTTTTTTTTTTTGAACCATTTAGGGAACTATGTTGTGTTACTTTAAAGAAAAGAAAGAAAGAAAATGTCAACAAAAAAAAAAAAATCTCCTCTCAAAATCACAATTTTTTAAAATCTCAAACAAAAATAATTGAATTTAAACAAGGACAAAGTTTAGCTACAAAATTGGTTGCCTTAAGCTACAACTTTACTCAATATCTTTTTATTGGAGGTAAATTTTGACAAATCCACCATTAGATTACATCTTCTTCTTATATCCTTCATGCTTGCAAAATTTCAAAAAAATTAAAGATCAATAGCTATGTCATCAATAAATTTTTTAAATTGCAAGTTTTTGTAATTTAAAATTATGCATAAAATATAAGCTTATAGATTATATAGTAAATAATATTCGATTGACACCAAATTTGACATGTGTATTAAGAGTGTAAAGAACATGCAATTCAACTGTTAATTTTTAAAATATGTAGTAATATTTATTTTATTGAGTGAGTTTGTAGCCTTAAGTTATAACTAATTTTGTAACTAAACTTTATCCTTTAAACAAAGTGATAAACATCAATTTGTTATTAATAAACTTTTCAAATTCAAATCCTTTAAAAAGAGTTTATGTTTGAGTGAAAAGTTTAAGAATATCCACACACAAAAGGAAAAGATAAGCCAAAAAAAAAAAAAAAAAATCTGATACACCTAGATAAGTATATTTTCTATTTGAATTCGGTTACTTCTTAGTCCTTCCTTTATTTTCTTTTCTCTTCTTTTCATTTTTTTTTTTTTTGTTTTTTTAAACTCAAATACTCTTAATTGTTCGGTTACTCTTTTTTTTTTATAATTATTTTTGGGAAGTATGTTGGGTTACTTTAAAGAAAAGAAAGAAAAAAAAATTCTCCTCTCAAAATTACAAATTTTTTTTTTTAAAATCTCAAACAAAAATAATTGATTTTTTTTTTTTTGCAAGCAAACAAAAATAATTGAATTTAAAACAAAGTGATAAACATCAATTCATTGTTGATAAACTTCTCAGATTCAAATCTTTAAAAAGAGTTTGTGTTTGAGTGAAAAGTTTGAAAATATCCACACACAAAAGGAAAAGATAAGCGAAAAAAAACTGATACACGTAGATGCAAATGACAAAGGTATACAACAAACACTCAAATAGAGTTTTATGCCAAAGTGATTCCTTTTGGGCTTTATTATACATATAGACAACTTAAAAAAAAAAAAAGATTTTGTGAGTTAAAACTTAAAACTGAAAAGTTTGAAAATATCCACACACACACACAAAAAAAAAAAAAAAAGGATAAGGAAAAAAAGAAAAGAAAAAGAAAAACAAATACACGTCGGTGCAAAGGAACAAAAAAAGAAGAAGAAAAAAAAAAGATATTGAAGCACGTGATATTGAAGTCAATCACAGGTAATAAGCACTAGTCAAATACCATTGAATCCCTAGAAAAATCTCATTCACCCACGGGTAAGTACACCTCAAATTCTAAATCATTGGTAGCCATGGAAGGTAAGAACTCAAACAATAGTCAATGATGAAGAAAAGAAAATAAAAGAAAAGAAAGAACAACTTGCAATTTAGATTAGGGATGCAGAAGATAGAACATGAAAAGCCATTTGAATTGTGTAAATTATGCTGAATTGTTTAGAACCCAAATCTGGAAATAGAAGAAGAAGAAAGAAGTGGACGTACCGTTGGGACTGAATTTGTGTAATTTGAAGAAGAATGAGAGTAGATGTTGTTGGGTTGTAAATTGGCAAAGCGTACGTGGGTCTGTGGGTTATTAAAGTAAAAAAGTTTTATTTTACATATTTATCCTTGTTAGTTGAAAACTTGTAAGTGAATGGTATAGGGGTATTTTAGAACTATGAAAATGAGGAATCCAAACAGAAGAAGCCTCTTAAATAATAGTATAGCAAGCATATGAGAAATGATATGTCTACAATATTTTTATAACAAATTCTAAGTGGCAGGTTGTTATTGGTTGTTATTGTTGAGGCAAAAAAAGTAAGAGAAATGATATATTTACAATATTTTTATAACATTTTTACAATAAATTCTAAGTGACAGGTTGTTACTAGTTGTTATTATTGGGGCAAAAAAGTAATCTTAGTGTTAGTTTCAAATTTAAACTAATAACAACTAACCACCTGTAATTTGTTGTAAAAATGTTGTAAAATTGTTGTAGACGTAGCATTTCTCAAAAAGTAATTTTAGTGTTAGTTTCAAATTTGAACTAATAACAACTAACCACCTGTGATTTGTTGTAAAATTGTTGTAGACGTAGCATCTCTCATAGAATATAGATAAGATGTAAATAAAGTAGTTTTTTGATGATGCAAAATGCTTTTTTTTTTTTTAATGCATTTTCGAATGTGAATAGAGTTTAGAGCATGAATGATTTTAGTCCCCCTTTTTTAGTGGGAAGGATTTACGTAAAGTAATTGTTTTTAATCATTTAGATGATCTGATAAAACAAAACAAAAAAAAAAACTAATAGTCACTAGTTTATAGGAACAAAAAATGGTCATTTTAAATTGGTTAGGTACTAAAAGATATCACTTTAAATTTGTTAGGATATTTAGAAACTAAAAACGATAGCTTTATTGTTTAGAAAGAAAAAAACGATAGCTTTATTATAAACTGTATCTTCATTGTCGGCACTTCTCTCTCTCTCTCTCTCTCTCCTTCTCTGCCTCTGGTTGTTGTTTTCTGATGGGTAGGTGCTAAACTAGTCCTTACTACTCCCTAATTAAGCAACAAGGATCAACTTGATTTAATTAAATGTTTACTTCTCACTTAAAAATAAATAAATAAATGAAGACGGCAATTATGTATTTACTACTTAAAGTATTATATATCATTAAGTGTTTTTTTATTTGTTATGTTACTACTTTTTTGGGTTATATTGGGCGTGGATCATTGTGATTTTAATGCTAATAGGACTCATTACTCATATTCTAAACCTGTCTTTATCAAACCCATTTGTTTATTCAATGTTATGTATCCTCTTTAGAATCTTTACTCAATCACCTATCCTGGGTTTATCCTTTTCATTAAACTATATCTCAATCATTGAAGCCACAATGTTTTTATTTGAACTAATCTTTTCAAATCCAAAACCTGGCTTATAGAGACGATTGGCCAAGTAATTTGTTTTCAGTCTTTTGAAAGGAGATGTTTGGCTTGTTGGTTAACATTTTGCTAATTACTTCCCATTTGTCCTGAATTTTTTTTTTTTTCAGTTTTTGTGGGGGCAGTACATTGATTGGTATTGAGAAAATTCAACAATGGAGGACTTGGGTGGGCCAAGGTTGTACAGCTGCTTTAGGTGCCGGAACAATGTGTCCCGACACGATGATATCGTTTCTAAAGATTTTCAGGTGAACTCACTCCTGATCATCATATTCAAGTTTTGACACTGCAACTTTTTAATATCTGTGCTTAAATCAATAAATATTTGTATGATTAGTTTAGTGTATTGAGTCTATGAGATTCAAACTTCAAAGGGTGTTTTGTGGTAGCCATAGGTGCAAATTCAAAAAAAATTCTTTGTTTATACAAAGCCATATTTATATGTAACTCAAAGTCTGTGTTAAGTTGAAGTGAAACTTGCATGTTAGATGGATAAAGGTTAATATGGTTTATACTAATTTTCATGTGTTTCAGTGTTTGTTTTCTACACTGCATACATGGTCCTGTGAATTCTTAAAACCACTTTGGTGTTCCTAAATGAAACATGCTGCTCAATGTTTCTTCAAGATTTAATTTTTCTCAACATTTGTGTACAAAATTTTATTTTTTCTAGTCGGGCAACAACAGAGCCTTTCTGTTCTCCCATGCGATGAACATTGTGGAAGGGCCTAAAGAGGATCGGAACCTTATTACAGGTCTTCACACGGTTGCTGATGTATTTTGCTCGGATTGCGGGGAATTGTTGGGTTGGAAATATAAACGAGCTTATGAGGAATCCCAAAAGTACAAAGAAGGGAAAATCATACTTGAAAAGTTTAAGATCATCAAGGATAATTGGTAGCACACAGAAATGGCTGTGAATTCCTCTATTTCTTGTTGACACAAGTTACTTCATGCTTCATTATGTTCATCTTGTGCAAAGAATTGAATGTCATTGATTATTAAAAGAATGAAAAAGTCATTGTTCTTGTATATAGATAGAACTTGTGCAAAAGTGCCTTGCCTTCCACGTTGTGGTATTATTTATGCATAAATTGAAAAGATTGTCCACTATTTAGGAATGAAAAGTTGGAAACTTCTGTAGTGATCATTCTTCTTCATTTGTATGGAATTTGTGTCAGCAATCGATAGAAGGTGAATTTTCTACCTAACAAGGGACCAAATGTCTTGTATATTTAATACCTGGCAATTTCTTTGTAGCTTCATGTTTTCTGTCTGAGTCACCAACCTTGAAATTGATATATTGTTACTTTGTTATAAGCTAGGGAATATGACACAGGTAAAAGCATGTATAATCAGGTTTCCAATCACCTCAAAAGTCATGTTGGTCTCTTATTGTTTGCATCATAGGGAAAATCACCAATCAGCTAAGCCTAACTATTGCAAACAACAAAAACACAAAAGTAGAGCATCTATAATTTCTTTTCACCTTTCCTTGCAAAGTGCAAACAAGTAAAGGGAGGCATATCGAAGGGCTTGATCGTTTTGTTGTGATAATTGTACTCTTGTGGTCGCCAAACCTTGAATTTAAACTCAAATGAGTTAAAATTCCACATGTTCCTAGATTTTGAATTTATCTTGTATCTTAAGTAAACTTTATTTGTCTCTACTAAACTTCAAGTTACCTTTGCGTAATGAGGGCTAGACATTGTTGGTCTGTTCCCTCAGGCTACAGGAAACCAAAGGTTTGTTCTAGTAGCCGTGGACTATTTCACTAAGTGGGCAGTGGCTGAGGCATTGGCAAATATCCGGGATGTGGATGTTAAGAAGTTTCTGTGGAGAAACATAGTAACGAGATTCGGGGTACCAGAGTCCCTGGTATCAGATAATGGGCTGCAATTTGATAGCAAGGCTTTCTACAAGTTCTGTAGTGATCTCGGCATCAAGAACAGGTATATTCTACCCCAGTATATCCGCAGACTAATGGTAAAGCTAAGGCCACCAACAAAGCAATTGTGAACGGGTTAAAGAGAAGATTGGAGGGTACTAAGGGTAGGTGGGCTGAGGAGTAGCCCAACGTTCTGTGGGTGTACCAAACGACTCCCAAAAGGTCCATGGGAGAAACTCCATTTTCTCTAACGTATGGAACGGAAGCAGTCATACCGGCCGAGGTAAATCTGTGCAATGCTCGGGTTTCAGGATTTGCCCCTATCGAGAATGATGAATTAATGGTGAAGCAGTTGGACTTCTTAGAGGAATACCGGGAATCAGCAACCATACGGCTAGCGCAATATCAAGAGAAACTTGCCCGGCGGTACAACAGAGACGTGAAGAGGAGGGAGTTTAACGCTGGAGACTTGGTATTACGGAAGATAGTAGCAAACATGCAAGACGTCAATGCAGGAAAGTTAGCCCCAACCTGGGAAAGGTCTTATAGAGTTACCACCATTGCTAGCGCATGAGCATACTATCTAGAAGACTTGGATGAACAACCACTTCCCCAACCATGGAATATTCACAATTTAAAAAAGTTTTACCACTGACCATTGGCGTGTAAAGATTTAGGTTGAGTATAATGTAATATGTGAAAGATATTAAGTAGTATGTGAACAATGTTTATCCATGCATGTGTATTCATACTCTTGGCTTCATCATTATTAATTTGCCGACTAGTCAAGGACGAAAGCTTGTTTCCAGTTCGATCCTATTCACCGAACAGGTGGAAACCTCGCATTAATTCTTCTAAGGACAGAAGCCTGTTCTCGAACAGATGGAAACCTTATATAACATTTTTGTAAGGACGGAAGTCTGTTCCCGGTTCGATCCTAATCATTGAACAGGTGGAAACCTTATATTAAATTTTTCTAAGGACAGAAGTCTGTTCCCAATATGATCCTATTCACCGAACAGGTGGAAACCTCGCATTAATTCTTCTAAGGATAGAAGCCTGTTCCTGAACAGGTGGAAACCTTATATAACATTTTTGTAAGGACGGAAGCATGTTCCCAGTTCAATCCTAATCGCCAAACAGGTGGAAACCTTATATTAAATTTTTGTAAGGACAAAAGCTTGTTCCCGGTTCGATCCTAATCAACGAACAGGTGGAAACCTTATATTAAATTTTTCTAAGGACAGAAGTCTGTTCCCAGTTTGATCACAATCACTGAACAAGTAGAATCCTTATATTAAATTCTTCTAAGGACAGAAACTTGTTCCCGGTTTGATCCTAATTACCAAACAGGTGGAAACATAACACTTATTTTCTCTAAGGACGGAAGCTCGGCATTCATTCTTGTTAAGTACACGAGCATGTGCTCAATTCAATTATAATTTCCAAGTAGGCGCGAGCCTAGCGTTTATTTCTTCTAAATACAGAAAACCATTTTCAGTCCGGTCCCATTCGCCAAACAGGTGAAGATATAGTCTATCTTTTCTAAACATATAAATGAAAGAGTAACCTTTATCACTGATCAGAGGTAAACCTTGATTTGACAACCCAATTATTAGGAATGAAAAGGTAAGGTATGACAGAAGATAATTTAACAACAACGTAATAATTATTTATAAATATAGTTACAATAGATGTCTAGTCACTAACTCAAGATAACAAATCAAACAAAACAAATTAAGCAGAAATAAAAATTTAACCAATGTTTTGTCACCACATCCCGGTGACCATAGGCAAAACCAAATGAAGGACGGAAAAGAATACATAATAACAATAGGGGAGTATGGCATGGCGAACAGTTTCTTAGACTTAAGCAGCTGGGTCGGTAGACTGAGACTGGGCGGCGTCCTCAGCAGTTTGTGCTGGCACATCTTCGGTAGGCTAATCGATGGGAAATAATTGAGCTTGAACGCCCTCAACAGGCTGGGTACAGGTCATCGTAGCATTGAGGTTACTGGTGACTTCAAGATCAATTAACTCCACATGAGTGTCAATGTCGCGCACCAGCTCCCTCATGCAGGGGGTATCCTCCTCGTTAGCGGCGCCGGATTGACTTTGAAAGGGGGAAGGAGGTGCCGAGAAGGGAATTTGCTCAGGATCCCTTAGTGGAGAGTCATCTGTCACTCCCATAGCTTGTAGGGCAGCCATCCATCCCTCCCCGAACCCGTGCTGTCGAGCTTGATAAACAATGGGCTACACGAAATTTTCAGCATCCACGAAGCCCTCATTGTACCATTTCTCTTTGCAAGCTTCAAGGGCCGCCTTGAGGTCGGCAATCTCATCAGCCTATGCTAAGTTCAAGCTCTCGGCCTCGGTCAACTTAAGCTCAGTACCCACCAGTTTTATGTCCATCTCTATCAACCTTTTTTCTGCCAATGCCTAGGCTTTCTCGGACGTCATAGCCTTCTTCTTGAAGGCCTCAGAAGCTTTACCCTTATCTATCATAGTGGCGACGGCCACATCTTTCAAAGCCCTCTCCCGGTTGGCATCCTCGATGGCCTCCTTTAGTCGTTCATCCATAATATAAGCCAGCTGCATGGCTTGACAGCACAATAATGACAAGCATGAAAAGAAAGAAAGTACAAGTGCGTTTATACAACGAAAAAAAAAAGATAAGGTGGTGTGTTACCACTATGGTATACCACTACAGCCGGTTGGCTAATGATCTGTTAATCCCGCCCGAGAAGAAATGCACGTCCTCGGGCAGAAGGAGACCTTGTGCCAAGCTTCGCGCAACTTGCCCACCTTCACCTTGCACTTAGGTTCGGACACTAGTCGTCACAGGAAGAGGCTCATTTTCGAGCCTGAAGGTAGTCTGACAGCCCACTTTTGGCTGTAAGGAGAACGCCACGTTAGACCTGACCAGGGCAGTTTGCTGAGCACCACTAGCAGGTTCTTGAATGGTAATCCCGCCGAACACTCGGGGAGGTGGGGTTCTCGCAGGAACATCAATTGTGACCCTGGGTAGTTGTTCAATAGTGTGCTACCTTTTTTGGGAGCGGGCGGGAAGAGGAGGAAGTGGAGTTGGGCTTCTTCCTTGAGGCTGTTACTGTTGCTGTTGCGTGGCAGGTCAAGCACCGGGCAAGAAACGGTCGAGGGTCAACGTCCGTTTTGACACCATCTCTATCTCGCCTTGATCTGTTTCTGCCTCAGATGAATTTACGGATTCGGCTGCTTCTTGCCTGCTCAGCTGAACTAAGGTTTTGGGCTCACCAACGGGTTTGTGGACAGTTCAGTTTTGGGAAGTGAGATTCGTTGAGTCATCCCTTACAAGCACTAGGGACTCTGCTCTCACTATCCAGGGACCGAAGTCCAGAGCTTCACCTACGATAAGACTGGGGGAAGGAAATTAGGATGTTGTACGTCAATGTACGATAGTAGCGAGATATCCACTAGCAAGGCTTGTCCAAAAGGCTGCCACGACGAGTAGACTGGATTGCAACCAAGTATAAGATGGGATGCACAGAGCTACCCGTCAGAATTCACAAATATCTCTGACCGGAGCACAAAGTTTAAATCCCTCACGTGCATAACTCTGATGTCCGGTTTGAACTTCTTACCTTCTACATCAAAAAAAGATTAAATAGGTTAATATTCATTTCCACAATAATAAGGACAAGAAAAATACTAAAAGCTACAGTTAAATATGTAGGGTACCGACCAACGTCACATGGCAAAGTTGGGCAAGTAAGCTCGCCGACGAGCCAGTTGCCGCTCACTCGAACGTACTTTCTCGCCGAATTTCTATTAAAGTCAGGAAGGCATGATATGAGATGTACCCGTACATCCCTAACTTTCAAGTAATAATATGTCCTAATGTTACCACATAAACTATACATAAAATTGATATCATGGTGATCTTATTGTAACCAGTATATTTGGTTTAAGAGACTAACGCAACTCACTACTCGATAAAAATTAGGAGGAAGTTGGTCGGGGCATAAACCATAAAACCTAAGGGTACTAAGTATAAGGGGATCTACGGAAACCTATCCCCTCCTTCAAAAATGGCCATTAAATGGAAAAACACTACATGAGAGTGTCGCTGAAGAGCAATATCACCCACATGGCAATAAGCTATATCTACATCCCCGGGAATATTGTACGCCGCCCTAAAACTAGGCAAAGTTGCTTCGATGTCAAGAAGGTGTGAGTAACCCATCCCAAATACTAGAGTGAGGAAAAGAAATTGAAGAAAAGGAAGAGGAAAAAAGGAAAACTTACTTGGGCTCTAGAAGGTAGTGCTCTTGGTTGGAGGATCTATGCACATGAGAAGTACGCTCGACAAAGAGAAATTTTGAGGAGTAGGGAAGTAAAAGTAATCTGAAGAAGTAGAGGGAATTATTTATAGGGTGGAAGCATTTAATAGAGTGGGAAGGCGGGAAAACCTTTCTAAATTCTTTTTATAAACCCCACACGCGCTGTCTCGGTTCACGAACCGCCAGGTTATGATTGCGGTTGGACATGACAGCCTGGCATAATGCCCCTTTTTAGAGAGCATTAATGGCCATCCTATCCGTTTGATAACTGACGACTGGGCTCCCCGAGAAGTCTTTGGTGCTTGTCAAATTGTCCTTGATTTGTTCACGGAAGCCGGGCCACAAATCAAGGGGGGCCTATTGTATGGGATGTGACCTCAGGCCCACTAGGCCTTAGCCCGAACCTGCCCAAGGGCCGAAGCTGAGCCCAAGCCTTATAGAAGTCCGGGATATGACTTCAGTCCCGTTGGGCCTTGGCCCGAACATTCCCAAGGGCCGAAGCTGAGCCCAGGACTCGCAGAAAGTCCATATCGTTTTGAAGGCATGACAGACAGGCCCATGTCCGGTCCATTATAGCCTGCTCGAGAGTACATTTGCTCGGAACAGCTTGCGTCCCCGGCAGTTCGGTATTGCCTTGGGGAGTATCGCTACTAAGCGATCTTTTAGAGGTGGAAATCAGTTCCAATGCCATTACCGCTGTTTCTAATGGGGCATATTCCTGGTCAGGAATAATCACGTTGGACCCTACCTACACGAGGAAAACGAGAGTGTAATCATGAAACCTCCACCCACCTCAAATTATAAATAAGAGAATGGAATGGGAAGAATGGGTTGGCAATTCTAGAGAGAAAAAAGAAAGAAAGAGAAAGAGAGAATTAGTAAGACCAGGGGTGAGAGTAACACAGAAAGGATAGTAAGGGCGTTCACTGGGGTTAAGGGAAGTTATAGTGTGACTTGAGGTGGAACTACCCTTAGTAGGAAACACTAGGCCCACTCTATAAGTAAATTGTGAGCCCATTCATAAGGCCCAGTCCTTTAGGCCGAGGTTAGGTATGTACAATATATATGAATGATTTCTTCATTAAAAAAACAAAATAAAAAAGAGGATAAGAAGTTCAAGAACCCAAAACTTAAAAAAATATATATATTAAAAAAAAAAACCAAAACAATTGAAAAAAGAAAGGGTGTTGTACGAACACAAAAGAAAAGAATTAAAAAAATAATAATAATAAGAAAGAAAAAAGGAAGAAAAGACAAGGAGTCAAGGACCTAACTCATAAGTCACAAGCACGCAAGTTCCCATAATAAAATTAAAAAATAAAAAAGGGAAAAAACTTACATGTAACTCATCAACTTGGAGGGGGGTAAATATGTAATTCAAGTGCTAAGCCCCCATTTTCTCTCTTTTCTTCCCAGTTTTCCTCCCAAATCGGGAGGCTAAAAATTTGTGGGCTCGAATGGATTTTTTTCCCCAATATTTTCCATCCTTTGTGTTTTCTCTCCTAAACCAAACAAGGGAAAATATAATTTTCTCCCCTGTTTTCCTCTCTTCCTTTTCCATCCCTCTTATTTTCACTCCAACCAAATGGAGCCTATGAGCGAGGGCATGAGCTAATTTATTACCCTTTTGCTTAACATGTAAAAAACTACAACTAATAGAAGAAGACAAAAATCTAATATCATTGATAACATGACCATACATAGTCCAGATTGGTCTAGCCTCGTTGATCGCCTGGATAACCCGCAATGAATCACCTTCAACCACCATATGATGAATACTAAGTTCTTTGGCAAAGCTGACTGCTCTACTTGCTGCTAAGGCCTCTACCAAATCAACTGAACCAAGATACCTTACTTTTTGACTCAAGGCTGCAATGATCTGCCCCTCCCAATCTCTAATGACTACCCCAATACCTACACTAACCTGATCAGCAAATAGAGCTCCATCAAAGTTGATCTTGTAAAGGCCAAAATTAGGCAACTTCCACCGTAAATCCTCATATGATCAGCTACCCGACGAGCCTTCTTGTGCACATCCTGGAATTCTCATAAGAAATCTGAAGCCCGCTAAACAACTTCATCAACCCGCCATGTTTTTTGCCCCACTCACAACCTGTTACGATGTTCCCAAACACTCCATGCAACCATAGCAAACTGGGCAAACAGATTAGACAAGCCATGTGAACACAGAAATTGGACAAGATCTTCAAAAGTTGAAAATTTCTGAGTTCGAAGAAAGGAAAAGCGGAAATCAGACTACCATATAGCCTTCACTGCATCACAATACCACAAGGCATGAACACTATCTTCAGGGCAATCTCGACACAAGTCACAGAGACCTTCGGGCACCACCTAACGCCTATGCAAATTAAATTTTGTGGGTAAAGAATTTCGAACAACTTGCCAAATAAAATGCCTTACTTTGTTAGGGACTCGGAGCTTCCAAATGCCATTCCACAGACTCTTCCCTGCCTCCACATTCAACGGACTGGCTTGACCTTAACTTTGTATCATAGCTAGCAAATGATATACGCTCCTAACCGTGTACTCCCCATCAGAAGACAAAGGCCATATCAAAGGATCAGCAACTACGTAGTGACTAACAGGGATACTTTTGATGATTTCAGCTTCCCACGGGTAAAAATTCTAATCAATAAGCTCCTCATTCCAATTCTTGGAACTTGGTAAGAACAAATCACTAATAACCTGCAAAGATGGATCTAGCTGCAGAGATAGAACTCCACCACCCCCTTCAGATGGAAGCAATCTATGCCTCCATATATCTATATTCATCCCATCTCCCACTCTCCACCCCACGCCCCTCAATACCCCTTCCCTAGCTTGCAATATACTTCGCCAAGCAAAGGAACAACGAGGAGACACCTCCGCATCAAAAATATTACCTAAAGGAAAATAATTTGCTCAAAATACCTTGAATACCAGGGAATTTCTTACATGAAATAGACGCCAAACTTGCTTACCCAACATTGCATCATTGAATAATCTCAAATCTCTAAAACCCATACCTCCCACCGATTTTGAAGAGCAAAGTGTTTCCCATTTCACCCAATGGATTTTCTTTGAATTCTCAGAACATCCCCACCAAAACTTCCGAACCATCGCTTCTATATCCTTGAGGAGACCAATGGGAATCTCTAAAACCCAACTTTTAATGTTATATAATGCAAGAAACAATATTTTTGAGAACATATTTCTTAAGTTATTATTGACTTATTGTTTCTTCTCTGCACTCACCTATTGTCTACCATTTACAGCTTAACATCTCAATAGTTGTGGAAAAAATTGTCACTTTAAACAATTGTTTAATAGTTGAGTTTTATCAAGTCACACTAAGAAAATCATGATGTTCTAGGGACTGGCACGGCATGATCCTCGCATAATAGCAATAGTGGCAAAAGTAATGCTCAGTCTAACAACTCTTAGAAGTAATCAATGGGCTAATCGTATAGCATATTGCCTCCTTGGAGAGGTTGATATCTGAGTTTCAATCTTTGTCTTACCATACCAAAAAACCTTAACTTTTTTAAAAATATATTTATTATTACTTATACAATTGTAGTGTTTTTCCTTTATCTTTTATAATGAGTACTTATCCCCTTTGTTAGTATTTTCTTTCATATTAATAGAAAATTCAAAAAAAAAAAAATTGCAAAAAGCATTTGGACCCATACATTAATATCTTGATGTCCTCTAATATGAAAAATACATCATGTGCACAACTGTCAACAACCTTTTCGGTGTTTATCAAGGGAGACATCCCAAAGTTAAATCCCCCATAAGTCATGGCCCTCCTAATCCTAATAATTTTTAAAGATTTTGCCACCAAAAAAAAAAAAAATGATTCCCCCAAAAAAAAAAATTAAGAAAAATTATAATAAAAAGTTAAAAAATTATAATATACCATAAAAAATAATAAGATTATAAAATTTATAAGTAAATCATACAAATTTTATAAAAGTTTCGCTTAAATTCATTATTTTGTGAATATATGCATGAAAATTCTTTAATGATTTGAATACAATTAGTTTTAAGGCATATAGCTAAAGAAATATCATTGTCAAGTCTATAATAAAATGCCTATTTAATATGAGTAATAAAATAATAACAAGTTTTGTCACTCGAGTTCCAACTATGCATTTTTTTTTCTATGTGCTGATATGCTTAGTTTTCATAATTTTCTTGAATAAAATTGTTTTCTTCAATTTAATGTTACGTACTTTGTAATTTTAGTTTAGGTCTCTCACACAAAATATGAAAATATTTGCTCACAATTTCAAGTAAAACATCAAATCCATACATAACAAAGTACAAACATGTTTGCATGTATGTGATTTGAATTTTATGTACAATTTAATTTTGGTCCAAGAGATCACTTTTGCCCCCTTAAAATGATTTCTGACTTCGACTCTAATAATGAGGTTCCTAGTGTAAGGAGGAAAATATATATATATATATATATATATATATATATAGGATTTTACTAATGTGTGCCCTTAGGACACACATTAATTTTTATTTTTGGAAAAAATTTTCTCGGGAATTGAAAAAGTAATGAGAGTTTTTTCAATTTTTGAGAAAATGTTTCTAAAAATAGAAAGTTTAATGTGTGCTTTAAGGGCACACATTAACCGAACCCATATATATATATAATTTGATCACATGTACAATTTGAAGGGTCATCATTGTGCATGGGATGTGATTGTTATTAGAGGGTATTTAAGTCATTAATATGTATATCCAAATTCCAAACACGTTTAAATTTTTTTTTTTTTTTTTTTGGGGGGGTGGGGGGTGTTAATTTAACGTAAAATACAAACAAAAGAGAGAAAATGCGAAGAGATAAAAGGGCCATTGCTACGTTTTAAACTAAAGGGGTCAATGGACTAATGGATATTCTAAATGTCCTGTACTTAAAGAGGAAAACTCAATTTGCCCTAAAAAATCTTAGAAAAATAGGCACAAATTCCTACAAAAATTTTTGTATTTGTTTGACTATATAATAGTTCAAAGATTTGTATTTTCCTCCCCTTTATGTGACTGTATCATTTTGATAAAATCTCTCTCTCTCTTTTTTTAATGTTAAACTTACCAAAAGATAATGCTCTATTAAAATTCTACTAGAAGTCTCTCATTTAACTATATATTTTAAGGAGAAAGTTTGGTTACAACTCCCACTAAAAAATATTAACATAATTACGTATTTTAAAATTTTATCTGTTAAATTGCATATTCTTTATGTTCTTAACATGCATTTTTAATATTATGCTAATCAAATGTTATTTATCATTAAATCCATAAAATTATTTTTCATGCATAATTTTAGAATATAAAAACTTGAAATGTAAACATTTGATTGATGTCATTATTAATTTTTTATTCTTTGAAAATTTTGTAAATATGGAGGATATAAGAATAAAATGTAATATAATGATAAATTTGACAAATTCAAATTCAATAAAAAGATCTTGAGTGGAGCTGTAGACTTGTAGCCAAACTTATACTCCATATTTTTATGGATTTGTGTAGAATATTTCTAGTTTATGTTCTCTGGGTTATATTCTAAAAGCAAAAGTAAAAGAATTCAATGAAAGATTCATTATTTTTAAAATAAATAAATAAACCTCTATAGAATTTCAATAATGGGTTTTTTAGTGAAGGTTTATTTTTGGGTATAGTTATTCTACAGACACAATTCATGTCACAATTTGTTGAATTGGTCAACTGTGAGTGAAGGTCTTGGTGGATAATTATTTTTATATGAATCCACAATTTTTCTCTACCAATCACAATCAATTACTTAGCAAATTATGCCAAAACTTGTAACAAAAAATTGTGCCCAAAAACTTTCTATTTAGAGTACGTTTTCTGGTAAAGGTCTAATTTATCAGTATAATGGGGGGAGTAAGTTTTCTGGTAAAGGTCTAGTTTATCAGTATAATGAAGAAATGTGGACAGTCTACGATAAAGCAAATAAATTTTCCATTAAGCAAAATAAATAAATAAAAAGAAAATAAATTTGCCTCCTCAATGTGCATGTCCGGGTGTTCACTCTTTGTTTTGGTGACTTTCTTGGAAGGTCCCTCCTTAATTTTTAGTACATTTTAATATTTTACTTTAGTCAAAGCTTCTTGATTTAATTTTTTTTTCCCCCAATAATTGGGTAATGGATCAATTCATGGGTGATATCTTGCGTAGATTTATTATTATTATTGTTGATTTGATTAATCTTTTATACCATT
The DNA here is from genome assembly GCA_032727855.1 of Quercus ilex subsp. ballota. Lineage (NCBI taxonomy): Eukaryota > Viridiplantae > Streptophyta > Magnoliopsida > Fagales > Fagaceae > Quercus > Quercus ilex. The sequence goes on from CM064915.1 coordinate 50,394,876, forward strand.
ATCTATGCCAGCTTTTATAGTATGTAGTAAGGTGATTACTGATTACTGATTAGCATTTTCTTTGATGAATATTGTACAATTGCTTTAGATGTGAAACCATGTCTACCTTCACGATTTCCTCAAAAAAAAAAAAAAGTCTACCTTCGCGAAGACAATTAATTGTAGATAAAAAATTTCGGGTAAAAAAATTGATAACAACCATCACCAAAGATTGTGATATAACCAAGCATTCTTTACCTTTTAATTTTATTTTTTTATTTTATTTTTTATTTTTTTTTTTTTGGGTCTAGAAGATATGCCTTATGTTTGATTAATATTTTCCTCCATGGTTTTTGGTTTATTAGGGGGCATGGCTAAGCCTTTTTGTTGTTCTCCAATGCAATGAACTATGTTTTGGGGCCTAAAAGTACCTATTACTTGTTTTATCATCTCCAATTGAATTTAATTAGTTAATTTGTATTGAATTGGAAAACCCCAATATAGCATAGTAAATCAAATATTTTTTTATTTTTTATTTATGCAAGATAGAAATTCTACTCTAGCCTAATCTAAGTGTATATGTGTGTGAAACTCCCTCCTAGAGACTTGAACCTTGGCTCTTGCCTCCTACACCCCACAGACACTTATACTTGTGGAGTAACCATGGCACCAAGGATGTGCGATGGTTTAGTAAATCAAATATTTTTTTATACAAAATAGAATTTCTACTCTAGCCTAATTTAAGTGTATATGTGTATGAAACTTCCTTTTGGATACTTGAACTCCGGCCCTTACCCCCCACACACCACAAGTATTTATACTTGTGAAGTAACCACCGCACCAAGGGTGTGCGGTGGTGGTAAAGTAAATCAAATCTTAAAAAACCTTCTTTCATGATATTTATTTAATTTACCCATAGACAAGTTACAAGTTATAATCTTTAATTAGAGAATTTAATGTCATTAGTAAGCACTTAATTTAATGGGAAATAGCCACAATTCTCCAATTTGTATGTGTATAATAGCCTAAGTCTAATTATTTTAAAAATCATTTAAAAATAACAATATAATTGAATTAGGGTTTAAATCACCAATTAGGACTCTCAATTACAAGTTTGAAGGATCAATTAGAATAATTGATAACCCTAATATAAAAAGTCCCTCAAATTGAGCTTAAAACCTAACCTTAGCTTTGAAATCTCTCAAATTCCCACCAAAGCATTAAAAAATAGGTAAAATTGACATCAAATATTGAAAGAATAAGTTGGAGTACATACTCGGGAGGGTTCAATTGAGTCAATGAGAAAAGACATGGATCACAACCATCAAACACCCGAACATTTCTTGCAAGATTTGGCTAGAATTCAACAGTGACTAATTATCCCAAAGTTGGATAGAGAGACCTTTCAATAGGGGAAGTTGAATAACCCTTTGGTTGCCTCAAATGAATCATTTAAGCTTGAAGCAGGATCTTTAGAGTCATGGGAGGTCTAGGTGCTTTTGAATTCTAATATTTGGGTTTATACAGGTTTAGGTAGTTCAAGTTTAATGGAATAAGATTTTTTCCCCTTTTTCCCTATTTTAATTTTTTTAGTGGTACAATAAATATATATATATATATATATATATATATAAAGTACTAATGCAAAGTAAAATGATGTGTACTATTTATCTATCATATGAGTCACCCGTACAACCTTATTATTGAACAAGATAAGATCACCTCCCAATTAAATCCTTGTGTTCCTTCAAAATTTAGTCAGATAGGGAATACATGATATTTATTTGATTTTGTGTGCTACGGACCTACGGTGCTACCTACATGGCTTGGGCTCCAGTTAATTTGGTCTACCTCTTGTTGATTACAAACATCTAGATCAATACAGAAAGAGGCAAATTGAGGTTGGCCATGTTGTCAAGGAAGCTAATCAATGTGTCGGTCATTTGGCTTCAAAGGGTACTGTGGACAGTGGAGCTCCACGTTAAAGTATGTTTATCAATGAAACAAAATTTAACTACAAAATCAGTTATAGTTTAAAACTACAACTTTACTTAATAAATAAATATTATTACATATTTTGAAAATCTAACAATTGAATTGCATATTCTTTATGCTCTTAATACATATGTCAAATTTTGTGTCAAATGGATGTTATTTACTATATAATTTATAAACTTATATTTTATGCATAATTTTAAACTTAAACTACTATGCTTAATAAATGAATAAAACTTTCATTTCACTAGGGCGTAGGGAGAAAGCTAGGAATAAACACATCCAATTAGGTTGATTCCTATACAACAAGCAAATGCTCTTTTTTTTTCTTTTTTTTTTTTTGATAGGAACAAGCGAACGCTCTTGATGTGCAATTTAAACAGAAACCTTCAAATTTCTCAAATATCTTTTTATTTAATGTAAATTTTGAAAATCTAATCATTAAATTACATGTTCTTATTATATCTTTCATGATTACAAAATTTTAAAAATGTCAAAAATTAATAACTATGTCATCAAAAACATGTTTAAATTTCAAATTCTTAAATAAAAAATATATTTATTGATCAAATAATAAATCACATCCGATTTAAACGAAATTTGATATATGTTAAAAACAAAAAGAACATGCAATCTAACGATTATATTTTCAAAATTCACATTACTAAAAATATATAGAAAGAGTTTAAAGAATTTCTCTTTAAAAAGAAATGTGTATAGGCAAAGCAAAGACCCGTGGAGATAAAATTAATGACATGAAAAAGAAGTGGAAAAGAAATTGAGAGAAAGGAGCTCCATGTCAGAAGGAAACTACCTATGGTCCCATACGTCAACCACAAACCATAAAACCCAGTCTCTTTTTTCTTTTTTTTTATAGGATAAAACCCAATCTTAATGTTAGGTTAGAGTCATTTTGGATACCGCTTATTACTGAAAACTGAAAACTTATTGTTGAAAACATTATAACAAAATAATTTTTAAATTATGAATAATGCCTGTGGGACCTAGTTTCAAAGTTACAAGCACGTTTTTTTTGTACAAGTTGGTCCGTGAACAATGCACGGGACCAAGAAAAAAATTGCAAACGCAAATAATTTTACGCTATGCAAATGCACACTTAGTTGTCATTTGATTAAAAAAAACAAAAAACACACAGATATACCAAAAAAAAAAAAAAAAAGGACGGCACATTTTATGGACTCAAAACAAAAAGAAAGAATCCAAATAATATGAAATTGATAGAGAAAAGGAAGCTTCATGGAAGCCAAACACAGGACAAATTAAGCTATTCCTTTCTATCAAAAGATTACGTCTACCCACGTTATTATTTTCTGTACTCCTACCAATTGCACCTTCCTAGAAACCGTTATATTTCAATTATAAAATTAATTCCAAACTATAAAATTTAAATAAATAAATAAATCAACAACAATATTTATCAACTAGTGAAAATTGAGAGAATCTACACCATACACTTGTCTGATTAAAATAATGAACTGATCAAAACGGTCATGGCTTGAGTTCTACACCTTTCTTGTGTGAACTTGCTAGCATAACTTTATAGGTAGATCCTCCACAAGAAGTGCGACACCACCACAAAAATAGTTTCATGGAAACTCTCTCTCTATATGCTTGCTTATTTATTGGGGTCTAAAATATTCCCTACCTACTGTTATATAAGAGCCAATTGTGCCACTATATTTTTGTGTGTACCATTAAAAACTACAAGCCCACTAGCTACGAACTAGGAAGCTTCTTTCATTCACCCCAAAAACACAATGGAAAACAACATGAAAAGTGAATTTGAGGACCTGTTGCCAGTGATGGCTGACAAGCTTGATGTTGAGGCCTTTGTGGGTGAGTTATGTAAGGGGTTCAAGCTTTTGGCAGACCCAGAAAGGGGTTTGATAACATCCGAGAGTCTAAGGAAGAACTCAGCTCTCCTTGGCATGGAAGGGATGAGCAAAGAGGATGCAGAGGCAATGGTTAGAGAAGGTGATCTTGATGGTGATGGCGTGCTTAATGAGAATGAGTTTTGTATCCTAATGGTGAGGCTGAGCCCTGAGATGATGGAAGATGCTGAGGCATGGCTTGAGAAGGCGCTTGACCCAGAGCTAAAGAAGTCTTCAGCTTAATCATCATATTATTACCTTTTTTTTTTGTAGCAGTCAAATTTATATAGACTGCTCCATCTGTTTTCTGTAATTTGGCTAAGGAAGACAATTATTTAAATTATGATGATCAAATTGTTTAGATTGATTGATGCAGGCTATTGTTTTTTTCATCAATAGGAGATGGAATATGGATGGGAGTTACCAATGGGAGCTTTAGCCTTTAGCTACATCTGCCTTTTCTGGTATGTATTGTCTTATTACTCTAGAATCAATATGGACCTAAAGATCCCCCAAACTCCTTGATGAACTTGCATTAATTGGTCAGACTAGATGGAAACTGCACCATGGATATATTGGTTGGATCAATGGTATATTCTCTTATTACTCTTCGATCAATATGGACCTAAAGATCCAACAAACCCCTTCATGACCTTACATTAATTGGTCAAGAGTCGAGACTAGATGGTAACTGCATCATTGATTTCTAGTTCGGTCAATATTGAATAAACCATGATAAACAAACACTAAACTAATCTCATAAAAAAATTAGTATAATAATTTAACCATTATTCTTGACTATTGGAATTGTGAAATTAGATGTTATACTAAAGGTCTGTTTAGATACCGCTTATTTTGCTGAAAATTGAAAATATTATAGCAAATAATTTTAAACGCCGACTGATTCTTTGGGTTGAAACTACTGTAGCTTCAGCTAAAAGTACTGTAGAGTTTTTGTTTTTTTTTTTTTTTTTTTTTTTCTTCACTCCTTTCCCAGTAGCCACTTGGTTTCATATGGATTTGATGGGTTTGATTTGGTTTTGGTTTCATATGTGTTTGATAGGTTGATCGGATTTGATTTTTTTTCATATGAGTTTGATCGGTTTAATCTCAGATTGGTGGCTTCTGTCTTGGTTTTGGTTTCGCTGTTTTGATCTTCTGTTTTGATGGGTTTGCTAGGTTTCAAGAACATGAATAGTCATATTCTGGGAAGAACATAAAGAACACGAAGAACAAGTTCTTCCCAAAAAAATAATGAAAAGAAAATGAACAGTACACGCATGCCCAGTTTTATTGAAACAGTACGTTCAGCCAAAAATTTGTGCGTTTGTTTTGAACCGTGGGTCCCTCAGTTTAAAACGTCAAACAAAAACGTGGGGCAGATAAACACAATCCAAACGCTCACTAAGCAACCAATATAACTTTGCCATCATCCATGTAATGTTTTATAGTTGCACATATCCAATGACAAAGGGATAATGTTTTATAGTTGCACATATCCAATGACAAAGGGAGGGACTTCGACTTTTTAAATTTCTCCCCCTTTCTTTTTTGAGCAAAACGACATAAATTTATCCCTCTTACTACTAATAAAATTATAAAATATATGTTAATTTACTTAAAGGCACCTTAGCATTTTAAGAAAAATTATACTATTACTTTAGCATATCATTTAGTCATATTTATATTCTTTTGTGTCACATGTAAATCACTCAAATTTGGTATATAAACATTATATGCCTCTCCCTTGTAAAACCTCTTTTTACTAAAAGTAAAAGTTTCCATTATTTAATAACACTAATTATAATAAAAGTAATTTAAAAGTGGATCATACGTTACAAATTTTCAAGTTTTGGGATATAAGTAAAGAGTAATGCTACAGTCACAAACTATTTTACAACATTTTTACAAATTATTAATGTGGCAAATTCTTATTAGTTTTAATATGGTCCACTACTAACATCACATTTATGTTTACCAATATTTATTTGAAAATTACTAAAGTCACATCAGCAGTTTGTAAAAATGTTGTAAAATAGTTTGTGTCTGTAGTATTACTCATAAGTAAATTATGAGGAAACCATCGCCCATTTGTGCATATTTCAAGAGAAAAAGTATTCGTGATTCAAAGTTATTTTCCAATCATCTATCCTAAATAATGAAACTTTAGATTTTGATTCTCTTGAAAAGGCCAAAGATTTAAATAGATATTATCTCCTTATATTGAGATGATATAATTTCAACCATTAAAATTATCAAAACAAAACTTTATAATATGATGAAATATGAGTTTTTAAACGATTGTTTAATTGTATATAATTTTTAAAAAAAAGTTAAGAAATTTAGTATATAATCAATTATAAATAATTTTAGTATTATAGAAGGATGTAAAACTCAAGTTTGTTGAATTTAATTTAATTTATGAAAGAAAATTTTTGTTATGAATCATTAAAAAATTAATTTGATATTACACTATATTTGAAACAATAATACATGTTAAATCATACTAGAAAACGTGCTAGCCATGGCACCTTGAGAAAATCTTCTAACTTCACCATTCACCAACAGCTAACTTCGTCATGATGAAAGAATTTTCATTTTAGTGAAAAAGAACTTCCATCATTCTTTTCTTTTTGTAGTTTTTTTCCTTTTTTATACAACCTTCCGTGAATAAGCAAAAAGAGTGTTCGGTTAACGGGTGTCTTTAAGATTTTTGTTAATAAATTATTGGATTAAATGCAAAATTGACCCTCTAAATTTTTTCAGATTTCATTTCAGTCCTCTAACTTTGTTTTTATTCATTTCAGTCCTCTAACTTTCAAGTTTATTCAATTAAAGCTTTTTCATCAACTTTTGTTATATGTTGTGGTTAATTTTTCAATTTTATAAATTTTTCTTCAAATTTTTTAAATTAAAAGATTCAATTAATGATTGAAAAATATTTTCCAATTTTTTTTTTTCAAAAAATTTTAACAAAACTTAACGGAAATACCTTAATTGAATAAATCTGAAACTTAGAAGATTGAAATAAACGAAAGTAAAGTTGAAGAACTGAAATGAAATCTGAAGAAAGTTAGAGAGTCAGTTTTACATTTTAGCCTAAATTATTTTAAGACATTGTTTACTTGTCCCAAAGTAAAAATAAAAAATAATGTTAAAGATTATGGGGCGTATTGCTTTGTATACTCAGATCTGGGACAAAATGGGCTTTTGCCCTTTTCGGACAAATTATATAGGGAAATGCCTCCATTCCTAAACTAAATAGGGAAATGCCCCTCTTTTAAAACTCGATTTTTGATAAATCAAGTTAGAAAAAAAAATTTTGAAGTCCTATAGTGGCGTTTTAAGGAGCCTATAGTGACGTTTTAAGGAGCCTATAGTGACGTTTTAAGAACCTATAGTGACGTTTTTTTAACTCGACTTCAAAGAAATCGAGTTATAGGTAAAAAAACACCACTATAGGTCGATTTCACTGAAGTCGAGTTAAAAAAACGTCACTATAGGTCCTTAAAACGTCACTATAGGCTCCTTAAAAACGCCACTATAGGGCCTAACTCGATTTATCAAAAATCGAGTTTTAAAAGGAGGACATTTCCCTCTTTAGTTTGGGAAGGAGAGCATTTCCCTATATAATTTGCCTGAAAATGGTAGAAACCCATTTTGTACCTCAGATCTGTTTTTAAATTCTTCTTTTTGAGTGTTTTGGCCCAACAAGAATAGCCATTACACTAACAAGGTAACTACAAAAAATGCTCTGTACCATGGGCTAAAATCGAATATTCTTAGCATAACAAGGAAAAGGAAAACACCAGCTGGAATTATTCATATTTATTCACATTGTACGTGATGGAAGTGCTGCCCTACAGCCACAAGCAACGAAGTTTCCCTAGATCACATATATAAGAGAAGCACACTTGTGAACATAAAATATTTTCTTTGGAGGCAACTTCATTCGAGGACCGAAATTAAATGATATGAAACTTAAATCACAAGTATATAATATATGCGTTCACTGGGCGAAAGGTAGAAAGGAAGTGACCGAGTCAGGATTTGATTTCAGAGTTGCCGACATTTATAACTAATATACATATATGTCCTAACAAGAACACGGGACATACGTAGATAGTAGATACATATTGTGTAAGCCGCTCACATAGATGAGACATTATTTTAGATGGAAAACGAGGCCAAACAAATACAAAATCCCAAATTGTTCTTCGCAAAGACAATGCCATGTGAAATTCAAAGGGGTCAGTGTAGGAGTAGTAGTAGTTTGGAGGACACAAAAGGCATCTTCCAATCACCTATTCTGGGCTCGATAAGAGTTCTTATAGATGGACATTGAATGCTTGAAAGCCCGTGAGAGTAAGGGTGACAATTCAGGTTAGCATGTCGGGTTCGTATCGTGTCGAGGTAGGGGTATTCAACTAAATGGCTCAACCTTAATCCGACCCATTTAATAATCGTGTCATGATCCTTCAACCCTATCCCAACCTGTTAATAAGGCGGGTTGACCTGACCCAACCCATTTGACACGCTTAATAAACGAGTCATGTTGGGTTGACACAAATGTAACACAACCCATTTCAACCTGCATAATATTAAATATAACATTCATCTAAAAATAATTTTTTTTACATTCCAAAAAACAGTACACACAATTCAAGTCTTCAACTCACATTCAAAATAATATAGTTCAACAAAAATATAACATTCATCTAGAAATAAGTTCTTTACACTCCAAAAGAAGTACATACACTTCAACCCAAAATTCAAAATAACAAAGTTTAACAAAAATAAAATAACATAATTTAACAAAAATATAATATCTTTGGAACTCGCCAAATGCTAAGTGTCAATATTGAAAAAATTTAAACAAACAATAGACTAATCTTGACTATGACCACGATTATCATCAATAGATTCTTTGTTGATGTCCAAATTCATAACCTCTTCCACAAGCTCATCCAATTTCATTTGTACAAGTTCTATGCCCAAAAAAAAAAAAAGTATTAGTAATTCTTGGATCTATAAAGTTTTAATTTCCAATTATATCCCTTTTAAATTTTTGTAATTACTCACTTTTCTTTTCAAATTTAAAATATATGTTGAATATAAAAGGTATTTGACAAATCTAAAATAAAATAAATATTTATTTGTTATACGAGTTAAACAAGTTATGTTAATTGAGTAGTTTTGGGTTAATATAAATAAATCGACGTATCAAACGTATCTATTATGAGTTATGTGAGTTAACCTGCTTATGACACGTTTCTTATCATGTCACTTTCGGGTTTCTTATCTTATCGTGTCGCTTTCAGGTCGACCCATTTATGACCCCAATCCATTAAAGCCCAACCCTAACCCGAAAAAACCCGTGTCGGGTTCATGTCGTGTTCGCGGGTGGGATCGAACATTGACACCATTACATGAGAGTCTGAAGGGTATACTAAAACCCTCGTTTATTGATGATTCAATCACATTTAAATCACTCCCATTTATATCAATGCATCATATCGAACCAAATTAATGAACATAGCCGCAGTGGTAAGTACAAAAAGCAACCAGAGCTTCAACTAATCCCACCACCCAAAACAAAAAATACGATGAAAACCACTAATTCAAACAAGCTTGATCCTTTCTTGAGGATTAATTTTACAAAACTATCATGCTGTTAAAAAATTTAGGAAGATCTAGTTGAGGCCACCAGTATAAACTCACTCTCCTCAACCTAACACCCAAAACTTTTCAGATAATTTAACTCGTGCTAGAAGAGGTTGTATTTTAGAGCTTGATAAATCCAAAATGTATGTCCACCTCCATGTCCACATTGATGACAATAATGATTCAGATTTCATAACACATGAAAAGTGTATGGTCGGGAGAATTTTTTTGGCGGGCGGGGTGGGGGAATGAGGTGGGTTGGGCTGTTATATCAGGGGTCAAAATCGGATGCCCATCTCAAAACTCACACAGATTGTAGGGTCTCAACAACCCAATTCTAAACCTAAGTTGTTGTCATTGCCAATGAACTGTACGGTTAAAATGTAAATGCAAATCACTTTTAGACATAACATCAGGTCTTGAAACAAAAAAGTTTTGACAAATATAGTCAATCCTAAAAAGTAATATCCAATAACTTTTCCCTGATTACTAATTCAAGGGGGAAAAAAACTTCTCCATGATCACTGCTAACCCTAATATCCAATGTGCATACAAAAGAAAATACCTAAAACTAGTAGTAACATCTCCAAGCTACATATTCACCAGTTCCCCAGAACCAGGAGTTTCTCTTTCAAGTTCTTGACCTTCTAACAGGTGATCGGCTGCAAGTCGAGATTCAAGGAGAAAATTAAAAAATATATATATTAATAAAAGGAAAACATAAAACAAGCATGTAAGCTCCAAACACAAGTTTTTATAATGCAAAATTTCACAAAAAGTATGACCAACATGAGGAGACATTGAAAGTATGAATACCTTCGGTATCGGCCATATTCAGGACTCCTGTTCCTACCATAATCAGGACCCCTGTGCCTGTCATATGTTGGCCCATTGTACCTATCATAAACAGGGCTGCCAGGACGACCATAGTCAGGACTTGGGCGCCTGCGATACACTGGACTTGGTGACCTTCGGTAAGGACTAACCCCACGCCCACCATAACCTCCTCTTTTAGGGCTATCGTAACTCCTGTCACCCCTATCATCATCATCCCTCAAAGCATACTCAACCGAAACCACTCTGTCTAATAGCTTTCTGCAAAATGACAGCACTTATTAAGTTCATTAGGTCACATTTACAAAGAAAAAGACTGTAATCATAGAAAGGTTTGCCAAGTAATGCAATGGAAACCCCCTTTACCGACCTCATGTGAGTAGCCTCAAGGGCTCTGGTAGCATCCTCCTGAGTCTCAAACTGGACAAATGCAAAGTTACGTCGAATTCGGACATGAAGAATCCTTCCATATTGTTCAAAGTGTCTTTCTATATCGCGAACAGTTGTGCGTATTGGATCAAAGTTAATTACGAACAAGGTTTTAGTAGGCCTCTGGTTTGCCACTGACCTAGATCCATCACGAGGCCGACCTCGTTCACCCTGAAAAAAGTAACTCATCATGATCAGGAAGAAAGGATACTGATTCTCAAAAAAATAAAATAAAATAATGGAAGGATGTAGTTCCTTCTTTCTTTTCTTTTTTTGGAAAAAGTGGATATTGATTCCTTTTTAAAATGGTTAAAACAGGAACACTGGCAACTTTAAGAGCATGATGATATATAAGTGAGCAAAAAATGGGTACTAAGTGTAGAAAAATATTGTACCCTTGCCCACTCCACTGACAGCCTACGCCTGTCATAACCAAACGGCCTATTATCAACGCCACGAATAGCTTCTTCAGCATCACACTCATCCACAAAATAAACAAAAGCAAAACCTGCAGTAAGAAAACAAAAGAAAAATCAACAATAGAACTTAAGGACAGCAATGACAAATCATTCACTCAGCTCGTAGCACATTAGTCTCAGGTTTTCTTTATCCCTGGCAAAAACAAAAAATACAACACCTGCATATAAGTGAGGGGCTGATGAACATAAGGCCGTAGAGGTGTTGCATGATGAACTAATGATTGTTGCATGTAAAAAGTTCTAATCCAAAATTTCAGGTCTGAGATGTCACTGCTAAGCATGCTTCGCCATTCAGAAAGCACGAATTCAGTAATGGAAGGCATAGCATGACAGCCTTCATTCATCCCACTACATTCAGTTGTTGGCATGGCATGCAGATATCATTGATCCCCTATGATCATTGTTGGTAGGCAAGGCATAATAAATTGACTGATTCCACTATGTAAATTCTTGTGAAATGGCATGCGATGAAGTGGGTGAGTCATGAGTGAAAGATTGATCGGAGTGTAGAAAGTGCAGGATGATGCTATCAGTGGGGTGGAAGGAGATCAGGCAAGCAAGATGGTTTCCTTTCCAAAATAAGTATTTTGCACAGATGTTGGCGAGCCCAGATAGAAGCTCAGCTCATTTTCCATTAGCAAATGTTCCTGCGTCAAAAGAAACACTTAAATATGGAGGTTTTCTCCAAAGAAATTGCAAATTTGTGGTCCCCATTCATTTCCATCAGGAAACAGGCATTGGATACGTACACTACACAAGTAGCCATACATCCATATCCAATGAATTGAAGTTTGTACAAAACTTTTGTTAATAAAAGACCGCCGTGATGGATATCCTTGAGCCCGGTAATCAAGGGAGCAGCCACAGCCTAAAAATTCACCTAGAGGCTACGAAAAAAACCCACACAACCCATACCACTCCGCTTTAAAACAGAACATTCGGATAATTAAGGACAGAAACAGGAATAAGGAACCAGTTAGAGAGTGCCCGAATATATATAAGGTGAGAGAGAGAGAGAGAGAGAGAAAGCGGGTTCCGAAGCTTTGACTCAATTACAAAAGAGAGCACCAAAATTAATTATAATGGTAATAGCCAATGAGCTGTAGCTAAATTCGCACTTCCTCCCCTCATAAGTTCTACATATAGGGTAATTCCATGGGTTCAAAACCGATTGGGTGTGTGTATAACTCACCAATTAGTAAAATTACTTAAAATGGTAATAGTAATAGATGTAGGAACTTCATTAGAGATAACTTCCACAACATTGAAAAAAAAAAAAAACGCCGATATGAAAGACAACCTCAATCTCACACACTTCAACATGTGGATAACCTCCACAAACGCATGCCACAACGTAGAAGCAAGTCTGTTAATGACTCCTACTACGCCACATTACATAAAAGAACAACAAGAAATTAACACAGCATGCACTATTTATCTTTACAATTTGATAGCTACAACAATGGGCAATCAGCAAAACATATTAATAAAATAGCTACTACTTCGACATGGGTAGCAAAGATATATATATATACACACATCAAAATCGAAGTTCGCTAACCAGATTTCATGTCGACGCGCTCAATCTTCCCGTACTTTCCGAACAAGCGTTCCAGTTCAGATTGGCGAGTATCGTACTCAAAGTTTCCCACGAAAATCGGCCTCATCATCGCAACTATCCCAAAAAAAAAAAAAAAAAAACCCTAATCCTTTGTTTGTTTCCTGAGAAAACACAAAAAACAAACAAGAAACTGGCTTATTCGGTAAGTCAAGCAAAAACCATTTAATTATTGAAACAAAATCAACGGCAAGTATAAAAAGGAATCTTGTCTTTTCTCCGAGAAACCAAACACAGAAAAAGTAAGTAAATAAAAACAAATACAGTGATTTGAAAAAGCGAGAAAGATTAACAAATTGTTAAGAGAGAGATTAGATGAAAGTACCTTAAGCTTAAAGCCACCGAATCCGATTCGTCTCAGAGAGAGAGAGAGAGAGAGAGAGAGAGGCAAACCCTAAGAAAGAGAAAAGTGACTGTGATTCGTAAAGAGTGGTACGGTGCGTTTGTTTATATATAAAACCCAAAATTTATACAGAAGTTATTTGTGGCCGTCCGATTTTGAGATTTTGGTCAGCGGATCGGACGGTGGGTTCATTCTGAAGTAGGCAGTGATTGACTTAGAGTCTTCCACTAATTGTATTAAACTTTTAAATTGCAAATTATACCCTAAAATTTGAATGTTTAGATTTTAAGTTTTGAAATTTCAGAATTTTAATTTTACCCCCTAAAGTTTGGAGGTAGTCGAATTTTACACTTTATTATTTTAGAATTTAGATTTTACCCCATAAATTTTAAGGATGTTAAGATTTTACTCTTGAATATTTGAGGATTTAAAATCCAAACATCCACAAATTTTAGAGGGTAAAATTCAAATTTTGAAATGTCAGAGTGTAAAATTTAAATACCTCCAAACTTTGGGGGGTAAATTCTAAATTCTAAAATTTCAAAATGTAAAATTTAAGAGTCCATTTGTTTTGGGTGAAAACAATTTCAGAAAAGCATTTTCCGTAAAATAGGCTGTTTAGGTGCGTAAGGAAAATTCGGTCAAATGGAAAATCATTTCCGTTGACCTTCAATAATACCTTCTGATTATGGAAAATCATTTCTGTTTTCATTTTACCTTCAATTCACTTCCAGAGAGAGAGAGAGAGAGAGAGAGAGAGAGAGAGCGCGAGGAAGAAGAGAGATCTGGCGACCCACTGCCACTCGCCGTCGACCCACGAACCCAGAGCCTAGAGCCGTCGACCCACGACCCACCAATCTTCAAACCAGAGCCGGCAACCCACGATCCCAGAGCCTAGAGCCTTCGACCCAGACCCAGACTGTCGACCTAGACCTTCGACCGATGACCCATCGCCTTCGACCTTCGACCTTCAAACCATCGCCTTCGACCCAGACCTTCGACCCAGACCTCGTCGTCGACCCAGACCCAAACGGCGACCCATCGCTCTCTCTTCCTCGATCTCGTCGACGACTCAGTGTTGTTGTTGCCGGAATTTTTTGTTGTTGTTGTTGTTGTTGTTGCCGGAATTTTTTTTTTTTGTTGTTGTTGTTGTTGTTGCTAGAATTTGTTGTTGTTGTTGCCGGAATTTGTTGTTGAATTGGCTGTGATGTTGAAATTTTTTGTAATAAAATTTGTTTGGATGCTGAGAAAATGTGAAAAAATTGTAGGAAAATAGCATTTTCCTAATAGAACCAAACACATGAAAATATTTTCCACAACAATTTTCATAATATAACCAAACACATGAAAATATTTTCTTTTTCCAGAAAATAGCATTTCCATAAAATATGTATTTTTCAGAAAATATTTTACGGGAACCAAACAGACCCTAAGAACTCTTGAACTTAAAAGAGTATGATTTACAATTTAGCCAAACTTTTATAATAAAAAGTGGCCTGGAATTAAACTCATGCCCAAAACCGAAAGGCCCAAGCTGAACTCTTTCCTATGTGTGGTGTGGGCTTAATCTAGCGACGGCCCCCATTTTAGTTTTTTGTGGAAGGTTCCATCTTTTAGTAAAGCTGAGTTGCTGAACCTTTTTAAAGAGTTGAAGAAATAGTACTTTTTTATTTGTTCTCATTTGAAGCAACATAATTTAGTTGGCATGATAGCAACGAAAGATTTTTTTGAACTCTTTATTAGGGAGAAAATGAATCCAAGTTTGCTGGATGGGTGAAAAAGTGTCTTGGGCTAAAGCAATTGCCCAACCAATCACAAAATCAAAAACAAGGTAAAAGCCATAGATTTAGATATATATATATATATATATATAGTGATAGTCTGTATGCTTGGCAGGTAAGACATCATTGTTACTTGAGTTGTGCTAGTATCACATAATTGGGCATAACTTTGTACCACAACTTTTCATATGGCGAGTTGTGATTGGCAAATGTGTGTTAGTGAGACATGTGAGGACATACTTTTACCAATCACAACTCTCTATGTAGCGAGTTGTGACACAAAATTATGCCCAATTATGTGGGAATAAGTAATAACATAACTCTTGTTACTTCCTATTGCATTTAAATGTGTGTTGGAATAATGATCTGACAGTTAACCGTGCATGATGATGTGTGTATTACTGTCCAAAAAACTTTTGGGCCAAAACCAATGTCATTATTCTAAAAAGAATAAAATACTATCTAGTCATGCTAAAAAGAAGGGAAAGGGTTAATAGTTGTCCAAAAACCCCTATAAATTGACACTTCCTAATTTTAAACATAACTTGGAATTCTTAAAACAACAAAAGTCACAAATAAAATTGAATCAAAAAAGTTCTTAGTAAGTTTCTTAACTCCCCCAAAAGTTACCAGAGGGAGGCTTCCTAGAATCCAACTCAGTTTCTCAAGCCAAGGAGCCCATCAGGAGTAGTCAAGGGGGCATATCTCAAAGGAGGAGCATCCATCCACTAAAGTTAGAGTATGAATGTAGCAACTCTTTTCTAGAGTCACTTGTATGAAACCGGCTTGAGTACTGTGTACAGAGTATTGGACCTATTGAGATGCTGACATATGTTAGATATTTGTCACGTGTCAACATTCCAACAAGTCCAATCCTTACCCCACCCTTATAAGGGTAAGCTTTATTATTGTTAGAATTTTGGACCTGACTCAATTGAGACTCTCCTCAATTCCGTACACATTGACATGATATGAGCATGACAAAGTTTGAATAATAGTCTCAAATAATTGATCACATTGTCCTCATGATCTTCAGTGGTTGGTTGCTTGTAAGACTTTAATTTGCAGTTTTGCACTATTTCTTAGATTAATTTAATTTAATTCATACATATATATTTAATTTAACCCTATAAAATGGTATTAAAAATTTAGAATTCCCTCTATCCTCCAAGTATTAACTTCTATAGAAAGACCCTTATAGTTCTCACTTTTTACCTTTAATAGTTTCTAAATTATATTTTTATCACCTTTATTTATTTGTAAATAGTTATTATACAACTCAAAGATAACTTGTTTCTATATTTCCCTAATATATTTTAAATAAAATATGAATATTTATGTTCTTTTCAAACTATTGATTTTTATTTTTTAAAAAATGTATTCCATTAAAATGAGTATTAGTTTATAATTTTTTTTTTAAATTTCATATGAAGCATTTGCCAATCATGTATAGGGTATTGATTATCTCACACTCACTAATGTACCATCTCTACACATATTATCAGGCTCATGTGTTAAATATGAACATTCTTTATATTATTACATTCATGCGTTGTGCTTTTTATGTGCTTTTTTGTGTGCTTTTTTTTTTTTTTTTTTTTTTTGCTTAATGACACCCAGTGCTTAAATTTTAAACTCATGTGTCATATATAATGGGATGGATCAATTTATAAGTAGGCTAATTTTATCACTTTATTTTTAATCTGTATATATATATATATATATATATATAACCGAAGCCTCTAAAACTTCCACAATTTTCCACGTCAGCACAATATTTAAATATAATATAAAAAAATTATAAATAAAAAAAAAAAAAAAACATAAAAACTGATGCACAGGAAATTCAGCCACTAAGTAGTAATATATAAATCTCTTAAAACCTAAACCTAAACCTAAACCTGAACGTAAGGACTAAGGCAATGTAGAAAGCAAACATCAAAGTGAGGGGAAAAACTCCAGCAAAGTAAGACACGAGTCACGACATTGTTAAATGGTTGAGAAACATTGTTTAACTTACCAATTCATAAAATATATACCTTTGAACTTCTCTCCCCAATCAATTTTGTCAACATTCCGTGACCTGGATCCTGCTTTGCAAATGTTACATAAACCAAGTACATCAAGAAAGCAAGAGAAGGCGCATAAAACTGTGAATTTTAACATGGTCTGCATGAGATTCAAGGCTTCAATCTATGTGATTAACAGGGAAAAAATTGGCCTTTGCCCTTTTTAAAAAAATTATCCAGCATTTTGCCCTCTTTCTCGAACTAATTAGGGAAATGCCCCTCTTTTAAAAATCGATTTTCTCAAAATCAAGTTAAGCCCTATAGTAGTGTTTTTAAGGAGCCTATAGTGACGTTTTAAGGACCTATAGTGGCGTTTTGTAACTCGATCTCTATGAAATCAAGTTATAGGTAAAAAAAAAAGAAAAAAAAAATTGCATGTAACTCGACTTTATGGAGATCGAGTTACAAAACGCTACTATAAGTCATTAAAATGTCATTATAGGCTCCTTAAAACGCCACTATAGGGCTTCAGAAATTTTTTTTTATAACTCGATTTTGAGAAAATCGAGTTTCAAAAAATGGCCCATTTCCCTAATTAGTTTGGGAAATGGGTCAAAATGCTAGATTTTTCTTTTGAAAGGGGCATTTGCCCATTTTCTCCTGATTAACAGTTATATGGTTTAATCATTATTTTGTACAATTAATCAAGCTTGGTATATGGATTCATCCTTGACTCCTAGCCCTTTCCCCATGGTTAGTCTTATTGCTTTCTACATACTAACACTCAACCATGAATATGATTATAAGTATTTATAAGCCAACAATGATAATCAATGTCTTTGTAATTTTTTCTTTTTAAACAGTGTTTTTCAGATTCATGGAGATGGGGTTGGCCTCTCTTCACAGAGATATTGGTTTTTGTGATTATGTGAAAAGGACTTTGGGTGTTCTAATTTCTAAAAAACTGTGATCAATTGTTAAGTGCTTGAGTTTGAAATTTTTATATTTTGTTTGTTTTGCTTCTATTTTGTAAACACTGCCAGCCAAAATCTGTTTTGTATTTTTCAATGACTTCTTTGGATCGCCTTTTCAATGGGTCTATTGAGTGGACTCATAATCTCAATGATTTTCTATAGATTATGCTATTTTACAGTGTTTTCTTTTCTTTTGTAGCATGCAGCTTATCCAAATTTGGACAGTTCCACCTTTCTTTGGTGTCTATGATAGTCATGGAGGTTAGCATATGGCTTTTATTTATTTTTCCATATTTTCCTCCCATATCATTACAAATTTCTTCCAATTAAAATTCCTTTTTGAATTGAAGTTTCTGTCCTTTTTTTGTTGGTGTTGGCATCTTTTTGAGAATTAATACATTCTTTTGGGTGATATTTAGATTTGCTTATGAATCTTTAAAATTTTTGGCCTTTCAAAAGTTTAAACTTTTAAATTTTTGGATTATTTTTTGCAATATTTAAAACTGTTTGGCAAATTTCAACAACTATAGAGTATAGCCATGTAATTTTTTTTTAGGGTAGCCCATCTTTCTTTTATATATTTCTATTGTATGGTTATATATATTTTTGTTTTGTTTCATTAATTTCTAACTTTGGATCCTCTGATTTGATTTTTTTTTTTTTTTAACTCATTGTAACATTGAATAAATTGAAAATATTTGACATTTGTTAACTACACGGTGCATCGCATGACTTCGGTTATATATATATATATATATATAGAGAGAGAGAGAGAGAGAGAGATTAGAAATCCATATAAAATACTTTTGCCAACTTAAGCAATCCAAGTCCTAATTGGATGCTTATCAAAAAAGTCCTACTTGGATTCCATAATTATGCTCCATGGATACACACACACACACACACACACACACACATGTTTTGTGCCTCAACATTGGTCTTGTAATGTAATAGAGTTCAAGTTGAGGCAATTTACTTCGAGAAAATTAAGGTTTCTCCTTGTGGTGAGAGAGCACTTTAGAGTTTGGGTTTTGTGAGAATATTTTGATACTTTCTTTGTAATCTACATCTTTTCCTTGAATCATACAAATTTGTGTATTCTTTTATACACAAATACATGAGAGAGAGAGAGAGAGAGAGTCAAACTTAAATTCAAACTCAAAAGTTGATCATTTATCTCCAAATTTGCAAGGTTAATCATGAACACTATAAAAGCAGTGCAAACCCCAAATTTTTTTTTTTTTTTTTTTAAAGCTGAGTATAAGTATGAGCTCTTCTTCTGTTATTTTCTTCTCCTCTACTTTATTTAAAAAAAAATTATTTTATGGTTTTTTATCGTTTAAAGTTTAGACCCGTTAAAATTTAAAACTTATTGTTTTATGAGTTTGTATACTTTTTTCTTTTTCTTATATTTCTCTTTTGAATTGTTTCAATAACTTATTCTTTAATTATATATCTTTTTTGGCATTTTGGAAGTTTTAACATCTGAATTTGTGTTAGTTTTTGCAATATTTGAACATGTTTAACAGATTTCGATAACTATACCATGTATTATTCTTTTGAAGGTAATCAATTTTTCTTTTATATTTCTCTATTGTGTAATCTTATGATTCTTTAATATTTTTTTGTCTTTTAAAAGTTTTAACATCTGAATTATTCTTTTGATGGCAACACATCTGTCTCTTATATTTATCTGTTGTGTGTGTGTGTGTGTGTGTGTGTGTGTGTGTGTGTGTATTATATATATATATAGGCTCTGAATCTTTTGATTCCTTTCAATAGTTGTAGTCATGAATTATTCTTTTTAATGTAATCCATTTTTCTCTTATATTCTTCATTATTTAGTCATACATATTTTGTTTTGTTTCAATAATTTCTAAGCAGTGAATCATCTAATTCTTTAATATTTTTTGGACTTTCAAAAGTTTTAATATCTAAATTTTTGAGTTATTTTTTTGCAGCATCTGAAACTGTCTGACAAACAAATTTTTTGTAAGTCATTGCATTTTCAAGCAATGGTTTCTTCATCAAATTGTAACACAAATTGAAGTCATACAAGAGCAAATCATGCAATAGTGTAGTTTCTTAATCAATTTAAAATTTTATAAAATTATTTTAGTTTGCCTCACAAATAGGTAGATTCCCGTGCATAGCACGGGTTAGCGACTATTATATGTTTCAATTGCTTCTTTGTTATTTATTCTTGAGGTTTGGATATCAATTATCAAGTACTAAACAATTAAAATTCAGCAATAAAACTCATAGATAATAAATAATAAAGAGTTTATTTCTACGGACACTATGAGTTGTGAGATCACAACTTCAATAATATTCTATATAATCAATAGTAGATTTTAAATTGCTTTTGAAAGAATTGGGATTTGTCTCAACTTTTTTGTTTTTTTTTTTTTTTTATATGAACTTTTGGTCTCAAATTTAGCCATTTCTTTGTTTTGGATTACAGGTTTGGCCATATAGTGGATCTCACTAACATTACATTGGTTCTTTATCTTAAAGATAAGACTTCTATTTCTACTGCAAGAACTATTTAAGTATGTATCTCTTGCAAGCATACATGAATTTAAATTGTTTTTTAATATATGCATATTTTATTATTTTCTAATAATTTTTCCGTGCATTGCACGAGTTAACGATTAGTATTAAGTTAATATTTATTTTATTTTATTTTGAAAGAAGTAGCGATGAATTCATTTCATCCTACGAGCTGATATTAAAATATTTATTTTGGCTCTTCCATCCGTATTTACATCACATCTACACTATAAGTTTTTTTTTTTTCCTATTTTTATAACACATATGGTATTTAAAAATCAAATAAATGTCAATTGAACGCGTTCACTAAAAAAGGAGGGAATTAATGATTAAATGGGGTAGATCTTTTCCCCCACCTACTAAAGTGACATGTTTGACGTGCATGCCTGAAACTATTGATGGCTCTTTTTTTTTTGGATGGGGATTGCTCTTTTTTTGATAGGACTATTGATGGCTCTTCCATCCATAATATTTGTCACGTCAATATATAGCTCTCGTTGTAAGTTCTTTTTCAAATAATAAATTAAAAAAAATTGCAAAAATACAAATTACATTGTTTTCAAGTTTGGTCAATTTTTATTTTTGCTAATTAATTCCATTTAATTCACATCTGTTACCATCATTAATCCTTTCATCTCTGACTACTATATATTAACCATTAAAAAAATATTTTTGTATACAAAAAATAATTAAATTAAATTATAAATAAAAATAAAGTCTAAATTTTTTATATAAAAAGAAAACACCCAATGGAGCGTCAGCAAAAATATGAAATGGTTTTGATGGGAATGACGAATCCAGTGACATCATGACGAGGAAGTCTATCATTGACGAGGTTAGACGATACAGACGAGGGCAAGCACAGACAAGCCTGTCATATATTCACGTTACTGACGAGGAAAACACTGCATTCATTACAGTGCAATTAAGTCTAGAATGGTTATAGAGCCAACTGTATGAGCCGTTACAACACATTCAAGTCACATTACACCAGACCAGACGTTACCAGAAGGAGCATTAAGACCTCCATTACTACTCCAACGGCTAGAAGCCATGAAGGTGTGCCTATAAAATCCTCTTATTGTCAAGAACAAGGTACATACACAGATATACTAAGAGAGAGCTATTATCTATTGCATTCTCTATTTTTCTGGGATTTTCTTGCATACTAACTTTGGCATCGGAGGCGAGGTGGCAGGCACCACACCGGTGACCCTTTCAGGAGGCTGCAGGAGGGCTTCGTCCGACCACATCGACTGACGAGTTCACGCTCCATCAGTTTGGCGCCGTTTGTGGGAATGACATTTTTCGCATTCAGTCGCGAAAAGGTAGTTTCCAGTCAAATACTTATTTCAGATGGAGTCCAATCAAGATTCTGCAGCCTTGGCACAGCAAATTCAGGCCCTGGCAGCTACCGTCGAGGAATTGTCCAAACAAAATGAGGAAATGAAGCAGAGGCTTCAGCAGGAAGAGAACCGGTCCAAGGGAAGTCAAGAGGACGAGGGGAATAGCCATAGAAGAATCGAACGTCAAAAGCCTACAACTCCAACCGAGCAGAACTCGAATCTACTCCAGGAGATGAGGAAGGAGATGGA
The DNA here is from genome assembly GCA_032727855.1 of Quercus ilex subsp. ballota. NCBI lineage: Eukaryota > Viridiplantae > Streptophyta > Magnoliopsida > Fagales > Fagaceae > Quercus > Quercus ilex. The sequence continues at coordinate 50,417,021 of CM064915.1, forward strand.
CGAGCTTAGGAACGCCATCAAAGAAAAGACTGAACGAAGCGTGGACCGATTGGTCAGGGCAACAGATTCGCCATTCACTATGGCCGTCCTCGACTGTCCAGTACCGTCAAAATTTCGGCTGCCTCAACTTGAACCGTTCGACGGGCTAAAGGATCCCCAGGATCATCTTAACACATTTAAGACGACCCTAGGACTCCAGCAGCCCCCAGACGAGATTTTGTGTCGTTCCTTCCCAACCACTTTCAAGGGAGCCGCACGGGAATGGTTCACAAAGCTGCCCACATCGTCCATCGACACCTTCGAGCAGTTGAGCAATGCCTTCCTGCGTCACTTCATTGGGGGACAACGACCAAAGAGAGCCGCAGACCATTTACTCACCATCAGGCAGGGAGAGAGGGAAACTTTGAGGTCATATGTGAAACGTTTCACCCGAGAGACACTGGAGGTGGACGAGGCCGATGACAAGGTGCAGCTAACGACCTTTAAGGCAGGGCTGAGATCCAGAGAGCTTGTCTCGTCACTTGCAAAAAATCCACCGAAAACAATGGCTGAAATGCTCCTCAAAGCACAGAAGTACATGAACGCGGAAGACGCACTGGCCGCAATCAGGGACATTGAGAGGACGGGACACAAGAATAGAAAGGAAGACGACCGTAGGGGGCAAAAGCGTGAACGACCAGATCGCCGAATCAATGACAGAAGCAGAAGGAAAGATGATAAGAGTCCTCGAACGGTAAAATTTACTCCCCTTGTTATGCCTGTTGATAAAATCCTGACACAGATTAAGGACGAGCATTACCTAAAATGGCCGCGGCCGTTACACTCGTCTCCCAATGTTCGCGATAAGAACAAGTACTGTCGGTTCCACAAAGACCATGGCCATTACACCGAGGACTGTCGGGACCTCAAAGAGCAGGTAGAGGAGCTGATACGAAAAGGGAAGTTGCAGAAATTTGTAAAGAAAGGTGAATATAGTAGATCTCGGGACGGAAACAAAAGCCAGCCCGAAGCTTCATCAAGAGGGAATGACCGTCAGTCCCAGCCTCCTCAAAATGTGGTTGGGGAAATACAGACAATCACAGGTGGACCCGTCACCGGAGGTTCGTTCAGGTCCCTTCAAAAAGCATGCCAACGTCAGGTGAACAGCGTCCACACGACTCCCCCGTTGAAGCAGAGACGGACTGAGCAAGACATGACTTTCAATGAAAACGACGCCAGGGGAGTAAAACAGCCCCACAACGACCCTCTGGTCATAATGCTTACCATAGAAGGGTTCAACACCAAAAGGATCCTCGTGGACAATGGTAGCTCTGCTGACATCATTTATTTCCCTGCATTTCAACAGTTGAAGCTGGACCCCAAAAGGCTACGTCCTTTTGATTCCCCCCTCGTCAGTTTTAGTGGTGACAGGGTCTATCCCAAGGGCATAGTAATGTTGACAGTGACGGTGGGGACATACCCGAGGCAACTAACCTGTCAGCTGGACTTCTTAGTGGTGGATTGCCCCTCCTCCTACAACGTCATCATTGGAAGACCTGCCCTCAACAAGTGGAAGGCGTCCACATCAACCTACTGCTTAAAGGTGAAGTTCCCTGTAGAAAACGGGGTTGGTGAAGTTAAAGGAGACCAAGTCTTAGCTCGAGAATGCTACCAGGCTGTGTTGTCCGCAAAGGAAAATCACACCTGGATTATTGAAGAGAAGGAGGAAGAAAAGGTGGAGGCCCTAGAAACAGTGCAACTAATTGAGGGAGAAACGACCAAAACAATCAGGATAGGGACGACCTTGAGCCCCGAAATGAGAACAAAGATCGTCCAGTTTCTTAAGCAAAACCTGGACGTCTTTGCTTGGAGCCATGACGACATGCCAGGTATATCCCCGGAAATCATCCAACACAGGTTGAATGTAGACCCAGAGAAGAAACCCGTCAAGCAGAGACGAAGAGTCTTCGCACCAGAAAGAGATCAGGCAGTTGCTGACGAAGTGAAGAAGCTCTTAACTGCAGGTTTCATCAGGGAAGTGTACTACCCTGACTGGCTAGCCAATACTGTTCTGGTAAAGAAAGCAAATGGGAAATGGAGGATGTGCGTAGATTTCACGGACCTGAATAGGGCCTGCCCGAAGGATAGTTTCCCCCTTCCAAGGATAGACCAGCTCGTAGACTCTACTGCCGGGCACAAGCTGTTGACGTTCATGGATGCCTTCTCAGGATATAACCAGATTAAAATGGCCAACGAGGATGAGGAGAAAACGGCCTTCGTCACCAGCCAATGCCTCTATTGCTATAAGGTAATGCCTTTTGGACTAAAGAATGCAGGTGCTACTTATCAGAGGTTAGTGAACAGAATGTTCAACAGGCAGATAGGCAGGAATATGGAGGTTTACGTGGATGATATGCTCGTCAAGAGCAAGGAAGAGTTTGCTCATCTGGACGACCTCAGGGAGACATTTGCCACTCTCAAACAATACCAAATGAAGCTGAATCCAAGTAAGTGTGTGTTTGGTGTAGCCTCAGGGAAGTTCTTGGGATTCATGGTATCCCAGAGAGGAATAGAAGCAAATCCGGAGAAGGTTCAAGCCATAATCAACATGACGTCACCCAAGACCGTCAAGGAGGTCCAAAAGCTCACAGGACGGATCGCCGCCCTCAACAGATTCGTCTCTAGAGCAACGGATAAATGCCTCCCCTTTTTCAAGACCCTGAAGCAGGCCTTCGCCTGGACCGACGAATGTGAAGCGGCTTTCCAAGAGCTCAAACGTTACTTGAGCAATCCACCTCTCCTAAGCCCGTCAAAAGAAGGCGAGAACCTGTATCTGTACCTCGCTGTCTCGTCTACAGCTGTCAGCGCAGCCCTAATCCGCGAAGAAAACAGAATCCAACTCCCCGTGTATTATATCAGCCAAGCCTTCCAGGGGGCCGAGTCCAGGTACCCAAAAATCGAAAAAATCATGTTCGCGTTGATAATTGCCTCACGCAAGCTCAGGCAATATTTCCAGGCAAATCCAATCTGGGTAATGATGGACCAACCTATCAAGAAGTCCATGAGCAAGCCCGAGGCAGCAGGGAGAATGGTCCAATGGGCAATTGAACTCAGCCAGTTTGATATAGAGTACCATCCCAGGGCAGCCATTAAAGCACAGGCTCTGGCAGACTTTATCGCCGAGTTCACCCTGCCAGACGAACAAAACCTTGCCAGTAAGGACAAACCTTGGGTGATACAAACCGACGGTTCGTCGGCCCAAAAGCGGGGAGGAGTAGGGGTCGTCATAACCACCCCTGACGGAGAAATATTGAGGTATGGAGTTCAGCTGGAATTCCCGGCGACCAACAACGAAGCCGAGTATGAAGGGATTCTGACGGGGTTGAGGCTAGGGAAAGTGTTTGGAGCTAAGACCCTGTTAGTCCAGAACGACTCAAAGCTAGTTATTGGGCAGATCAAGGGAGAATACGAAGCAAAGGAAGAAAGAATGCAGAAATACCTCAGGTTGACCAAGCACCTGACTCAAGAGTTTGAAGAGGTAGAGTTCGTCCAGATTCCCAGAGGCCAGAATAGGGCAGCAGACGAAGTATCAAAGATAGCCTCGTCAGAAGGAACGGAGTCAAATGCAGACTTGATGATGGAAGTACAGAAGAACCCCAGCATAGAAGAAGTCCCAACCTTCGCAGTCCAGAACATAAGTAGCTGGATGACGCCCATTGTATCTTACCTTCGGGATGGGCACCTCCCTCAAGACACAAATGAAGCCAGGAAAATCAAGAAGAGGTCTGCCAGATTCACAATTCTTAATGACACTTTGTACAAGAGGGGCTTCTCCATGCCCTACTTAAGGTGTATGAACGAAGAAGACGCTGAGTACATTCTAAGAGAGGTCCATGAAGGAATCTGCGGGGATCACGCTGGCCCTAAATCCTTGGTAAGCAAAATTATGCGAACAGGTTATTTCTGGCCTACAATGCAGGTTGACGCAATGGAGTTCGTCAAGAAGTGTGACAAGTGCCAACGATTCGGGAGTATTCAACGACTGCCAGCCGAAAGATTGACAACAATAGCGTCCCCTTGGCCATTCGCACAGTGGGGGATTGACATCGTCGGCCCATTACCCTTGGGCAAAGGCCAGGTAAAATTCTTACTCGTCGCTATAGATTATTTCACAAAGTGGGTTGAGGCAGAGCCATTGGCAACCATCACTGAAGCAAAGATCCGGAGCTTCGTATGGAGGAACATAATCTGCAGGTTCGGGATTCCAAGGACGATCATATCAGACAACGGGCGACAGTTCGACTGCCAAGGCTTCAAGGACTTCTGCTCTGGCCTAGGCATCAAGAACCAGTTCTCATCGCCAGGCCACCCTCAAGCTAATGGGCAGACAGAAGTGACGAACCGGACTCTACTCAAAATCATAAAGACAAAACTAGACGATGCGAAGGGTGCTTGGCCAGACGAACTACCCAACGTCTTGTGAGCCTACAGAACAACAGCAAGAACCCCGACGGGAGAGACCCCGTTCAGGCTTACTTACGGGACTGAAGCAGTGATCCCGGTCGAGGTCGGAGTAACCAGCACCAGGCGAGAGATGTTCAGCGAGGAAGACAATGACAATCGCCTGCGAGTTAACCTGGACTGCCTGGACGAAGTCAGAGATAAAGCCTGCAGCAGGATGGCGGATTACAGGAAAAAGATGACAGAGTACTACAATAAAAGGGTGAAACTCTGACGGCTCAACATCGGCGACCTCGTCCTGCGTGAAGTAACTCTAGCGACCAAAGATCCAACTCAAGGGAAACTTGGCCCCACATGGGAAGGACCGTATCGGGTTGCTCATTACTCCAGACAGGGAAGTTACCACCTTGAAACGCTGGACGGACAAAGACTCCCGAGGCCATGGAACATTGAACACTTAAAGAAGTACCATCAATGAACGTAACAATCAAATGTACTTGTTATCAAAATCAATAAAGAATTCATTCAGCCAATATTACTCTATGAACAGGTCTATGCAACCGAAGGTTACTGACGAAGGCAATACCCCTGGGAAGGGTGTAAGCCATTAAAAGCCAAAAGTGGCTAAGTAACAAAATTCCGCCTTGACGGATGTAAGTTACTGACGAAGGCAGTATCCCTGGGAAGGGTGTAAGCCATTAAAAGCCAAAAGTGGCTAAGTAACAAAATTTCGCCTTGACGGATGTAAGTTACTGATGAAGGCAGTATCCCTAGGAAGGGTGTAAGCCATTAAAAGCCAAAAGTGGCTAAGTAACAAAATTCCGCCTTGACGGATGTAAGTTACTGACGAAGGCAGTATCCCTGGGAAGGGTGTAAGCCATTAAAAGCCAAAAGTGGCTAAGTAACAAAATTCTGCCTTGACGGATGTAAGTTACTGACGAAGGAAATATCCCTAACAAGGGTGTAAGCCACAAAGAGCCAAAAAATGGCTAAGTAACAAAATTCCACCTTGACGGATGTAAGTTACTGACGAAGGCGATACCCCTAACAAGGGTGTAAGCCACAAAAAGCCAAAAAATGGCTAAGTAACAAAGTTCCGCCTTGACGGATGTAAGTTACTGACGAAGATATATAAAAAAAAAAAGCACGACGAAGAAAATTACTTCAAAAACAAGTAAGTAATATTAAAAGCCTGAAATAGGTTGAACCATCATTGTCTTTTACAACTAGAAGCCCATAAACACTGGGCAGAAAATTTTCCTTGTTGCTTCCAAAATAGACAGAAAGTAAAATTGTTCAAAAATTAGATTTACATAACTTCCCAAAGAATGAAGGGCATCCCAAAAGAAGGAAAGAAAGGAAAAACTTTCTAAGTATCAGGCTCCCGTAGAGGCATCATCGTCAGGAGCATTCTCATGGGCATCACCACCAGCAGGAACCTCTCCAGGAACTTCAGTTTGCATAGCAGAAGAAGGAGCAGCCTCGTCAGCGGCGATCTCTTGATCCACTTCTTCTAGGTCCAGAGTGTCCATGTTTACTCCAGAAGGATGCTTGGTGAGGTATCTCCTAAGGAGCTCAAAGCCTTTGAAATACCAGCTGAATAGGACGGTCTGGTACTCGTCTGTAGTCTGGAAAGCCTCTACAGACCTCGCAGCAATAGTTTTCAGACTTTCCTTAGCATTCAGAAGCTGTTCGTCCTTCTCCGAAGTCATCTGACGCTCAACCCTCAGGTCGTTGTTCAAAACTTTGACCTTCTCCTTTAAAGAGGTGGCCGCGTCCATAGAATCAATAAGATTCTTCTTCAGCTCCGAGTTCTCCTTCTCCAAAGTTTCCATCCTAGAGGTTAAGGATGCCACCCTTGCCTCTTGTGTAAGATGCTCAGAGGTAATGTGAATGCTTTCTCCCAGCACCTGGAAAGGAATGTGAAGATAAAAAAAAAAAAAATCTTTTTAAGTACAGAGGACACCCTACCTGGACGAGTTTCTGAATATGACGAGAGGCGACGTCATTGAAAGATACACCAGAGAAGACCTTGAGATCATCCGCCGTCAACACTTGGTGTGCCCTGTCCACGGCCAATCTCTCGTCGTCCCATATTGTGGACGACCGTGAATCAGCTTTCTCCTTCCCTGACGTTCTCTGCTTCTTCGAGGCCGGAGTAGGGATCTCCTCTATCGAGGCAGCCGGAGAAGCCGTCCTCGTCGGTTCAGTGACGGGAACTATGTCGGTGACGGGGATATTGGTGCTAGCAGAAGTGGTTATCCCCTTGACACGCACTGCTTTCTTCCCGATGCTGGATAACGGCTCGTCCTTCTTTTCTCTCATCTTAGCGTACATGTCCTTCTTGAACTTAGTCGTCATTTCTGCAAGAAGGAAATGGTTAGGAAAAAGTCCAGATCTGCATAAAGGAAGTAAAACTTGACGAGGTTAGTACTTACTTTTCTTGCCTTCAATACCAATGGAGCGTAGAACGTAAGCTGACGGGTCTGGCCCGAGATGGTAAAAAGCCAAAGTACGAGGGTCTACCAGGTCGTCCCAGCTCTCTATCGTCTGGGCGTATCCAAGGGCGGTTTCAACGCGCTCTTTATGCCTACTTTTGAGCTTAGGCCGTCTCTTAACTGAACACAGCAAGGGGCAAAGGGGTCAGCAACATAACATAGCAGAAAACATCAAAACTGAAAACGACGAATAGAAAGACTGACGCACCTAAAGCCGGGGTTCCCCACCGACGATGCAACCTTGGTATATCACCCCAATCCGCGCTGGATTGAGTCTCAAAATCGTCCCCCGACACAAAGAAAAACCTGGATTTCCAGTACCTGAAGGACGAAGGCAAACCCCTGACGATCCTAGTATTCCTCGCCTAGGGAACTAACTCGTAATATCCATACTCCTTGGACTCTTTCAAGCGGTATAAATATGTAAGTTCGTCTATCCTGATCATATCTCCATTAGCAGCCAACCATATCTCCATACAGTTCACCACTATTTTCCACGAATTGGGCATAAGCTGCCCAGGTGCAATGCCAAAACGATCCAAAAGTTCCATCAGGAACGGATGGACGGGGAACCTAAGCCCGCAGGTAAAGGCTGACTCATAAAAACACACTTCACTCGGAAAGAAGTGACAAGCCCTATCTTCGTCACTAGGTAGACGAACGCGCACCCTTTCTGGAAATTGAAACCTGTCCTTAAACCTAGCCACATTATCAGCGTCCAAACCACACGCCTCCCCGAGGGCGTGAAAAGCCCTAACCACTCGAGGGGAGGAGACGACTGAACCTCCCTCCGCTGGTTCACTGTTTGACGATAATCCAGTCTCAAGGTCGCTAGACCTAACCTCAGACATCACTTCTCCCTCTCTCACTAGACCCTCGAACCAATCAACCGATTGACGAAGCAAAGGCAATAGATCAGCCAATGCAACGCCCAAACAGTTACCCTCAAAAACGAAATTTTCTAAGTGTGGGAAATTCCCCAAAGACCCTCCTAATCGCGCGAATAGGAAGGAAATGGAGGGGCAGTCTATCCTAACTTCAGAACTACGGACCATGGAAATGCAAAAATACAAGAAGAAAATGACACTTGCTAAGAACCCAAAAGGAAAAGAAATCGAGTATATATAAAAAAAGAAAAAAAAGGAGAATAAAAAGAAGAGTAAATCAGAAACCACAGCAAGGCAGAAGAAAAAAAAAAGGAAAACTCAAAAGGGAAAGAAAAACGTACCTCAAGCAACGGCGGAAGACACCCACGCACGGCGCACCGGTCTGAAGAAGAATTACAGAATGGAGCTCGCCAAGGAACACTCAAAAAAAGTTCTTTTTCTTTGAGAAATGAAAAGGTGCAAAGTGGAGAAGTTTTAACCCAAAAACTAAGGCAACTGAAAAACGGCGGGAAACCCAAGGGTCACAAGAATGACCCCAACAATCCACACACAACACGTGGCAACCAAGCAGGAAACGCCATCACTGCGCAGTTAATACGGCACGGAAGCCCAACAGGCACTTTTGGCCCAGGAGACTTTTCATCTTCCACGGCCAACACGACATGTCATGACGACCCTGGAATCCGGGGGCAACTGATGGGAATGACGAATCCAGTGACATCATGACGAGGAAGTCTATCATTGACGAGGTTAGACGATACAGACGAGGGCAAGCACAGACGAGCCTGTCATATATTCACGTTACTGACGAGGAAAACACTGCATTCATTACAGTGCAATTAAGTCTAGAATGGTTATAGAGCCAACTGTATGAGCCGTTACAACACATTCAAGTCACATTACACCAGACCAGACGTTACCAGAAGGAGCATTAAGACCTCCATTACTACTCCAACGGCTAGAAGCCATGAAGGTGTGCCTATAAAATCCTCTTATTGTCAAGAACAAGGTACATACACAGATATACTAAGAGAGAGCTATTATCTATTGCATTCTCTATTTTTCTAGGATTTTCTTGCATACTAACTTTGGCATCGGAGGCGAGGTGGCAGGCACCACACCGGTGACCCTTTCAGGAGGCTGCAGGAGGGCTTCGTCCGACCACATCGACTGACGAGTTCACGCTCCATCAGGTTTCACTCTCATGTATTTTTGCTTCATTTTCAATCACTGTGTATATGGAAGATCAAAAAGCAAAATCCTAACACTAATTAATTGAGTTAATTATAGGATTCAATTGATAGTCAAATGGTAATTGTATTCTTTGTTAACATTTCTCTTTTTTGTTTGTGGTTTAAACCTCACATCTCTTCTCATTTATTATCTATATTATCTACCCACATAATAAAAAAAAGAAAAGAAAAAGAGTTAATCCTTGCAAAATTCTATCTATCTAATAATGGGGAGGAGAAACCATGGTTTTAGGGTCTTAGCTTGACCAAAAAAGCTTCAAATAAAGAAGGAATCAAGGGAGAGCATTAAGAAAGCTCAAACCGATTATGTGGATCTATAAAAGTTTTCTACTTGAAAAATGATAAAATAATGATTAAAAAAAAAAAACCATAAATTTTGAGTTCTATCTTGTTTATACCAAAGAATACTACTTACTTGCCTAGAAAGGAAAACTAGAAAAGAAAAAGAAGCAGGTGGTGACTACCCAAAAGAAAGACTCTGGAAGAGTGGAGGGAAGGTATCACCAATCAGAGTGCGAAAGAGCATCATACTGTCTTTTTCCTATAAAAAGCAATGGACTACACTTCAAAAAAAAATAAATAATAAATAAATAAAAAAGGCATTATGAGAGGTCCATGGCTTTGACAAATGGAAGCCACATACTGGGAAGTGGGAATTCCCCAAATGATAGCAGCCACTCCATTCAAATCGATGATTCCGATTTTGAAAAAGGTAACAGCAGAAGTTTCCTGGAACTTTCCTTCTTGCATTAAAGTATTTGCTTATATTATACAGTGTTATAATAAAGTAGTATTTGTTTAATGAGACCAATAATTTGACTCAGGCCTTATGCAATGTAGCGGTCATGAAGTCCTTGTCCTGAGTCTCTCATAATTTTTCTTCGTTGTCTTTCAAAAATGGAATATACAAATAATATATTCAAATTGTATATTATTATTATAAAGTAAAGCATTTTGCAAGCCAATATATTAATTGGTATATAAGAATTACTTGACTGGTCAGAATTAATTCATGCATGTACTTTGTTTATATTCTTATGAAAAAAAATAATGGGAAATAATGTAAGTATGGAACTAATTCGCCAATTGTCAGAATAAACTATAATTGTTGGAAGGTTCTAAAAGAAAAATGTAATTTGGGAACAAATTCTTGTAGGCCTGGCCTTGATAAAGTTACGTCAAAAACTTATAAACCTCTCTGTACTATGATGCTATAATAATTATCAATTGTATACAAAAAAAAAAATAAAATAAAAAATAATGACTTTAATCATTTAATCAATTTTTTTTTTTTTTTTTTGCATAAATAATGTGCAAGGAAGAAAACTTTAAACTCTAAACAATTATTACCTTTTGGTCTCAACTCTCAACATTCTCTTATTTCTTTTATAATACGACTCTTCTTTCATTTTTGAAAACGAATTTATTTCCCTAAGTAATTTCTAGAACTACCCTTAACTTATTTTTATAGTTATGGGTATTTTAATTTAAACAAAAAGACTACCTTATTGCACTTATTTTGTCTCCTGTTTTCTTAAATTTAAGGTTTTTTTTTTTTTTAAATATTATAAAAAGCAAACTTCGGCACAACAATTTTTGCATTTTATATTTTATCAATTTGTTTGTGATTATTTAATACGGACCTTTTTTTACAAGTCAAAAGTGGAGGCTAGTATAGCTTGTTTTTGTATAGGTTAGTTTTATTAGCTTATTTTGATTAAAAAATAAGTTATCAAAAGTAAAACTATTCTTAGAAAAGAAGTAACAATTAAAAAATATACATAAGCGACAAACCTAAATAAATTCATTGGAAAAGTAAGGCAAACTAAACAAGCAAAAATCTTCCTATCACATTTTTCTTTCTTTATAATAACATAGATAAAATAAATATTACCTTTTGAAATATGCATATAGATAGTTATAGTTATAAAATATGTAGGCAGTAGAAAACTTATATACTATATAATAAAAGTTACACCATACAATTTGTGATTGTGATTGCATTAAGTGGATACTCATCTTTTTTATTTTCATTTTTGTCATGTAATGCATTATTATAAATATATTAAAATTATTAATATAGTTTCTTCTGAGTGACACTCTATTATCAAAAGTTTCCAAAAAAATTTAAAAGAAATTTTATTCTTTATATATATATAATCCATATAATTTTAGTAATCAACTATAATTATTTTCACAAAAATGGCTTTTGAGTGGAGTTGTGGTATACTTTTGTGTTAGAACCCATTTTCCTCTCCCCTTTGTGTGTGTTTGTTTCTAAAAAAGAAAAAAAAGAAAAAGGGATCTTACATATTGTGATTGTATTGTGTGATCAAACATAATAATTATATGTAATATAATGTGCTTTTATCATGTGATATACTATAAATATTAACATGGTTTACTTTAAGTGAAACTTTATTCCCAACATTTAAAAAATAAATCTAAAGTACTATTATTAAAATTCAATTACTAAAAGTTTCAACCGATTTAAAAGGATGTTCATTGTTTATATTAAATTATCCTAATAATATATTGTCATTTTTTGTTTTGATAAATGCTCAGTTTTACACAATCTTCTTTCACCACAGAATTAAAAATAAAATTTATTCTTTCATTTTTACTATTTATTTTTTATTGTTCAATTTCAATAATATTATTACTTTTTCTTAATTTATTTATCCATACACCACATGAATATTAAAATTTGTATTAATAAATTTTTTTTTTGTATGTAAGAGGATGATGTCCCAACTTTTAGTCAGACTATTCTAACTATTTAGCCATGAGGTACTCTCAAAACTTCAACGACTAAGTGTCTATTTGGCATGATTAATTTTGCCAATTTATTTTACTATTCAGCTTATTTTTGCTACTATTTATGGATTTCACTGCACTTTTTGGTACTATTTATGGGTCTTACTGTACTATTTCAGCTAATTTTTACCTTTATCTACAGTATTTTCATCAAAAAGTTTTCAGTTTTAACAAAATAAGCAGATCCCAAACATATCTTAACAGTCGATGAAGCTTGAAAACTTTGAACTTATGACACGTTTTTTAAGTCTATTAAACTTGCGTTGAAAGGACTAGAACCTGAAATTTGAAATTTGAAGTTTGTAAATTGGCAAGTAGCAACATCACGACGACAATTGGCCGGTCAATATGAACTAGTATAAAGCAGCAAAACAATGCAAACTTAGCTAGCAAGGACTCACCGCTTTGGCGCTTTAGGCCCTTCCACATTCCAATGAGGTCATCACAAATATGAAATATATGAAGAAGTGTAAATTCCATCACCGAGCAAAACTGTCCTACAATGTCTCACATTTAACCAACAAAACTTACTTTCGTTTGTTTGGACACAAATACGTATTATTAACCTACATTTGTTTGTCGAAATAATGAAAATGTTTATTATATTGTCTTGGAGGAGTAGTTAAAAGAAGCCCAACAAATATCTAACGTTGGGTACGTACGGTCATATTATGCGGCCATAAGTCAACAACATAAGATAACCTTACCCAATAAAAAGTCAGCAAATCCCAAGGGTATTTAAGTAACTGTGTATACACCTTAGCGTTTCAAAATTTTTTTAAATTTTTAACAGTTACAGACACAGGAATTTTTGATTTTTGAAAAAAAAAGCAGAGAGTCCAAAAGCAACAAAATTCGGAGCCCCACTCAAACCAGAAAAAAAGAATGCAAAACCAGACAAGAAGATTTATATAAAAACAGGACTATGGATTGGTCTAGTCCACCCCAAACTCCTTCAACTGCTTTGTGTGTTTGACAAGGTTTTTCAGTTTTTTCTCTGAGTAAACCAAAAAATATAAAAGAGGGAACTTTGGTTTGCTTTGCTTCCAAGCCATCAACTTTGTCAAATACGGAAGTTTTTTCTTGTCCAAAGGGGTACGTTTCTATTCCTTCGAGTGTGTTACACAATTCAACAAATTTCAGGTTTTTTTTTTTTGTTTTTTTTTGTTTTTGTTTCTTTCATTGTTGTCTTGTACGTACTTGGGTTGGTGGGTAATTGAAGTGTGTAGTGGTTGTGGTGGTTTTGTTTGTTATGGTTTTCTGAATCTGATGGTGGGTTTACAGTATCTGGCTGGTTAACATTAATGTGTAATTGGCAGTTTCTTATTGTGTGCTTTGTAATTTGTTTATGTATCTTTCTGTTGGGAGAGCGTGTGTTCTAACATGAATTTTATTTATTTATTTATTAAAAGATAGAACTAATATGATTATCAAAAAGAAAAGAAAAAAGATAGAACTAATATGTGCTCCTTATTAAGATTACCCTTTTGTTCTTTTTTTTTTTTTCCTCTTTAATTTGTCGGTTGGATTTTAGGAACTGCCATTATTGTGGCTTCTAATATTATGGTTGGTTGGCTCTGCTAATAAATAAGAAGTTTTAAAGTGTTGTATTTTTAGTTGTCAAAGTTAATAATTCTCACTGCTTTTTTCATTTTGGCAATAAATTATAGCAGCTTTTTTTTAAGTCTTTAATTTTCGGCTCTGGAGAGTAGAGAGGGAGAAGAAGCGGAAGGTAGTTAGTTTTTAATTTGTTTTGAACAGTAAATTTCCTCGTGCAGGTTTTATCTTTTTTAGTAATTGTTGTAACAATGTTTTATGACATTATAATTAGTGAGTGGCGCTTTGTTCTTTTTTGAGTTTCATTTTACAGTTTGATGATGCATGGTTAATGCTTTGCTGAAATTTGTTCTCTGTGTTTAAACTGTTTTGTAGGAATTGAAGATGTTTTTCTAGAGAATTTTGATTAATTTTTTTTGTTTGGAGTGAAACTTGTGCTCCAAGTTGAACCAGCAATGGATGAAAAACCATTTCCTGCGTGGTCATGGCCTGTGAAGCAGTGTTTGAAAGAGTTTAATGTGAAAATAGAAAAGGGTTTGAGCAGTTATGAGGTTGAGAAGCGGCGTGAGAGGTATGGTTGGAATGAGCTCATCAAAGAGAAGGGGAAGCCCTTGTGGCGACTTGTATTGGAACAATTTGATGACATGCTTGTAAAGATACTTCTAGTTGCAGCCTGTATATCATTCATTCTAGCTTACATGCATGGAGGTGAAGCAGGAGAGTCTGGATTTGAAGCCTATGTGGAACCATTTGTGATTGTCTTGATTCTAGTCCTCAATGCCATTGTTGGAGTTTGGCAAGAGACTAATGCTGAAAAGGCACTTGAGGCCCTTAAGGAGATGCAAAGTGAATCTGGAAAGGTTTTAAGGGATGGGTACTTTGTGCCCAACTTGCCTGCACGAGAGTTGGTCCCAGGGGATATTGTGGAATTGCGAGCTGGAGACAAAGTCCCTGCTGATATGAGAGTTGCAGCTTTGAAAACTACGACTTTGAGAGCTGAGCAGAGCTCATTGACTGGAGAGGCAATGCCAGTGTTGAAAGGCACTGAACCTATATTCGTGGATGACTGTGAATTGCAAGCTAAAGAAAATATGGTTTTTGCAGGCACAACAATTGTCAATGGGAGCTGTATCTGTATTGTCATTAGTACGGGGATGAACACTGAGATTGGGAAGATACAAACGCAAATACATGAGGCTTCTCTGGAAGAGACTGACACCCCTTTGAAGAAGAAGCTAGATGAATTTGGGAGCAGACTTACTACTGCAATTGGGCTTGTTTGCCTTATTGTGTGGGTCATAAACTACAAAAATTTCCTCTCTTGGGATGTTGTGGATGGATGGCCTGCAAATATTCGTTTTTCTTTTGAGAAATGCACATACTATTTTAAGATTGCTGTTGCCCTTGCAGTAGCTGCCATCCCAGAAGGCCTTCCTGCTGTTATAACAACTTGTTTAGCTCTTGGTACTAGGAAAATGGCAAAAAAGAATGCAATTGTGCGGAAGCTTCCAAGTGTAGAAACTTTGGGATGCACAACAGTTATTTGTTCAGATAAAACTGGGACTTTGACGACAAATCAGATGTCTGTGACAGAATTCTTCACTTTGGGAGGGAAAATTACGGCTTCTCGAATCTTTCATGTTGAAGGCACTACTTATGATCCCAAGGATGGGGGCATAGTTGACTGGACTTGCTACAATATGGATGCCAATTTGCAAGCCATGGCAGAAATATGTGCTGTTTGTAATGATGCTGGGATCTATTTTGATGGCCGTCTCTATAGAGCTACTGGTTTGCCTACTGAGGCAGCTCTTAAGGTTTTGGTTGAAAAGATGGGGGTTCCAGATGCCAAGGCAAGGAGCAAAATTCGTGATGCTGAACTTGCTGCAAACTATTTGATTGACCGCAACTCAGTCAAATTAGGTGAGCAGAAAAAATATTCTTTATAAGGTGTAAATTATGTGCCATGGTGAAGGTTTCTATATTTATTCACTTTTGCTTAATACAGGATGTTGTGAGTGGTGGACAAAAAGATCGAAACAGGTTGCCATGTTGGAGTTTGATCGCATTCGGAAGTCAATGAGTGTTATTGTCCGGGAGCCAACTGGGCAAAACCGACTTCTTGTCAAGGTGAGTGTTATATTGTCGTCTTACTGGTTTTTGTCAAAAGGATAACGTCTACCGTATAGCCCATCTCCAAATTTCTTTTACAACTTGCTTTTGAATTTTGTTATTGCTGTTGGTAAAATGAGAAGAAAATTAAATGGTGTCTTTAATCTTTTCCTTCCAGTTAAGTATTGGTGGGTTGACTTCATTCATAGGAAGTTTTGACTAGATAATTGACTTGTTATATTGACTTGTCTGAATTTTGGACATAACAGTAAAGAGGCTGTTAAGTTTCAGTGTTATATATATATATATCTTTTTTTTTTCACTAATGGAAGATTTCTGAATTGACTGAGAAAGCATCCTTACTAGTGTCACCTTGGCAAAGCTGGCTCTGTATCTTGTTCAGTGATGTTTGTTTGAATTCTTACTCCTTTAGTTAAATTTTTACAGAGTTGACTTGTCAAGTCTTGAAACCATGTTCAGTAGTGATATTATCCCTTTGATGTTTACTCTGATGCTTTATGTTTAATATCAAGGTTTTGGATTTATTTTTATTTTTTTCCTTAAAATATAAACTCATTAAAATTAGTTTTTGGGAAATTTTTGCAGAAAGTGGAATTGCATCTTTACAATATTTTTATGATCAGCATTTTTCCTCCCAATAAAATCTTTGACTGAATTGTACGGTTTTAGATTTATTCCTTCAGAAAGTTCCTATACACCCTCCTTATGTGGTTGGGTCAACATTGCCTTATTCACAAACTGATATCATACTTGGATGCTTATTTAATCTAGTGTTCTTCTACAGTTTATTTAATTTGGATTTTCAGGGTGCGGTTGAGAGTTTACTGGAGCGCACTTCGCACGTCCAACTTGCCGATGGATCTGTTGTTCCAATAGATGAACCTTGTAAGCAACTATTGCTCTTGAAACTCGTGGAGATGAGTTCAAAGGGATTGCGCTGCTTGGGTTTGGCATATAAGGATGAGTTGGGAGAGTTTTCTGACTACTATTCTGAGAGTCATCCTGCCCACAAAAAGTTGCTTGATCCGGCTTCATACTCCTCAATTGAAAGTGACTTGATTTTTGTTGGAGTTGTTGGTCTAAGAGTGAGTATATGCCACATTTTTTTTTTTTCACATCAATTAGATTAATTGTTGAATCTATATCATTTAAAGCTTTTTATTTAATAATTGAATCGAGCAGGATCCTCCACGTGAGGAAGTTCATAAAGCAATTGAGGATTGTAGAGGAGCTGGGATTAAAGTTATGGTGATAACTGGGGATAATAAGTCCACAGCTGAGGCCATTTGTCGGGAAATTAATCTGTTTTCTAAAAGTGAGGATCTTAGAGGGAGAAGTTTAACAGGTAAAGAGTTTGTGGCTCTCTCGTCTTCACAACAAATTGATATATTGTCAAAACCTGGAGGGAAGGTTTTCTCACGTGCTGAGCCTAGGCATAAGCAAGACATTGTAAGGATGCTGAAGGAGATGGGGGAAATTGTTGCAATGACTGGGGATGGGGTAAATGATGCACCTGCACTTAAACTTGCTGACATTGGGATCGCCATGGGAATTACTGGTACTGAGGTAAATGGCCAGTTAATCTTTAGGGCTTCTATTGTGGGTTGCCGCTCTCTCTCTCTCTCTCTCTCTCTCCTGCTGTGAAGTGGTGCCACCACGAGCCAGTTCTCTATTCTAAAGGGCTTTGTGGCACCCAATGTTTAATTATTGTTAGATTTTCCTTGCATTAAAACGAACCTCTGACTTTAGTTAGAAAAGATGCGTTCATTTTCTCTTCAACTTCAGGCCTTGTCATATGAATTTTAAGGTTCTTTAAAAATTAGAGTGGTATTTTAATAATCCTTCATGTTTAAACAGGTAGCAAAAGAAGCTTCAGATATGGTATTGGCAGATGATAATTTTAGTACCATTGTTTCAGCTGTTGCGGAGGGTCGCTCAATTTATAATAACATGAAAGCGTTTATCAGGTACCATCTCTTAGTTTGTCACCTTTCTCCTTTTGAATGGTTTGAGGAAGTCATTTTTATTTCCTCAATTTGCAGGTACATGATATCATCAAATGTTGGAGAGGTAATATCCATATTCTTGACTGCTGCCCTGGGGATACCAGAATGTATGATACCTGTACAGCTCCTGTGGGTGAATTTGGTTACTGACGGACCTCCTGCAACTGCTCTTGGTTTTAACCCTGCTGATGTTGATATAATGCGAAAACCACCCCGCAAAAGTGATGATGCATTAATAAATTCTTGGATTCTTCTCCGTTATTTGGTTAGTATTGGTTTACACTCTTCTTCCTCACTTCCAGCTTCTGTATGGCAGAAGTTAGGCTAGCCCTTGCTTGTCTATTATATGCTGCTGTCTGAATGAATAAGAATTTTGGCCTAATTACATGATTGCAGATAGATAAATATTTTCACTTTCTAATAAAATTATTGGGTGATAATCCCATTGGTTTGTAATTCATAGTGTTCCACATCACTGACAAAAAATAGCTAACTTTATGTGCTAGTATTTGCAATGGCTTAATGTCCTAGTGAGTTTTTTGTCACCATGTAAGCATAGAAGTAGATAAAAAACATTAAATAGTTAGAATGCAATAAAGATCTTTTCTATGTAATAATTAATGTTAAGAAATGGGAGTTCCTTAAAATATTTTTATCTACCATGTCCTGTCATGGCAGTTGGGATGCTGGTGACAGGACATGGTAAGGAGAATAATGCTGGTGGTTTAGTTGAAAACTAAAATTGGAATTATTTCCATTGGCATATATAAGTTCTGTTTCTGTTTTCTTTTTTAGAAAATGGAACTTTCTGAGGAAAATAATTTTAAGCCAGCATTTAAATTTGTTATAATCACTAGTTCACCAATATAGTAAGTATAAAATGTCAGTAAATACAGAACTGCAAAATACTTGCATAATTTTATATATACATGCACAATATGCCTTTCTTACATTATATTCACAGGCACAAAACTATTATTTACAAACACATTCTCACAATCATGCATTATATAGACCGAATTTTTATTTATTTATCATGCATTTTAAGTAAAACAGTGGTGTCTTCAAGTAACACATTTTACACAGAGTTTATTGTTCAGTTGCTGCTAGAGTTTTTCTTCTCACATCTACAGGTCATTGAGCAAACTGATACATGTAGTAGATTTTAGATCATGTAAAATTTGTAGCACCAAAACAAAAAATTATGGAAACTAATGAAAATTTTTAACTTAGTATGGAGAAGTAGTATATTGCAAGATCAAACTTTCTATCATCCACTCCAGGAGATAAATCATTGATACTTAAAAATTTTTACTCCAAATCTCAATTAGATGAAGTTTCTTGTTAATAAACTGCATCATGCAAATATTTACGCATCCCAAATGGCAGGTGGTAGGTACTTATGTGGGCATTGCAACTGTTGGCATCTTCGTCCTGTGGTACACTCAAGCTTCATTTATGGGTATCAATCTTGTCAGTGATGGGCATACACTAGTTGAATTTTCTCAGCTTCGCAATTGGGGAAAATGCTCGTCATGGTCAAATTTCACCGCGAGCCCATTCACGGTTGCTGGGGGTCACATGATCTCTTTCACAGACCCTTGTGACTATTTTACCGTTGGTAAAGTGAAAGCAATGACTCTATCCCTCTCTGTCTTGGTGTCAATTGAGATGTTCAATTCCTTGAATGCCCTTTCCGAACACAACAGCTTGGTCAAAATGCCACCTTGGAGGAACCCTTGGCTCTTGGTTGCTATGTCAGTCTCATTTGGACTTCACTGCCTCATACTCTATGTCCCATTCCTGGCAGATGTGTTTGGTATTGTGCCATTGAGTCTGAGTGAGTGGATTTTGGTCATCTTGGTTTCAGCTCCTGTGATTCTTATTGATGAGGTTCTGAAATTTGTGGGAAGGAGTCAAAGATGGATAGCAAAGGAGAAGATGGCATGACAAAATTTCAGGCTCAATATTCTTGTGGAAGTAATTTCTATCAGGTCACTGATTGGGAGGTCCATTCTGTATTATGTTAAATAACAATTCTTTCTTAAATTTAGGCTTTTATATTAAAAAGTACACACTGGTCACATGTATTCATTAACATTTGGAAAAAGTGATAGTAGTCTTGTTTCATTGGTAATCTCCGGCGTCAACTATGCTAAATTTTGTTTCATTCTTACTATGAGGTTAAAAAACATTGTGTTTACGGCTCTGGTTTGAAAATTCTTCTATGGGCCCATTTGGGATTCACTCTATCTCACAATCAGTTCCGTGGTTTGAATTTCTGGCTAGTTTAATCAACAATTTTTAATCCAATTTTTCTTTCAAATATTTTAGTATGTACATATAATTTATGAAGTTGTCAGAATCATTTGTAACGTGACCAAGAAATATTGTTTGCATGATTATTGGTTCTATACTTTTAAAGTCTAAGTTAGCATCTAGGATGCACGAACATGGTATGAGTATAATATGGCAATACGAACAATTTTTGAAAAATTATTACATGACATGACCAATAGGATATCATTATGATACGAGTATGACATGGGTATAACATTCAAAATGAAGTATACGTGCTTCCTAGGTTAGCATAGCCCTATATCAATGATACAATTAAAAAAAAAAAATTGGGATTCACTCTATCTCACAATTAGTACCTTAGTTTGAATTTCTGGCTAGTTTAATCAACATTTTTTAATCCACAAAATTTTTCTTTCAAATTTTTTAATATGTACATATAATTTATGAAGTTGTCAAAATCATTTGTAACGTAACCAAGAAATACTGTTTGCATGATTATTGGTTCTATACTTTTAAAATCTAAGTTAGCAATTAGGGTGCATGGACATGGTATGGGTATGATACGACAACATGAACAATTTTTGAAAAATTATAACATGACATGACCAATAGGATACTGTGGGGCCGGAGGGTCTAAAGATACTCATTCACATATGTATCGGGCCCGAGTCCCAAACCGAGGATGAGGACATGCTCGAGGACAAACACATAATGTCATAGAGGCCCACAGTTGTAGGCGAAGAAGACAATGTTGATCGTAATAGTCTAGGAAACTACGCCGAGGACGAACTCTCCCTTGATTAACTAAGGCCGAGGTACGAAGAAGTGCTTTATCGACAAAGGCAACCTTCCATACCATTCCATATGAGAAGATAAGTACTACAGGTGAATAGGACAGAACGTGATCATGTAGTATCTCTAGGGAAAGCAGCTACCTCCACATTAATGCACTGCAGCTAACACTCTGGCCGCATTAATGTAGAGGTGATACCTGAACAGTAGTAACTCTAACACCAACCTTCTGGCATGCACGTGTAAGGTGGGAAAAAAAGAGAGAGGAGAGTATAAAAGAAAATGGTGGCAACGAGAGTAAGGGGAGGAAAAAACATTGTATCGTTCAGGAACCAAACTTGTAACTTGATTTGAGAATAAAATACAAGAACTGATCACTTCGGATCTTGCCAAGGACGATTTTTCTTCAATACAACCCTATTTCTTTTCATTCTTTTATAATCTGAATCTATTCCAACGTTTGTTTGATCAACTAAAGCCCAGTTTTCCAACCCATTTCTCTACAAATTCATTGTTTTGGGCTTTTTGGGCCTAAGTCCACCCACGTAGTGGGCTTGGATCTCAAACTTGGTCCTTATGGATACCATTACAATACGAGTATGACATAGGTACAACATCCAAAATGGAGTATATTTGCTTCCTAGGTTAGCATAGCCCTATATCAATGATACAATTAAAAAAGTGTGGGTTTCAATTAGTTTAACTTGTAAAGTCTCTTGCCATTAAATAAGAGATTTGAGATTTGAACTCTGCTTACATAAAAAATAGATTGATATCTTGACCAAATGATAAAAAACAATCGACTAGATGATAAAAAACAATCATTATAGGGCAGGCGTCAAAAGTTAAAATTCTATTACATTTATAAAAATAAAAACAAAATGATACAATAAAAAATACATGTTAATCTTAATTGGTTAGAATTCATAGATAAGGGTAAAAAAGGCTTAAATTTCTATTTATAGTTAGCTTAGTTTTTAGCTTTTAGTTTTATGTCTTTGTTGTTGTTGTTGTTGTTTTTTATTTTATTATTAATTTGAATTTAACAAAGATATATATATATATATATATATATATATAAACTACCTTTTAGCTTTTTGTCACACATTTAACATAAAGTATACCAAAAACTATATATTTTAATAAACACTATGCAAATAAGCTATTGAAAACTACAAGGCTCGCATAATGATAAAAATATATCAAGCTTAAAGCATTCAATACGCTTAACAAAAATTTGAGACTCAAATTATATATATATATATAATGGCTCCAAACATGCTATCAAGATATACAACTAATTAGCTAAGAGCTTTGTAGCTCAACTGGTTAGCATTTCCCGGTGTTTCCAATAAATACATCCAGAATTTAAATCATCTCACCTCTCACTATTGAATTAAAAAAAAAAAAAAATTGATATACAACTGATTGGTTATTCTTAAATTAAAGATTTTAGTTGCTGTAACTAAAGTTATTCTAGGAATATTTTAAACTAATGAACAAAGAGAATGTGATCAAAATTAAGAAATAAAAATAAATGAATATTTAAGACAAAATATAAATTACAAAAACCATCATACTCTTGTATTCCATAATAATTTCTTCGTACTAAATAAACTTTCTAAGATACAAACCAATGTTACTTTCAATAAAAGAATAAATATACGTCCATGAAAAATTCTATGGTAAGGGTATGGTACACACGATGATCATAATCATGTATTTCCAAGTGTTTTAATCTTCACTATTCCTTCAAAAATATAAATAAATGTTAAGATTAAAACACTCAAAATAAAACCATTCTAATCATAGTGAATACCATATCCTACAAAGTGGGGGAGGGTGGAGCATTATACAAAGGGGTGTAATGAACGACTATTTCGTTTCAATAATGAATTTTATAATAAAATTAATAAGATTTGTGAAAATATTAATTGATTTTTATATGGAATTAATAAAATATATCCAACACAATTTTGCAAAGCTAGTATAGCCATGTAAAAAGAACATTGCCTCCTATCCGTTGAGCCCATGGCCACACTCATGTCTGTATATCGTACATTGTTCCATTGGAGGGTTTTCCATGAAAACATCAACTGTTTGAAGCTGGACACTGGCTATAACTAATGCTATGCTATGCCAAATGGGCTTTGCAAAAAAAAAACCATCCCAGCTGTAATTAGTTGAGCTATCAGTATCCACCACAGTAGCGCACATAGTTGCTTAATCCCAAATTAAGAATACATTGATATCATCCTCCTTCGAGTTCAGATTCACAATCAATTGCATTTCTCTGAAGCTTCATCTTTGTATAAACTTCATCCAGTAAAGTATATATTTCATCAATTCTTGGGTGTGACCTATCCCCCACAATAAATTTATGAATTTGGCCTCCCTCTTCAATGAAACTATATCCTGCTGCCTTTGTAATTTGGCCACCCTTCATTAACTTCCTTAGCTTTGCAACTCCATCCCATTGGCCTGCCGAGGCATAAATATTGGAAAGAATGACATAGTTCCCCGGATTCCATGGTTCAAGTTCAAAGAGGGAATCGGCTGCTATTTCAGCGAGCTCAACATTGCCATGGAAACTACAAGCCCCCAGAAGCGTACCCCATACAACAGAATCTGGTTTCATAGGCATATTTTGAATGAGATCATAAGCTTTTTGCAATTCTCCACAACGGCCTAGGAGATCAACCATGCATCCATAATGTTCTAATTTGGGAGTGATATGAAATTTTGTCTCCATTGATTCAAAGAGTTGTCGGCCTTTTACAACCATGCCTCCATGAGTACATGCTAAGAGAAGTCCCACCAATGTAACATCATCAGGTACTTTTCCTTCTCCCTGGCATTAGGTCACAAAACACAAAAGTGATAGTAAGAGCCTAAATGCTTATGTTTGCAACATAGTAATTTCCAAAACTAGTAATTCATTAAGGTAGGAATGCTAACCAAAGAGACTGCATACCAGCATTTTATCATAAAGCTCAAGAGCCTCGTTGCATCTTCCATGGACAGCCAAACCCATGATCATTGAGTTCCAAGAGCACAAATTTCTGTGGCGGCCAATCTCATCAAACACAAGCCAAGCCACATCAATTTTTCCACACCTTGCATACATTTCCAATACAGCATTGGCTACATACAAATTCTTAAATAACCCATTTCTTCTTGCATATGCTTCAATCCTCTCTCCAACCTCCAATGCCCCAAGATTCGCACAAGCTGGAAGAACACTAGCTATAGTCACCTCATTAGGCTTCTCACCTTTCTCCTTCTCCATATTCAAAAACATTGCTAAGGCCTTAGCATACTGTCCATTTTGCGAGTACCCAGATATCATTGCAGTCCAGGAAACCACATTCCTAGAAGGCATCAAGCCAAACAATTCTAGAGCACCTTCCATATAGCCAGACCTGGTATAGCCTGCAATGATTGAATTCCAAGTGGGTATATCTCTTACTCTCATTTCATCAAATTTTTGGCGTGCCGAGGCCAACATCCCCAGTTTTGCATACATGTCAACCAAAGCAGTCAAGGCAAATACGTCAAATTCAAAACCAGACTTGACGAAATGGGTGTGGAGCATTTGGCCATGGTGAGGGGATGAGAGGGAAGCGCATGTAACAAAGAGAAAGGTGAAAGTGTGCTGGTTTGGTGGACAGCCTTGAAGGCACATCTGGGAGTAGAGGGACACGCATTGGTAGTATTGTCCATGATGAGAATAGGCTTGAATAAGCTTGTTATAGAGAAACACGGTTGGCTTGGGAATAACATCGAACAGTTTTCGGGCATAAGAAAGGTTTGGGATTTGGAGGGAGTTGACAATGAGGGTTTTGGTGTAGTCTATGCCATTTCTAAGAGTGTAGGCGTGGATTTGTTTCAGTTGGTTCATATCAGATTTAAGTTGTGTGGCATTATCCCACTAGACACTAGTAATCTAATATCAATATATAACAATAGTAGCAGAATTTGGGTTTAGGCAATATTGTCATGGAATGGTAGCCCAAGTAGGTCAAGGAGAGTGGCTTTGGGATTGGGGGCCAAAAGGCTTTTGTTTATTTCCTTCACGTTTTTCTCTCAGGTCTTTTTTTTTTCTTGAGTGGCGGGAAGAAGGGAATTGTTTTTGGGTTCCTTTCCTTTCCTTTCCTTATAAAAAGGCTAATTAAGGTTTTGAGTCTGTCAGATGTTAATGCTTGTTTTTGGTTGCCAATGGGTGCCCTAGTGGTGTTTACGGGTATATGTTTAGGATCCTTGACATTAGCTCCATGTTTCAAATCAATTTAACATGAAGGATATTTTGTAAATATAATTTTGCTAGCCCATCTAAGTTGGCACTGTAGTGTTAGCCAATTGCACAACAGGGAAACATCTGTGCATCTTGGCTTGCCATACAACCATAATCAAATTTAGACAGGGCTTAATGGTCAAAGAAAACAAGGTTATTAATTTGAACACCCTTTCAAAGTCCAAATAATAGGGTTTTAGTGGTTGAAGAAGAAAAAACATAAAGGCAAAATTTAACATTTCAAGGCAGGACCTTATTCTATATATTTTTTTTACTTTTTTTTCATTATACACAAGAATCACGAATTCGCATCCTAGTAATGGCAAAGAATCCAATTCTAATACAAAAAATGATCTCATTTTGGCTAACTAGTCAGCCATTGGTGGCAAAGACTTGATTTTTCTTCTTCCACCGGTGAATCAGTCGAGTGTCAATGTACAGACAACACATCCTATGGCGTGAAATACAAGCCACAGTTAATTTACTACCTGTCCACACTCCAAAGGTCTATTTTCTGGGCAACAATAGTGACATCGGATTTAGGTCACCTTGGGGTGGACGAAGTAATTCACGAGTCGTGAACTCAACTTTGCACTTACAGATCACACGGTCAATCTGGTTTGTCTTAACTGCAATATGGCATGCCAAATCACAGCAGGGAAAAGAGGTATGCCCTGCCCTCTTCCAGAATTGTAAAGGTTCGCATGCCTAGCTATGCACGTCTTCCTGCATCCTTTTGTTCATTCTTGCAAAGTTGGAGCATTAAACCAAGTTTTGTGCCTTATCTTCAAATCCTCTACCTTTTAGAAATATGAAGACTGATCATGAAGCACATTTAAGTGAGCAAGTATTCTTGCTGCCAGAGACTTCACACTACCACTTCCCCGCTGTGTTATGTCAACTAAAGGCATTTGAGCTAACGCTCCATACTTCATTTTGAAATCAACCAGCCGGAAAATCCTTTCTAGAGCATGTAGAGCCTTCTCCTGCAAGCTGGGGGAAGGGGAACCAAGAAATTTTATTATAGGTGGTATGGCATTTGCTTCTCCAAGCACCTTACTACCACTCTGCAGCCTCTCACCTTCAATTAAAGTCAACAGTGCATCTAAAGAAGCCTCACAAGCTCCAGGATCGTGTTCCCCAAGAATTCTGACAAGTGGTCTCACAGCATCAGCCTCAATAAGGCAAAATGATGACTCAATACTACATATTCCTCCATGAACTGGGCAGACAGTTTCTGGTGGAGCCGAGAAACACAAGAATCCCTTTCGCTTTGGTATCAACCTGCTTAGCACAAGTGAACTCTCAGAAAATCGACAAAGAGAAATTGCAGCACGTTTTTTTGTCAAGGCAGTTCCAGACTCTAGCAACTGTACCAAAACAGGTATGATGCCAGTTCCAGCTGCACTCTTTTGCCATTCCAAGCTTGTTGGCACAATGAAACGACATATGGCCCCAACAGCATTCTCTATCAATTGATTTTTATAGAGATTATTCTGCTTGCCATTATGGAGATGGCTGAAAATTATTGGAAGTGCCCCAGCATCCAGAAGCCACTGAGTGATCTGGGGTAATTCTGGAAGGTTAGAGACAATTCCCATCACAGAAGCAATCTCTTCTTCGTCTTTAGAAGATTTGATGATCTTGAGTAAAGTCTCAATGCATTTCTGATTTACATGCTCTGCCAGGGTGACTTCATCACCGCCTTCTGCCAAGCAACAGAATAGTTTTACAACATTTGCTCTTACACATGGGTCATCATGCTCGCACAACTGAACCAATACTTGTATAGCTGAACACTGTAAATGTAAACAAACTAGTTAGTGTATCTCACAGAATTTACAACATCAAGAATAAGCTAGCATTTGGTAACGGCATAATCCAGATGAATAATGGGATGAATAAAATGGCAGAAATAAAACAAAATCCTCAAAGTCAAGTGAAGAAGCATCTCATTCTCCATCTTCACAAAAAAACTGATAGCATCTCCCCTAAATATTAAATTCTAATAAATGACAATTTATCTGCTTGAATAGAAAGATGATATATAAAACGAGCTTGATTTTTTTATTATTATTTTAAATACATGTTTCATAAAAAGGTTAATACATATTTGAAATTTAAATTAACACATCAAGGAAAAAAAAAGTTTGTAATTTGCTTTTATTTATTTATTAAATTTCATATCATAATATAAATCGTAAGGCTTTTACTTTTCAACAGTATTTTTTTAAAAAGTATTAAATTATTACAATCAATAGTTTAGTTGTTCAAACTTTTAGGAGCATGTTAACAACCCAATTAGTTCAAACTTTTAGGAGCATTTTGTTTTTTGGGAAAGTCACAACAATGGGGGTGGAGGATTTGCACCTTGGACATTTCTGTTGGAAACACTAGAAGGTGTCAATTGAGATACAAGACTCTTGGTAAACTTTTAAGAGCACGTTAACAATAAAAAAATACTAACATTTTATAAATGTCACAATCAATAAGCCTAAACAAAGCATGTTACCCACCAAGTAGTTCAAAGTTTTTAGGAGTCAGGGTTAAGAAAGCTTGCAAACACTAATGGTTGATATTGGCAATAACAATAAACTTTTCAGGAGGCAGGGTTAACAACCAAGTAGTTGATAGTGTCAATAACAATAAAACATGCATGTCATTGCATTACAAGAAAGAGCTTCAATTTATGTCATGTCACCTAGACAAACCACCTAATTTTCTGTATAATGACACTCAGCAACTGGTGGAAACTAGACAATGCTTAGTCACCAAAGCCTGCCAATAGTTGCTTGGATGCAATGGTGAAGCTAGGATTTGACTTTTGGGGGGGGGGGGGGGGTGGGATTTATACTTGACACACTCCATATATATACATATATAGGAAAACAAAAGGCCAATCATGTGAATACTAAGTGATATTTTAATGCAAGAAAACCCAAAAAAGAGATAGCACATTTGTTATATTGTGTTTATCTGTTAGTATTGTTTTACACATGAAAATACTTTTTTTCCAACTGTTTAAAAATCAAATTTCTATACACGATTTACAAGGATTTCTGGCAACTAGATAAAACCCAAGTACAACTTACCTAAATTTATGTTAGTTTGGTTAGTTTTATAGTTTAAAAATATTCAAATTATAAAAGCTTTAAAACTATCATGGACATCTTTGCACCTTGAATTTCTAAGTTTAATCTAAAAATAAAATAAAAACAGTGAAGTCGTTATGTAATAATCCCCACAATTAATTGCTTTACACAAAATTTTTTATTTTATTTTTATTTTATTTTATTTAATACCTCTTATTTCTTTATTTCCCCTTTCTCCTATCCTTGCTTTCCATTTATAGATCTTGAAGCTTAATATATATTAATAAAGTAGGAATTTAAAAAAAAAAGAAAAAGTTTGAAGTATGAAAAGGATAACTCTTTAGATATGATATAAAAATAAATGCATGAGGAAATCCATTACGGGAAAAAAAAAAATCACATATTGAAAAATGATGTTTTCACTTTTCACCCCTAATGGACCTTAACTACCAATTTTATCAGTTTACCAATTAATAAGTCCAAGTAGTTAATTAATCAAGTTCAAGCACATCATGGATAAAAGAAATCACAACAGAAAAGAACAAACACCCACGTACACAAAGATAAGGATTTGTTCACGAAGTGAAAACCCAATCGGAAGGAAACACTTCCGAGGCCAAACCCAACTCACCAAATCCACTATAAAGAATGTTGCAATACAAACTAACTTACTAGACCTCCATTACAAGTAAAAGGCACTATTGAACCAGCCTTTAGTCTGATTCACTGATTCAGTGCCGCAAGTCAATTGCCGACTGCCAAACCAATTTTTTGGTTACTTCAAAGCCACTTGAAGATTTTCCAATGTCTCTGCGGTTTCACAACAGCACTCCTACAACACAGGTGGTGATCTTGTATTTGGGTGGTAAAGTCTCTCTCAAGTATAAGACAACTGGAGAGAGTGAAAGACAATTTGGCTTTGGTAAGGCTTTCTCAATGAGATTTGTGGCTATCTTTCTATTTTTTTATATTAGAGTTATTTTTTCCTTCTTATAAGGTGTAGAGTTTGAGGTTTGAAAGGCTACAACAGACACATGAAAACTAAGTTGGGTGGCTTTCCTTAACAAGTTTGCTTGACCAAACATCAGGTGGAACTTTTTTTTGACAAATTTTTGAACTGCTTCATTTCACTCTACCGACCTTGATTTCTATTAACCGAAATTCTCCAAAACTTGCACAATGGCAATTTTCATCTGACTACAACCTCACTCACACCAACCAATCACAAATGAGCTTAAATAACAATTACAAAGAAAGTTTTACAATGATTACAACCAAATTTGTCATGGAATTGGCCAACACCAAAAATACCTAACACACACACACACACACACAACTAAAGATTATTGGGTGAGGCCAGGGGGACAATAGCCTCCCCCCAAGCCTCCCAAGCGCTGCCATTTCTTGTGCACTTACAATTGGAGACTTGGAGTTGGCTTAGCTTGGTCCGGCTTATTGTACAGATCATGATACTCTTATGCTTGGCCTCACGTTATTAAGTTTTCATTTTATCAATTTTAGGACAAACTTTTTCCTTCCGAGAAAACTTTAAGGTGGGACCATTTCCATTTTATCAATTTTAGGACAAACTTTTTTCCTTTCGAGAAAACTTTAAGGTGGGACCATTTCCTTAATGGCCTTCTGGAACTTGGCACTTTCACTGCCAACATTTCCTTAGACTGGCCAGCCTTTGGCAGTATCCCACCTTTTCATAGAAATAAAAACACGTTTCCAATAAGATGAATACCTGTGATAACTTTGTCTTGATAATTGGAGCAGAGGGGGATTGGCACAAGGCCTGGAAGGTTTGGATAATGCTTTGTTGTATTTCAGGCCCTGTCAAGTTGATTAAAGAGAATAGCATGAGAATATCTTCATGAGATTCCAACAATGAAACCGGAATCTGGCTAGATTCTTGAGACACGGTTGATACAGCTAGGTGCATAATTGTGCCAGCTGCATGTTCACGTAGGCTAGATGATGATGTGCTATGACTGAACAGAGTGTCAAGTAATGGGCGCACTGCAGCTTCTTTAATCATTTGCAGGCCAATTTTTGGTAAACTTGAGAGGTTCCGAAGAGCTTTAGCAGCTACATTTTTCATGTGAGTGTCACCGTGCGAGACAAAGTGAAGAAGTGGGCCTAGCACACCCCCTTCAAATAAAGACTCTTTATTGTGGTCAGTCAACTCCATTTCTGCCAAAGTTGTTGCCATAGTCAATTTAACATCCTCTGGTCCTACATAATCAAATGGCACCAAGTTATAGCATAACTGTGTTTCTTTATACATAAGCCCAAGCCTTCAACAAAACAAGTGAATCAAAGATGCAAATTACAAATAGTCACCAAAATTCACCTTCATATACCCATAAACAAATATATTTGCAAAATTGATAGTCCTAATTTAAACTTTCTTAAACCTTATTCTATTGGTTTTCTAACAAATTAATGAAAATTAACTTTGTCAAGGATTTTGTGGAAAGTCAGGATTTTTTAATAACTGTGAAATTGAATACATGATTTCTGGGTTTAAAATTGTGTCTTCAATACAAGATTTATGCATTTTCACTGTTGACATGGCCAAGCTCACATGGCTGAATTTAAGAAAGTCCACATGGAGACACAATTTCAGTCGTTTTGCTGAAATCTTCAGTTCAGAACATGATTTCAGCGAAACTATTGAAATCATACTGTTCTTGAGTTGTTTGAGGCTTGGCAAGGAAAGTTTGCGCGACATCGTCACATTGATGTTTGGACATTAGTGCCTCATTGCTTGATTTGGTGCATTTGGCGTGAAAAGAATGCTAGAAGCTTTGAGGGTTGTGAACGTCATTTGCTGGAGATTAAATCTTTTTTCTTACACACTCTCTTTGAATGGAGTGTGGTTTTTTCTCATTTTTCTTGTTCTTCTTTTTCTTTTTTTCTTGACCGTTGTTCTTTTGTTTCCTGATTTGTGCCTCCATGGTACATCCCAATGTACTCGGTTTGGCAATCTTTCTATTATTAATAATATTCTTACGTTATTTATAAAAAAAAACTTTAGTTTCAGCACAAAAAAATTGTGTCTCGAATACATGTCTTCCTTTAAAATTTGAAAACAGTGCCAATACAACAAGAACTTTAAATCTTAGCTGGAACGCTAACTTTGATGACCTGCCACTGGTCCATTGCTCTCCAGCCTCCAACCTTCACTCTCCCCCAACACCACACCACTCTATCACCTCCATTATCGCTTCTCACCCCAATCATTGCCTCCGGTTTTACTAGGACATTGTCCATCTGGCTTGGAGACCAGAAAATTGAAGAAATTTCCCTCTAGAGTCTCAATATCAAGGTAAAAGCACCTGTTTCTAACAGTTTATGTGCTTAGGACTTAAGTTGATGTGGGAAGTGCAAGGAATGATTTATTTTAATTTAGTCTTCTTTGATTTGGAGTCAATTCTATTTGTATTGGTCAATTGTATTTTATTTTAGGTATTAGTAGTAATTAGGCTATTAATATTTTATTTTCTAGAGTCAAGGTTATTTTTGTAATTCAAATTATTCAATAATTGGGATTTCTCAAATCATTTAGAATTAGGGGGATTGGGGAAGATAAGATATGCTGGAAACCTAATAAGAAAAAGGGCTTTAAGGTTGGTACCTATTACCATCTTCTAGATGTTGTTGCTACCACTAGTGAGCAGTCCTTTCCTTGGAAAATCATATGGAGATCAAAAGCCCCTCCAAGAGTAGCCTTCTTTGTATGGAATGCTGTTTTGGGTAAAATTTTGATAATTGACAACTTAAGGAAGAGGAATATAAGAAGAACAGGTTGGTGCTGTATGTGCAAATTCGATGGTGAATCTGTTGATCACCTTTTGACTCATTGCCCTATTGCTTTGGATTTGTGGTACATGATTCTGGTTTTGTTTGGAGTTTCATGGGTGATGCCAAAATCTATTGTTGAGCTTTTAGCTTGTTGGGAAGGTCGTTTTGATCGTCATCAAAAAAATGGTCATATTTGAATGGTTATCCCCCATTGTTTAATGTGGTGAATCCAGAGGGAAAGGGATAGGAGGAGTTTTGAAGACATCGAACGTTCTATGCATGATCTTAAGTTGTTCTTTTTAGAACTCTTTTGGATTGGCTGTCGGCCACGAGGAATCTCTCTTTATATTCTATTATTGATTTGTTAGATTTATGCAATTTTTGTAATTGATTGTCTGACCCAGTATAGGTACTTGGGTAACTCATTTTTTCTGATTTATATAATCCTATTATTTATATTAAAAAAAAAGGGGGTTTCCTAAGTCAATTATAATTAGGGTTTCTCCACGACAGTTATAATAGGGGTATAGTAGTCTATATAAGCATAGTATTGTACTCCTATGGAGATGAGATTATTTTGATGTGAATAAAGTTTCTCTTGAAATTGAATGTCCCAATGGTCTGGTCTGGTGTTGAATCTAGCCATAATGCAGATAGGAAACGCAATAGGCTAGGTCTCATTCTAGCTTAACGAAGTCCTGACGAATCAAGAAAATTGTCTAAAATCCACCAGAAATTTGAGAAATATTCAAAGAAATATTTTATCAGTCTACTGAAAAACAAGAAAGCATGGGTGCAGCTCCAGGGCCGCCGCACCTGCACCGGACTCGCGGCGACATGAAGATGCTCCTCCGACGTGCCGATTCGGCCTTTTTTTTTTTTTTGTTCATTCACGCCGATATGCGCAGATTCGCACTGATTCCAGCCGATTCGGCGCCGAAACAGGCCAAAATGCATGTTAAAAAATAATAAAAATAAACTTGTGGGTTGTATTCTAATTTATAAATATCATGTTTTAGTTATTATCTACTATTACTCTTAAATTTGTATATATTTACAATTATATGAAAAAGTATGCTTAGCAATATATAGAAAATATAAATAAAAATATTTTTAATCGTCACACCTGCATCCTACTTTTTCAAAAATTGCCAAGTCCCACACCCGAATCCGGAAACGCACCCGTGCTTCATAGTTGAAAACTAGTCTATAAAAGTACATATTTATGGGAACCCTTTAAGGTTTCAATTAGGCTTTCTTGAAAGTAAAAATTAAAAAGTACCCTTAAATTTCCTATGACATCCTGAAAGACTAAATTACCCCAAATAAAATAGCTAAAATGAAATAACTAAAGTAGGAAGCACAGATACTTCATTTGGGGTGTCATATCTGTGTCGGACACGCATCAGACACTTGACACTACTTGGATACTTCTACATGGGTGTCCCAGTTGTGTCTTTTTATTTAAAAAATGTAGGACACAACCGGGCCATGAGAAGAAGAGGAATTGAATACCATTTCACAAAACAAAGAGAACATTCATGCTTTGAATAATAATATTGCATTTTAAAATTAATACATATCCTTATCCTTGATTTGTATTCTAAATTCTGAATATTCTTTAATAGTAACGAATATGCTTTATTATCGATTATTACTCCTAATTTAACAAAAAGTAAATGATTAATAATATATAGAAATAAAGTATTAATTATTTCTCTTAAATTGATAGATGTTTAATATTATATGAAAAATAAATGCTTAACCATATATAAAAATTTAAATAAAAATAGATTTAATAATTAATTAATATACGTATCTCCACTGTACCTGCGTCCTACTTTTTCAAAAATTGTGTCACTGCACCCGTGTCTATATCCATGTGTTGATACCCATTTTCACAATACATTATGATTCAATTGAGCCCGACCTCTTTTTGGGCCTAATTCATGTGTATATTATATTTTATTCTTTTAAACATGGCCCAAGCCCATGTTATAGATTGGGAAAATTAAGGAAGTATGGTTTGGAGGGTATAGGTCGGTTTCTTTTGAACCTTTTGCATGAGCCCAGCATGCATGCTACCAAGTGGGTAAGGGACATTGGTACCACCTTAAGCTCATAGAGGAGGTCTTGTACTCGAAATTTCCACCCCAAAAGAGCTTTTATGCTCTAGCTGACTGTGGCCCAACTTTTCTGCTCTGCACTTTTTTTGCCTAAAACACATAGCTAAACTTAAGTTGCTAGCCTTGTCTGCTACAACAACCAAATGTAGACTCCAAGGAGCTGCCATGTCTAGGAAACATCAGCCCATGAATTTAAGCCACTTCATTTCCCAAATTATGCAAAAAGAAAGCCAACCCTCTTATCCAATTAAAGCAAATCTGACTATAACCTCTTTGATTGAAACCTTGGGGTTCAAAGCCTCTTTTATTGACCAAAGCAGTCACTTAGAGCACCTCAAACTCAATACAAAAGGCCCCGATCAGATTCAAAAGCAACCATGTTTTATCCTTAGAAGCTGAAACTTTAGAGCAAAAGCCTATTCAGCCAACTAACAATCTCACAATTCGGAAGCTACGGGGTGGAAATATGGATATAGGGGAACCTTTCCTCTTTTTCTCACAACCTTTCTCAATTTCCTCTTCTCGCTGACTGTGGGTCGAAGTTTTAGACCTTTGTTGTTTTTATGCACCTTTCAGCATTTTTGTTATTGGCATTTTGATTTCTCTCTTGTTAAAGCAACATTAGCCTTTATTTACTAAATATTGGAATTTTGGACTCGACACTCTTCGCAAATAATCACTTCTAAAGAAGCCAAGGGAGATTTGGGCCATTCTCGCATTTTTGGCCCTTGTCGCAAAAATGTCCCCGACACTGTGCAAATGCTTCCTAAACTTAGGTCTAAAGATAAGCAATAACAACAAAAATTATTTAATTACACGTCCTTATGCCTTGACTTCTGAATATCCTGCTTCTCAAGAAAATCCAGGAACATTTGTTCTATCCATCACTTTGATAGGGAGATGAATGTGGCTCAGTAGACAATTACCATTGTCTATGATCAAGTTCCAAACTTTTTGTTCGACTGAACACTGTGGAAAATTCTATGATGCTGTGACGGATCTTCCTATTTGCTGGATTGACCACAGTGAATGGAAAATGCTATGATGCTGTGACAGCTCCTCCTGCTTTGGATTCAGGAGTGTACAGTCTACACCACACAGGAATTCACCCTCTTCGTCTGCAATTTCAGCATCTAGCAAATTATCATCACCATAACCCTCTTCTAATTCTCCACCATATTCATCTGCATGATTTGCAAGATGTACAGGCTTACATGCTGGACATGCATTCGAACTATGACCGGGCTCATCACACCGGTAGCAATGTTTTGCAGTAGGCCTGGTA
This sequence comes from Quercus ilex subsp. ballota, assembly GCA_032727855.1. Taxonomy (NCBI): domain Eukaryota; kingdom Viridiplantae; phylum Streptophyta; class Magnoliopsida; order Fagales; family Fagaceae; genus Quercus; species Quercus ilex. Next base: position 50,452,312 of record CM064915.1, read on the forward strand.
CAAGGGTTCTTAGCAGCATCCCTATTATTTACCCCACCAGTCTGCCTTGGAACAGTTCTACTGCTACCTTCAGTTCCTCGCCTCCTTAAATCTTATGAGCAAACTGGATCTTCCACAAGTTGTTTCTTGTTTTCAAAATTATTATGAGGCAATTTAGAAGGAACCCGCTTGGAATTTTTTAGTTCAACTTGGTCGATGCCATTAACCTTTCTGCCTTTGATGCCAAATTATGAGCCTCATCTACTGTCCAAACAGGCTGCAAGTCCATCTTCTCTTGAATTGAGAACTTTAAGCTATTAATATATCAAAAATATATATCACGCTATCTGTTGCCACCTCCGATAATTCACAGCATGCTGCCAAGCAAAGAATTTCCGTTTATTCAGCAACAGATCGAACACCTTGCATACAATTCTGATATTGCTAAAACAGCTTTTGCTCATAAACAGGAGGCAAAAATCTACCCTTCAATAATTTTCTCATCCTCCCCATGTCCTCACTAGCCCCTTTTCCTTGCCACTAACGATTATTTTGTATATGATCCCACCAAATAGAAGCTCCACCTTTCAATCGGTATGCTACAAGTTTGACCTGCTTCTCATCCAGTACATCCAGCATCTCAAAAAAATTTCAACTTTGTAGATCAAATCAAGGACTCAATATCAAGAGTCCCACTGAAACTAGGAATATCAACCTTGAGAGAATAATCCTCAGCCTCCCTATTACGTTGTGCCTCCCTTGGGTACCCTTTGTATCCTCCATCTTCATCTTCAGAATCATCTGCATAGGCTAGTGGCCTACAGTGATTGACATGACCCTACTGACCACCAACTAGACCACGAGCATTGAACCTGGCACCATCGTCCTTGTTGCCTTCGCGGTTCCTATTGGCATTAAGTCTCATAGCAGCTAGCATATCACAAATCTCTTAGATACTCTATTGTGGAGCCTGGAGTGCATCCCAAATGGCTTGTACCCCTTGCTATACCAAATGGCTTTTTCTTTTTTTGGCTTAAGTTTTGAACTTAATACTTTATTTCATATCATGATTGACAATTAACTACAATAACTTGAATCTTATAATAACTTATAAGAGTGCAAGCAACACAGAATAACCAAAAGTGATGGACAAATTGGGTCTTTGTCAACCATCTAGTCATGCTCTACTTGGTTTCATTATTTCCTCGAAACTGTCCTTCTCATTAGATGGTTCTTAATACACACACACATATATATATATAAGGGTGTTTTATTTCACAACTTGTCAAAACTAAGATGGATAACTATAAAAGAAGGTGCTTAAAATAAAGGAAATGGTAGATTAAACTGTATCCTGGCTAGAATAGGGAAGATTCTTGACAAACCAACATGACATGAAATTGAATTAGGAAAAAAAAAAATTTAAAAAGAACCTGTGGAGAGACGCTGCAGCAAATGTCTAAAATAATTTGCTTTTGCCATCTGTATAATGTTCTGGTCAGAGAATGAGAGATTCTCCAAGAGTGCCTGAGCATCTCTGGCAGCTTGACTGTCATCACTGCTAGACATAGTCACCAATAGCAAGATGCAACCTTGGACCTTTCCAATGCAGTCTCTTGCCAAATGACATTTTGATAATTCCAATAGTAATTCCACTGCTAACTTTCTTTCACCAACACGACGTCCAAGAGATCGAACAATAGATTCAATTGCATTATCAGCTTTTGCAATTCTTTCCTGCATTTATTTATTTATTTATTCAGTTTTTGAGAAAAGTAAGATCTACAAAAAGCTTCCAAATTTCTAATATGAATCTATATTACAGCACAAAGGCACGGGCACATCTAGACCCATAGTGAAGTGAATTAGGTTTGCCATTATGAGAGTTACATCCACCCCCCCCCCCCCCAAAAAAAAAAAAAGTCAGCAATAATTTGTCAATAGCAATATATCAAGTATCCAAATTTACTACAATGTTAAACTATTGGACCCAATTCACATACTTATGGATCCAGTATAGAAATAAAAGTGTTCATTAACAATTACATTATCTGATATTCCTATATATAAATCTAATATATTCTTAGCATGCATGTTCAAGTCATTAATAGACTTATCAAAGCTGGGTTTTTCATAAGTTACTAACTACGTCCAATCAGACAGAATCCAACTCCTTTATAGACTTATAAAAAACCCAGTTTTAATGCGAAGGGCAAGACTTAGGTGTTGTTCCTTAGGTTCATCCGTTAAGATTCTTCCATGTGGATTTTTTCTCATGGGATGGAAGTGTATTTTTTAGTTAAGTAGTCACATGACTGAATCTTAAGAGAGGAACCTACGGGACAACACCTAAAATACTGTACCTAAGTTTTGTCATAATGTGAGAATATAGCTAATTGTTGTACTTCATTAATAGACAAGAAAGGAAGGGAAAAACCAATACTGTTTAAATTAAATAAAGACACACCTTAGCATCATCACTATCCTTTGCCAAAATGCAGAGGATGACGAGAGCATGATTCCTTATGTCACGATTTTTGGCAAGAAGTTGAATGAGAGTTGGTACATAGTCCTCCAATATTACCCATTCCCTGTGCAAGTCTCTTTGTTCACAAAGTTCCTGCAGCTGTTCCAGGCTGTGAAGTACTTCATCCTCTTCTTCAGAATTGAGTTTTGGTTTGATAGAACCAATTGTAATCATAGTGTTTCTATCCTTCCATTCTTCTATTGATTGCCGCAAAGTTTTGTTAGGCCGTAAAATTGATGTGTTTAAAGATGTCATGGTCAGAGGACACAGTTTATTCCCATCGGCAAACCACTTTTCAATTGCCCTTCTCTCAAATGTCTGTCCTGAAGAAGTTTCCACAGGGTCCTCCATAACATCACGGGTGATTGGGCAGTAAAATGACTGAAGAGGTTCCAATGGTTGACTACCTAAGGATTTCCGCTTACTAAAATGCTTAATTTCTTTCTCCCTTGGAGAGGAAGTAGCATCAGCCCTTTCTAATAAAGCCATTATCTGATCCATTTGTATAGCTTCTGCCTCATGCTTCCTCAGCCGTGTACTTTCTATCTCATTTTTGAATTCTTCAAATTCCTTCTTCAATGCTGATCTCTCAGTTGAGATTCCAACAGCTTCTGCTATGAGAACCAGCAAATTATTGGCATAAGAACGATCAACATTCCTTTCCTGTATTCCTGACTCAATTTTCTCCAAAATCTCTTCCTCTGCCATAGCTGCCCTAAACTCAGCTCTCTGCATTTTGTCACAAAGCTCTCCAATCTCTTCACTAATGCCAGATGTAAGATCCAAAGAGGCCAAAGGAATAAGATCTAATGCCCGGCTGATCTCTTTCACAGTGTCCTCTAAGCGCTTAACTATTGTCCGGCAATTCATTAAGAGATAGACCTTATTTCTCTTGCTGCACTCCAGAGTCAGCTGTTTTGCAGCTCTTATTTCTCGGTTGAGAATCTCGATAGCATTGTTTAAGCTCTCAGAATCACTAACATTTTTCCTATTCAGCTCTTTTAAAATAGGAACAATCCTTTCCAAGTAAGTTGCAAGTTCCCTAAAGCTTTCCTTCTTAACAAGGACATCATTGGCAGCAACTACAATCTCGAGAATGACCTCCACTGTCTGAGAAACGGCTTCTGAAGCCGGACCAATTGAGGCACTAGTGGCCATGTCTAGTGTCATCATATTGCAACCAAATAAAGCTAGGAAGTAAAATCCTCTGTTCCCATGAGATAAAAACACTAACTAAAGATGGCAGAGAACAGGTCGCAGAACAACAACCCAGGTCTTTTGATACAGAACAGCATTCATACCCGTATCACCCTTCTGATATTTTCCCTTATAATGCCTACCTGCAATATCAATTTGGAATAAGTCACTCAGTTATTAGCTTAGTACTTTCTATATGAGATTGATGATAAATTTGACATATAATCAACATAGAGATACAGCCAAGCCCATTTGAATTGGAAAGCAAAAGCACATAAAAATTTAAACCTCATGGTAATGTTGCATTTGATTGCCTAGAAAAATAAATCAAAATAGGACCTGGATTTGACATTCTTATACAGTATGAAAATTGAAAGCTCCCACTCAATGTGCTTAGTCCAACTCTAGGGCTTCATTTAAGTTAATTTTCTATACTTAGAAGAAAAAACAAAAACCAAAATATTTCACTTGTCTTACCAAAAGTGTTTTATTACTTTCATTTCCAAGAAAAGGAAAAAAAGAAAAACCCAAAATCCAAAAAGTAAGGCACATGCTAAATAGAAAAGAAGAATCTATAACTTAATCTAAATGAGCGTTCTTTTCCAACATGTTCTTGGTCACCACAACAAAAATACTTAACAGAACAATTCTAAATATGTAGTTCCAGTTTTAGAAACCCCAAAAAAAAAAAAAAAAAAAAAAATTCATTATGTAGAGCAGCGTGGACTTGAAGTAATGACAGATAGTGTATGTACAAGTGTGGGTATTCTAGTCCCAATCGAACAAAGATAGCAAAAGAACAACAAAGGTTCAGTTTTCAGCTTCTTCCTGTAATTGGGAACTAAAAATACAATATCAAAAAAGAAGGGATCAACAACGTAAGACTCGTTATGTACATAGTCAACAAAGTCTTCACTGATACAAGAAGATAAGAGAAAAAGAGACCGACCTGAGAAAAAGTTAATGCCCATTAAAATTCACAAAAAGCAAAGATTGTTTCAGTCAAATTTCTAAACAAACAAAAAATGAGCTGGGATTTCTGGAAAAACTGTGATTTTGTCTTCTGGAAGAGACTCTTACTTGCGGCCCATCCAGACGACAGAGAGAGAGACAGAGAGACCTCTAAAATTAATAGAAAGAAATTTATTTATTTTTGAAATATTCAACTATTAGAAAAGTACTATATTGCTCTCTTTCTTTTCTTTTCTTTTTTATATTAAAAAATAAAAATATTAATTTTCTTACTTTGAAAAGTTCTCATCTCCTAGTCTTTGCCCCCGTTTTTTCAAAGGTTTTCTTTCTCTCAGCCCTTTGCCTTGACCATGCCACCTGTAAACCAACCAAAAAAAAAAAAGATTTATGGGTTTTGGATTTAAAATTTTTAGCCGATATTTTACATGTATTTTTTAAATAAATCATACGATTTATTAAAAAAGTCATATGATTAGAGGTATATATGAATGATTTTAGCATAGATCACATAGTTGGTTAGAGGAATCTTCTTTCAAATGGGTTTATGGGTAAACCTTTTTCAATGATTGAAGTGTTTGAAGAGCCTTGAACTTGTACTGAATATTTGGAAGAGACAAATCTATATAATGCATGCTTGTGTCATGCCACAAAGTGCGGGGAAAAAAGTAAGGTGTAGATTTTTGGATTAGTGCTACATTTGGCTTTTAATTACATTCAATCATATTGTTAGTGGGTTCTAATTAGCTCAACTGGTAAAGCTTTTAATAGCTGAATAAGAAATTTGTGGTTTAATTCATGTCTACACCAAAAACTAATTCGTGTTTGGATCTTATGTTAAAAAGCAAAAATCACAGAAGCGAGCACTATAAATCGAAACTCTATATTAAAAAAAAAATAATCATATTGTTATATTGATTAATAAGTCACACGGTTAAATTTATTTGTCCTTAGAAAAGGTCATTGTTTGCATTATATATAACACTTAAAAAACTATATGACACAGCTTCAAAAAAAAAAAACTATATGACACCTAAGCAATTGTACGCCACCTAAGTTTTACCCAAAAAAATTAATTACATTTTATCTACATATAATTTTAGTCAAATATTTATTTGTCACATATAATTTAAAATTTTTATTTATTTATTTGAATTTTAATTGTATTTACTTTTAGTTCATGAATTTCATGTGTTTATATTATAATAAAGTTGTTATTTTATTTTTTGAATGTACTTTTCCAATAATGTGCTTTTAAAGTCTAGACATACTATTTTTAAGCAGGAAAATATACAAAATTTCATGTGGTTTCCCATAAAATACAAAAATCACTTAAGGTTTCGAGTGTAATACTAAACTACGTGTGGTATTATTTTATTTGTAAAGCGTTAATTGTATAATACTTAACTCTTGAGTTTCTAAGTATAACACAAACTATTATGGTACTTCTTTGTGTGAAACTTCAACTCTATATGAAAATGTGTCATCACAGGAGTAAATTACAGTTTATTTTCATGGGTGTATAACAACTCTCACATAAAACAGTACCACAAGAAGTTAAGTTTTACACTCAAAACTTCTTAGGGTTCCATGTCTAATGGTTTACATATAAAATAATACCACATGAACATGAAGAAAGTACATGGGATTTGTGTATTTTCACCTTTTAACTATTTGGACGAATTTTTATTTAAGAATTAAAGCTAGATTAGTTTTAGGGAAAAAATTTAGGTAGTTAAAGTGCAACCTTTAAAACAACAAATTAATACATCAAAACAGAAAACAAGTAAAATGTAATTATTCTAAGAAAAAAAAAGTTTTTATCAGTGAAAATATTTTCATTAAAGCTATTACTAATTTTACTCTAAAAATTTAAAATTTGTCACACTAATGAATGTGGTTGATACCACATCATTAACATATATAATATAATAATTTCTGAATTATTATTTTTTTATGTCAAAATTTACACATCAATTTATAAGGTTAGTATAAAAAAAAAATTATAACATCACTCTTTTATCAAGAGCAAAACTATTCACCAAAACTTTACATGGGATAAATGGTATTACTGAATTTGATCCGTGGCAAATATTATCTTTTTTAAAGAAGCTCTTACATAAATCCAAATTCAGTCTAAAAATTGGTCTATTTGGAAAGCCTAGGAATACTAGGGCCATTGATTTTACTCTCTCCAACCATCTAAAATATTAAAACTATTAACTTCTTAAAGTTCAGATCAAACTTTTTTTGTTGAAGAGAAAAAACGTACATTAGACATATAAGATAATTATTACTTTCCTGAACCTAATTCTTCTACTATTCTCGCTATCATAAGAATGATTTCTTGATCTTTTACTTCTTTGGGTAGGTATAAGCTCAATATAGAAGGTAGCTTAAGGGGTTTTTTTTTTTTTTTTTTTTTTTTTTTTTTGAGAAACCAAATATTAAGGGCTAAATAGCTTATGGGTTAATGCTGCTGAGATTTACTAATGCATCCATGTCCATCAGTCCATGGTACGTGCTTCATTGTTACAATTGAAATATGTGCTTTAAGGCAAGGTTACCCATTGAGTCAAAAACTCCTTAACATTGATGTCTCTCACCAAGAATCTCGATGTTAGGTTCCCATCTTTATAATATTCACATAAAAAAAATTAAGAATGCTTATGCTAGGTTTCATTTGAATAATATTCTCATAAAGAAATTGTGAGATCCTTAATTAGCTTGTTGATGGCATTTCTTTGAGCTGCATCACATTAGCCTCCTTTCTATAAGACCATCCATTATCAAATGCTCAAAGGACTCGTTAAAGTACTTATTTAAACACATATAGACAGACAAATTCTTATTCATAAACATTCCTACAATATCTCTCATTAATTAGCTCTCAAAGTCATTAGTCATCACAAGTATATTTAATGAAGTCAAAATTTCATACAGAGCAAAGAGAGAAAAATGAGATATTTGCATTTTTGTTGGAGTGTACTATCACAGATTCACAATAATATTCTCTCCATTTCTAACTCATTCTCCTTTATTTACCGTTGAATATTTTTATATGATGTTGCTGAGTATATTTATAAACTCTGATTTACTATTGAATACATTTATCTGACCTTTTTGGATATATTTGGCAAACTTTGATCTACTGCTCAATGCTTTATAGTCTAATTATTTTCATTAATTCTTTCTCACACTATACCACTAACTTTCTTTTCTACATTATTTATCATTTTTTTTTCCTTACTCATTACAATATTAAGCATAACAGAAACCTCGTTGGGTCAATCTACCTAGAAGAGTTCTGGACTGGAAAACCTCAAAAAATCAGTATATAACTGCCAACATATCCAAGCCCAACATATGTAAATGTCCCAACTTTCAACCACAAAAGGTATATACCAGCAATACTTTTGAAAAGGATTTGATCCTAAAGCTTCAACACACTCTCGGGGGTTAGACTTTTTGATAAACTGTGGTGTCCATGAATTTCCAAAGACATGTCTATCTTCCTCCAGCTTTGGCTTTATTGTTAGTTATAGATTCTGTAGAAGTCCAAACTCCTAGCTTTGTAGACCTTTGAGTTTGAGCATCCATTTGACCCAAAACAAAGAAAAGAAAAGGAAGTTCTAAGCCCACAAATGACAGAATTTATGATTTGACATCATTTGTTCATGCCTTTATAGTGTTGCTCAGTACACTAATTCATGCTCCCATCATGTGCAGTAGTGTGATTTTTCAAATATACAAGTATAAGAGCATTAGCATCTGTTTTTCTAAAATTTTCTGTCTATTTTACACTAAGAACCCACTTTTTCTATTTTACACAACCACTTCTCAAAAACACCCTTATCAATTTATCTATAATACACCTTATCTTATTTAAATAATTAGTTTTATTCTTTTTTTATTAGTATTTTCATTTAATATTTCTCTTCCTCTCCTCTCACATCTGAAAAGTAATAAAAACATGGTAAACACAAACACACATATCTCAAATCTAATCTTTCTCACCCCTCTCTCATCCAAACCCACAATCTCTTTCTTCTCTCTCAGTTGCCGCCCCTATTTCTTCTTCTTCTTCTTTGATCAGATCACCTCTCCCTCATGGTCAGACAACATCTCCCTCTATTCAAACCCCAAGCCGCCACAAGCATCCATCTCCACAAGCAGTGTCAAGCACAAAAACTCGTTCCAGTCGACCCACAAACACTGACCTCCTTCACAAGCACCGAGACATGTTCTAGTCGACCTCCAAGCACTGACCCACAACCACAATTTCGCAACAATACTCTCTATCTCTATTGGTGTGTTTGTGTGGGGGTGTGTTTGATTTTACATTGACTTTGAGGTCAGATTATTATATATTGTAATGTTGTGGCGGTGGTGGTGGTTGGGTGTGTTGGATTGTGGCAGTGGGTCGAAGGATTGATCGGTTGAAGAGAGAGAGAGAGAGAGAGAGAGAGAAGAAGAGATGCAGTAGAAGAGTGACGAGAGAGAGCATGGAGGTCTGTTGGTGAGAGAAAAAAAACTAATAAAATATTGAAATGCAAAGCTATCGTAACCGTATAAATATACACAGTTACTATAAGGCTCCGCTTGGGAGTTTATAAGGGAAGGAAATGGAATGGAATGGAATGATCATAAGGGAATGGAAAAGAATGGAATGGAATGTATTTAAGTAAGGGAAAAGAATGGAATGGAATAGAATTAAGTAGCCTTAATTGGATGTTTTAAAATAAAGGAATGGAAAGGAATGAAAATGAATGAAATGTAAGTAATCTTGTTTGGGAACAGCATGGAGGAAATGGAATGAAATCATTTTATGACAATATTACTATTAGACCCCTATTTTAAAATAAAGAGTTAAATATATAGGGGTATTTTGGGAGTTTTAGTAAAAAAAATCATTAAATCTAATTTCATTACCTCCCATTCCTCCCAATTTCAGGGGGAATGAAAATTTGAGGTTTTAAGAGAATAGAGATGAATGAGCGTTCCTTCCTACACATTCCATTCCCTCCCACTTAAACTCCCAAACAAGGGAATGGACTTTCCATTCCCTCCATTAAAACTCCCAAACAAGGGAATGAAAGAATATTCTAAAATAATTCTTTTCATTCCATTCCATTCCCTCCTCCCAAGTAAGGCCTAACATTTTTGCATATGAAGAATATTATAGACCCACTGATATGGGTATTTTTTTAGCAAAAATGTGTAAAACTCACCACTTTTTTGTATTTTACATTGAATGGTGTGATTGCTCTTAGTGAAAATCAGGAAAAAATATAAATAGTTGAGGAAGTAATATAAAATAGTTGAGTTCAAACCATAATGCTCCGTTTGGTTGGGAAGATGGAAAATGTAAAGAGGATAAAAAAGTGAGAAGATAAATGATTTTACTTTCCACCATCCATGTTTGGTAGGGAGATAGAAAAATGAAAGAATAGAAAATAATAAAATTTTCATTTGTTTGGTTGAGAAGGAAAATGTGGGCTGTGTAAATTTATTAAAAGGGGTTGGAATATGACAAAAATAATAGTTGGTGGGTAGGGAAAAAAAAGTGGTATTAAATGACAATCAAGTCAATTTGATTTTACTACCCATTTTCACGGTTTCACCTCTAAGTTTTCTCCCTAATTTGGAGAGAAAACAATTTGGTGGGCTCAGATAGAAAACACCTAAATCCTATAATTTTCTCTCCTATTTTTTATTTTTTTATTTTTTATGTTAACCAAATAATGGAAAATTGAGTTTTCCACCCAAAGTTTTTCATCCCTTTTTTTCACCTCAACCAAATGGAGTGAAAGTCCTATATGAAAAAAAAGAAAAAGAAAAACTTTAAAAAATTGAAAAAATAATATAAAATAGTTGAGCTCAAACATTTAAAATATAAGAGTCCTTTGAGATGTTATTTAGGGGTGTACATGGGTCGGGTTGAAAAAAAATCCAACCCAACCCAATTCGTCACAGGGGTCCAACCCAACCAACTTGGATCAAGTTGGACCCATGGGTTGGACTTTTTTTTTTTTTTTTTTTTTAATTGAGCATAAAGCAAATTTATAATAAACCTAAGCATCGCACCAAACCAACAAAAATTATCTTATTAGTGATTCAAAGTTAGTAGGATATCATACAATTCTATCCCAACTCAATTGATAAATAAAAGAACAAATAATAAAATTATATAATATTTTTTAAATATATATTAAATATAGGTAGGTTAGGTAAGGTTAGGCAGATTTTTGAATTTTTTGACCTGCACCCGACCCTACCCTTCATAAAAATTTATTTTGACAATCCAATCCAACCCACCAACTCCCATAAACCAACTCAACCCGGTGGGTTGGATTGGGTTGAGTTGATTTTAGCGAATCAACAAGTTGGTTGCACACCCTTACTATTATTTCTCAAACAGTGAAAGGAATTGATAATTTACAAATTCTCCTACCATACTTTACATGTTTTTAACTAGTTTCTGCAAGTGTAATGAGAGAATTAAAACCACTGGGGGTGGTGGTCTAGTTGTTATTGGGCTTACTCCCTAGTAGTTTGGGGGATGAGGTCCTAAGTTTGAATTCCGAAATGGAAAGCATTTGGAAAAAATCCCACGCCCTCGGCTCAAAGCCCATTAATACCCTTGTGAGGTTGGGATAACAACTATGGCTCATTGGTTCCTCTACTTGCAGTCTCGGACTCAACGAGTAAGATACTACTATAGCAACGTCTAAGTAGAAAAGACATTTTGATCGTCCCTTCCAACCCTTTTTACTCATTAAAAAAAAAAAAAAGGAGTAAAATAAATACTAGGTGTAGGTCCTAAGGCCTGTGGAGGAAAAGTGGAACAGTGGCATTACTGAAAATTTTCGTACATCCTTTTGTCTCTCTTATCCCCATTTTCTTTTTCAAATATTTTTAGAATTGTAGAGTTTGGTGAAACTCACTGCCAAGTCAATATGATTATTATGATGCCATCACGGAAAAAAAATGGATTATTAGTGAAATTAGCACAATTGTGAGTGAAAATCCCATGTAAATATCATACAAAAATTTAAGTAGGATAAAGATTCTTTTATTTAGACGAGTTGGTACCTCCTCAAACACAAAATGTTTGGAGAGTCTTAGAGGGTAGAGGTTCAAGTTGTGGTGAAAATTAGCATAATTGCGAGTAAAAATTCCACCCAACATGATGTTGGGTATCTTGTATGATGTTGGCAACATCATACAAGATATTGGTAGGATCATATAGTTGAATAGTTGATAGTTCTTTTAGTTAGGGGATTGGAAAATGTAACTAGTAATAGTCTAACCATTATTAAAAAGATATATAAAAAATAGAAAGAAATCTTGAATTGGTGATCACTTATCAAAGAAAAAAGTTGGTGCTCGTGTCATTCACTTCAAGCTTAACAAAGAGAGAATTTTATAATTGTGAAGTGTGGGTGTCATCCAGGTTAGTGCTTTCTTAACAAAATGTATATACTTTATATTAATAATAATAACATGAAGAAGGGGGATCCAGCCTGAGATGCATATTGTGGCTTTGAATTGACTGATCAACTCTTAGTCAATGCGAGTCCTGAATGCCCCCCCTTTTAAATTCCACAAGTGAAGCGACTTATTCAATTGGCAACAAAATATATGGCCATAAGTAATTCCAAGAAAAATCAAAGTTCAATTCATTTTCCTTTTTTTATTTATTTATCCATAGCTGCCAATACAGCTAAGAATTCGCAAAGCAAACAGTGACAGCTGATGCCTAGAGAAGCAACCAGAATATTAAAAGCGACAACCATTTAAGAACCATTAGAAAAATTCTATGAACTTGCAGTTTGGGCAATGATGGGTTTTAAACTCAACGCTCAGAGAAAATTCTAATGTCAAAAGCTGGAGAATTTGAATTTGTCATAAGATTTTTAGAGTTGTGTCAAATTGACCAAAACCACAACATTAGGTGAAGAGTGTCGGCAATGATATATGGTCAACTAATTGATGCAGATTTTGGGTCGCTATAATTGGGTTCAAATTTTCTGAATTTTAATACACTCATAATTCCTAAATTCGTTTGAGTGATTCTTGTTTCAGCAAAAAAAAGGCAAAGAAATAAAGACTGATTCATCATTATGTGCAAATTTTCATTAAAAAAGAACTCTTGAGTTTGAGATGTTAAACAATTTCAGCCCATGTTTTGGTCCTTGAGAATATTATTAGGCATGGAAATCTCATGCAATGCCGCGTCTTTTGAAGTCACCTTATTGGCAAAAGTACAAAGCACCTATATTATTATACTTTTATGCTTTCTTGCAAGTCAATTAAAGTTGTAAATTTCGTTTTGTCCTCTCACGTTAGACACGAGGATCATACCCACTTGAGTTGACGCACTCAATAGGTCAATGTTTTTAACAAGAAACACAAGATATGAAAGTGATCTCAAGGATTTGGTCACTACAAAAATTATTTATAAGAATTATGGTTAAATTATTAGATTTATCATTTTTTTAGTAGCTTAAATTTTTAGGAAAATTGATAATTTATTATCATATCAAAACAAAAGATTTTGAATTTGATCTATCTCTACTTTACCTAAATTTGTACATTCTATGGAAAAGTTTGTATATAATTTTTTTGAAGATAGTCAGTACATTTTTTGGGAAATTTTGTACATTTTTAGGAAAAGTGTGTATATTTTGCTTTAAAAACCTATATATTTTGTGGGAAAGTCTACCTTTTGGGAAAATTTTGTATATTTTGTGAATAAGTCTCTACATTTTGTGGGAAAGTTGGTACATTTTATAGGAAAGTTCACATATTTTGCGGGAAAACATGTATATTCTATGAGAAAGTCAGTATATTTTGTTGGAAAGTTTATATATTCTACGGGCAATTCTATAAATTTCGTGGTAAAGTCTGTGAATAATTCTATACATTTTGTAAGAAAGTCTGTATATTGTGCGAATAAGTCTGTACATTTTGTGGGAAAATATGTATATTTTTTGGAAAGTCTTTATATTTTGTGGGAATGTCTATACATTTAACCTAAGTATATTAATCCAATGTATTAGCTTGAATAATATATTTAATAACATTTAAAAAAAGAAATTTATTGTACCGTTTGAAACACCCATTAAATTCTCAGTATGGGCTGGAATTTAATCCAATACATTACAAAAGAATACGAGTATCAATTTAATGGTAATACGGTACATACCATTAGTGCAACTGGTATTGGTATGGTATTAACTTCCTAAGAGCATTATTATTGGTGGTGTTAAAAATACCACCAACTACAAAATTAAAACGGCACTGGTGGAGCCAAAGCCAAAAATTTTGGCTTCTCAACTACAGTGCACATCCAAAGATGGTTGTGCACTGTAGCTCAAAGGTTAAGAAAAAAATTATTTTATATTGCATTCACACTGGTTCGAATAATTTAATATTTTCTTTTCTATTCTTTTTTCTTCGTTCTCCGTTCCTCTATGTCTCTCAATATCCTCTACTATCTCATTTTTCCTCTTCTCTCTTCTTCTCAAAAATTTTTCTTTTTCTTCTCAAATTTTTCTCTGCTATGTGAGGGTCTCTTCTTTTGCTGTGTGGGTGTGGGTATGGTGGGTCATCGGCTTCGTAGATCATGCCATACGTGGGTGTGGGTGATTGAGTTAATGGATGTGGTGGGTGGGTCATGCCGTGGGGTTTGTGTGGTTTTTTACTAATTTGGGATTGTTGGATTTGTGTTGTGGATTTGTGTTTGTGTTATAGGGTTGGATTGGGTTGGGTTTGGGTCATGCCGTAGGGTTGCTGGGTTTTTGACTGATGTGGGGTTGCTAGGTTTGTGTTTGTGGTGGTGGTGCTGCTGTCGTGAGCGCTTGAAGACAGTGAAGAACAAAGAAAAATAATAATAAATAAATAAATTATTTATTGTAGTGAATATAATATTTTATTGTGTTATTTATATTATTTTATTATGTTGAAAGCTAAAATAAAACTATTGATGTTGGGTGTTTTGCAAAGTAAGAAGGTAAAATAGATAAAGTAGTTTTTTGTGGTGTCAAATAGCTAAATTTATGGCTCAACCAATGTGGATCTACCATTTTAAATGGGGCTCCCCCAAACTCCATGTTTGGTTAACTCAAACACGAGCTCAGCTTGTGTCCATTCCTCTAGACCACAATGTATTAATCATTACACAAACACTAGATGTGTCTAAAAATAACCATGTCACTCTCGTCGTCTCGAGTCTTGTCCAATGCTCCAGTAGGCCCAATAAACTGGCTAGAAGCCTTGCTACACAGAGGTAAACAACTTATGAAGAGAATAAATCTCTCAAATTATTATTATACCAAATAACTTCTTTTATTGTCAAAGTAAAAAAAGTAAAATGATCACATTCCTTAAAGAACTATTAACTTTAATTTCTTACTTACTATATCTTGATGAAAAATTGATGCCTTAATCTAACAAAAACATTTGCAGTAATGAGCTTCTGTTCATAAGAGTAACTTTGCCGAAATGGATGCATCCACTGAATTAATGTAAAATATAAGGGAAAAATATAAGAGATAACCATTATCACTAGATCCCCTTAAATTTAAAGTGACATGTAACCCTAGACTGTGGATTAAAATGCAATCGTTATGCTTTCTGTTAATTGTGAATTTGTGATGACAAAACCCATATATGTGCACAGTAACCATTTTTTTTTATAATTAAATAATTAAAGTAAGGAAAATTTGAATCTTGGATATTTCCATTAGAAACACAAAATCATTACTATTTAAGACTAATCAGCAAAAGTATTACACCCATGCACCAACTACGACCACAGAGCCAACTTATACATAATTAATAAACATAATATTATTGTGACACAGGGAGTGCTTCGTTTTCTCATCTGTTAAAAAAATAATAATAAAAATAAGGGGGAATTACAAATTACCCACCTGTGGTTTGCCTCAAATTTAACTTACCCAACCGTGGTTTTATTTTTGACACTTTACCCCCTTTGCTTCACTCCGTTATTACTCCGTAACCCACCTCCCTTTCAGACGTTACTCTAACACATTTTTTATCAAAAACAAAACCCAAAACAGATCAAACACTCCTCTCTCTCCCAAAACACACTCCCATCCACGCGTACAAATTTTAATAAAACAAGATAAACTCTACAAATTATGAGTCGAATACAACTAAGAGTAAAACAAAAAACATAGACCATCTGTATATAGTATATATAACAACTCTGTAGCTAGATCAAGCAAAATTAAAAACAAGACAAGAAATCAAGCCACACAACCCCTCCATGAGAAGATAAGAAATCACAGCTGCAAAATAAGAAAACAAACCCAGTTTTAAGAAACATTAGTATTCAAAGGAAAACAGCAAACTCATCTCTACTGTTACTCTATCACAGACTTCTTCAAAATTCAGACAAACCATTAATTTTCTTCTCTTCTCAAAGATATCTCAAATTGCAAAACCCTAAAACGCCCCTCCCCAATTTCCACTCCCAATGCCCCTGTTTCTTCACTACCTCCAGACACACCCCTTGTCCTCCTCTGTCAATTCACTGCCCCTGCCCATGGTAGATTAGCTGTGGCCCGTGGGTTTGGTGATGTGACAACGGTCTTGGGTTGGTGATTTTATCTTGATAATAAGTGTTGGATGGAGCTCAACTGTGGGTCTGGATCATGGAAGATGGAGGAGAGAAAAGCATAAAGAGAAAGAGAGATTGAAGGATTGGAGAGAGGTGATAAAGAGTTAGATCGAACTACATTTCTTCTCTCTCAAAATTTGCTTCATGGGTTTCGTTTTATTTTTGTAGTTTTGGGTTGTGGATTGATTTGATTTTGGTGGTGGTTGTAGATTAGGGCTTGCAGTGGTTGTGGTTTCCGATGGAGGTTGTGGTGGTTGTGGGTTCCGATGGTGGTTGTGATGGCCCCAGATGGTTCTCGATCTATTATTTGAAGCTCTCTGCCTTGTAGCATCTAAGATCTTAGTTTGGTGAGCACGCGTGGAATGGGGGTGTGTTTTGGGAGAGAGGAGTGTTTGATTTGTTTTGGGTTTTGTTTTTGATAAAAAATGTGTTAGAGTAACGTCTGAAAGGGAGGTGGGTTACGGAGTAGTAACAGAGTGAAGCATAAGTCGGTAAAGTGTCAAAAATGAAACCACGGGTGAGTAAGTTAAATTCGGGTTAAACTATAGATAGGTAATTTGTAATTCCTCCTAAAAATAAACCACCACGGTCACAATCCACCAAAAGCCCACCTTCAATTTAAGATGCATTCAGGCAAATGTTTTAGAGCATCCACATCCGGATCTCATATCCCATCCTATTTTACTATCCCAAAAAGCTAATTTATCACTTATACTATACCATTTTACAATTCACCCAATATCCCATATTTCTTTTTTCATTCTACTTATTAAAATAATATAAATTACACAATAAAATAATATAAAAAATCTCTCTCTTCTCTCTTCATCTCTGTTCTCCGTCTCTCTATTTTTCCCTCTTTCATCCACCCACCACCAACCCAAACCCAGAACAACCACCCACCAATACACGCCTGCAACTTGAAAAAATCCTTGATTTTTTTTCTTCTCTTCACTGCCAATTCAGCCATATTCACAAAGAAAGAAAGAGTAGAGATAAAATTCAACCACCATCCATATCAAACACATACCCAATTCAGCCATACCCCACCTCTTCCTTAAGCCATCGATCACAACAGGAAAAAAAAAAAAAAAAAACCCAGATCGCAACCCAGAAGAACCCAGACCTCTTCCTTTAGGCATTGGTCACAACGAAAAAAAAAAAAAAAAAAACACACACACACACATAGAACTCAGATTGCAACCCAGAAGAACCGGATCGCAACCCACTTCGGCAGCGCTTTTTGACACCAGATTCTCCACTTCGGCGCCTACAAACTCGCGTTCATCGCTGTCCTCCTATTCACCGCGTTTATCGTCACGCTATCCAATGGCATCATCACAGAGAAATCATCTCGTGTCACAAAGAGAACCGGCCACAGCTAAACAAACAATCACCACCACGCCACCACTACCCTTTGCCCAAAAAAACCAAGCAAACACTGAAACCCACCATCAAACCCATCGGAACAAATCCCCCAACCCATCGGAAAAAATAACAACCACCGGACCTAAATCCAACCACCCAATGCCACCCAAATCCGACCCAAACGTCGGAAACCGGAACCAAAAACCCAAAATAAAAAAAAACAAAATAAAACCCACCAAAATATGAAAGCAACCCAACCAACCAAATGCCAGCCACCAAACCCAGAAACCGGCCACCATGTCAACACCACAAAACTCACCAAACACCGATCTCCACATCGGTCTCCACGCCGATCTCCACCACGCCCATCGCAGCCGTGCCACTAGTCTCGCCACCACGCCGATCTAGAAATCCGATCAGGCGTGAGCTCCAATCTGGCTTGGTGATCGACGTGAGCTATGAGAGAGAAGCTTGACAATGCCGAGAGAGAGAGGGGATGAGAAACAGAGAAGGGCAGAGAGAGAAAAGAAAGAGGAAAAATGAGAGATGAGAGAGAAATTGCCGGGTAAAAAGAGCATTAATTTTTTTTTTTTTTTTTATACCATTCAGCTACAGTACCATCTTACATTTGAGATGGTACTGTAGCTAAATCTAAAAAAAAAAATGGCTTTTCCCATATGGCCTTCCAATTGCTGAGCATTTGTTGGGCTTGTATGCCAAATGTATCTAACATTTGGCATATGGAAAGCCCACTGCAGATGCTCTTAGAGCATCAGCAGTGGGCCTGCTATATGCCAAATGCAAGGCACATTTGGCATTCAAACCCAAATACTGCTCAGCAACGAGAATGTCATATGCTAAAAGGCTAAATTTTTTTAAGATATAGCTATAGTACCATCTCAAATGTAAGATGGTACTGTAGTTGAATGGTATAAAAAATAAATAAAAAATAAAAAATTTTAATACTTGAGGTCGTTTTTAACCCAGGAATTTCTCTCTCCTCTCTCATTTTTTCTCATCTTTTCTCTTTCTTCCTTCTCTCTTTCTCATCTGCTCTCTACTCTCTTCAGACCCAAGACTCTCTCCGATAAGTTAGATGCTTCATGGGCATCGGCGTGGAGATCGGATTCATGGAGATCGGCGTGAGGGGAGATCGGATTCGTGGAGATCGGCGTGAGGTGAGATTGGATTCATGGGCATCGGCGTGAAGATCGGACTCGCGGGCATTGGAGGTGAGATCGGATTCGTGGGGTTTGGGTTGCCGCTTTTATGATTTGTGAGGTGAGATCGGATTGTCAGTTTTGTGATTTGTGGCTTGCTGGGTTTTGGTATGGTGGGTGGGTCTCAGGTGGTGTGGTCGTGGGTTTCGTGGGTTGCAAATGGGTGTGGCTGTGGGTTTCAGGTGGGTCTTAGGTGAGGTTTCGTGGGTTGCATATGAGTGTGGCCGTGGGTCTCAGGTGCGTTTGGAATGGGTGACAAAGGGTTCACGGTGGTTGAGATTTTGTGGGTTTTTTTGCCACCAGTGGTGGTGGCTGGCAGTGGCTAGTTGCAGGTTGCTGGGGTTGGTACTCTTTGCCGGGTTTGGTTGCAGGTTGCTGGGGTTGGTTGCTACTCACTGGATATGGTTTTCTTTTTTCTTTTTTTTTTGGTTGGTGGTTCTGATTTGTAGGATGTGGTTTTTGGTGGTTTTGGCAGGACGTTGGAAATAAATAATAAAGAAAGATTAAAAAAATTATATTTTAATAAAATGGTAAAAATAATAGAGTTTTGGGATGTTGGGTGTATTGTAAAATGGTATGGTATAATTGATAAAGTAGCTTTTTGGATGGTAAAATAAGATGAGATAGGAAAACCGGCTCTGGATGCTCTTAAAGTTAACATACAATTTACATATGGTGACTTTGATATCACAAAGACAAATTAGCAGATAGGACAAGAAGCATTTGAGCTATGCCACCATATATTTGATGCATATAAAACATTTTTTTTTAATATAGGTATTTGATGCTTATAGAACTGATTCTATTACATTGTAAAGGAGGTGGATTACTTGTTTCTGAACGGAATTGTTGTGAATTGGCAGAAAACAATGGCGTAACGGCAAATTTTATGATCTTCTCAGGGAGGCTAAGATGTTGAAAGCCAAGTTATACTTTTTCAATCTGTGCGGACACTTTGAATGCATATACTACCTCAGCAATTCAGCGCCCCCACCCCCAAAAAAAATCAATAAATGAAATACCTAGAGAGAAGCCTTGGCCACCTTGCTTGTAGTGATCACTGATCCACATATCACCACAAATTGCCTTCAACATTTGAACTGATCAGGAGAAACACCTTTAGCTTAAGACTAATTCCATGAAGAGAGAGTATGTTTCTCTTATCGTTGTTGGCATCTAAATACTCATATGTCCTGGCCATCACCAGAACTTAAACATTCTGAAAGTTCACAATAAAATCAGTTTCTTCCTTGACCTACCCAAATGCTTTTGATCCAACAATTTGAATTAGGCTACCAGCCATACCATGCTCCTACAAAGTCATTAATAGTTAAGAGCCCTTGCTATGCACTTCTCCAATGATAAATCTGTACAAAGGCAGCTCAAACAGAGCGTCCCCATGCACATCCCCATTCTGCATGACTGACTATTGAATGCATTTTAGGAGTGAAACACATAGCAAGACAAACTTGTTGAGGGACATCTTGGCAACCGCCGCCCCTTCCCCCTCTTTCCCCTTGACCCTCAGATTCTTTGTAGTTTCCAGGAAGAGAAAATGTAAATCTCCCCAGGGCCAGATGGTAAGATTTAGAAATCTACTGGATTTATCTTAAAAAGATACTCCTGTAAGAGACCACGAAAATGGGGTGTCTACAGCTCCTAACCCTCATGTCTCTGAAGTTGACTATATAATCCATGAACTTTTATAAACCACTCTCCATATATATTCTGTTAAGACCATCAGTCCCACTATTGAGATTAACAATGATGTCGGTTAAGAAAAGACCCCAAGAATTACTATCAATTCCTCCACTTTACATGGCCATTGAAAGAACCTCTATGATTTCTTCTTCCTTTCCGGAGTCATAAAGCCCCTTGATCAATACAGAGTAAGTTGAATTGTTCGGCAAACATCCCTTTTCTAACATTTCCTCCAGGATTTTGATCCCCTCCTTTGCATTGCCAACCTTACAAAACCCCTTAATCAACATGTTATAGGTAAAAGCATTAGGAGCACAACCTTTTTCCACCATGTCATCCCACACCCTCCCTGCCTCACACAACTCCCCCCTCTCACACATCCCCGCTATAAGTGTATTATAAGTCAAAACACTCGGAATAGAACCCCTCTCAAATTCATCAAACAACTTCCTTGCTTCCCTTATCTTCCCTTCCTTACAAAGCCAATGTATAAGTGAACTTGATATTGCATTATCAGGCGTAACATTCTTCTTCAAAAGCCTCTTCCACAACGCACATGCATCCTCAACCTTCCCTTCTTCACACAACACATCAACCACCTTACAACAAAGTGTTGAGCTAGGTATGTATCTCTTCTCAAGCATATCATCAAGCAAGTTACGTGCTTCGCCTGACTTCTTATCTTTACAATAAGCCTCAATCATGACACCATAGGTAACCTCATTGGGCTCAACCCCATTCTCCTCCATATCATCCATCAACTTAATTGCATCAACCAACATCCCTAGCTTACAAAACCCATCCATCAAAACCGTATATGTAGTAGCATCAGGCACCCACCCTCTATCAAAAAGCTCACCAAAAACCCTCCTAGCACTACCCATATCGCCCCGCGCAACATACCCACCTAAAACAGTGGTGTAAGTAACCAAATTAGGCACAAACCCCATACCAGGCATTTCATCGAGCACCTGGAGTGCACCCTCCACATCATTCTTTTTACACATTGCCTTAATCAAAATGTTACAAGTAAACACATTGGGCACAACCCCAAATCTAGTTTGACTGTTCTTGAACAAAACATGAACCAAACCATATCGTTTGTTCTGAACCAAAGCGTTCAACAAAGTGTTCAACGACCTGACTGAGCGTTGAACATCGAAGGTATGAATGCGCAGGAAGGTTTTAACGGCGAGGTCAGGTTTAGAAGCGAGACCGTAACTTCGTATAACGTCGACGAAAAGGTTTTCGCCGCATTTGATGTGGGAGTGACGAAGGTCGGAGAGCAAGGACTCGACGGGATTGAATTCTCGGGCTCGACATAGGCGTTGGATAATGGCGTGGTAGGTGTCGTAATTGTGGGAAAAGTCGGGGTGGAATTTGCCGGCGTAGTGGAAGATTTGGAGGGCAAGGTCGAGATTTTGTTGGCGGGTGATCATGGAGACTAGGCGCTTTGGGTAGAGGCGCTGGGGCCAGGGTTTGAGTGGTGGGGTCACAGTGTAGGATTGGAGGAGGAGGTTTGGATCAGCGGTGGAGAAACGACGGAGGTGGGTGGCGGTGGCCGCTAGCTGGGAGTGGCTGTGGCGGAGCATGACTAGTGTTGGATTTGAGGAAGCTGAGAGACAGAGAGAGAGAGAGCTAAAGACAGAGACAGTGAGAGAATATGTTGTTATAATTTGTTAAAAGCTTCAGCTTTACTACTTCTGTTTTGGTTGTGAGGCACGATCATTACTGTCCAAGTTGGAAACTTCTGGTTAGGACTTCGGAGTTTAGGACTACGGAGGGAGCTTAGGCTTCAAAAATCAAAACGAGAGGGGCATTGAAAAGATGCATAGGTATCCGTTTATTTGGAGGAAACTAATAACTTTTAATAAAAAGTGTTCTGAATAAAAGTAAAAGTTAGCTTAAATTGTATAATAGGACATATAAATAGTTAAAAAAAGTAGAGTGAAACTCATAAATATTAGTAAAAATAAACTAAATTGTAAAATAAGTTGGCATAAATAATTTTTGTCAATCACAATTATTAGTTTTCTTCATGTATATTTGATTAGGGTGGAAAGGTGGAAATATGATAAATTTTTTAGAAAAATAAGATAATGAAAAATAGTATTTGTATAAATTTACTAAAAATAAGTTAATAGTTTTTTTTTTACTTAATAGTTTATAAAGAAACAAATTATTAATACTTTGGAAAAGTTAACTTAACATTGAAAAACAGAAGATGAAGAATAAGAAGAAGAATACTTGTTGATGCTGTTGTATACCCTGCGAAGGCATCCCTCGAAGAATTAAGAGCACGTTTGGTAGACTGTAATAGACACTGTAATGTAATAGATATTCTTATGGTATAACTATTCGGTCGTTTGGTTATGTTTTTATTACAATGAATAGTTATTCCTTATGAATAACTATTCTTCAAAATAAGGAATAACTATTCCTTATTAAAAGTACTGAATATCTATTCCTTCACCTTATGTAATAACACTTTAAAAAAATTTCATAAAAAGCCATTAGTTGCCACATCTTCAAAAGAAAAGAAAATAAATTTTCTTTCTTGTTAATTATTAGCTCTATTTTGAACACCCTAAAATAAATGTATTTTAGGAAATTTGACTTAAAAATGATTTAATTACACATTCTTTTTATACTCTACTAAATTGCGGATGCATATTCAAGATTCTATTCCTAAATGGTCACCAAACTAATGAATAGTAATATTTATTACATTCCAATTTAATGTATTTCTTGTAATACTTATTTCTATTTCCATGTAATAATCATTACAGTGTACCAAACGTGCCCTAAGAGTATTTGCTATGATATGTCTGCTTTGCTATCACAAGTCTCAATCTACTTTGTTTCTTGGGTTTCTAGAGCGGCAAATGGTGCAACTCATGACTTGACCAAATGGTCTTTAAAGAACAATGTGTATGGTCATTTTTTTATGGCTTGTGGCTCTCCTTGTTTTGAAGAATTGTAATCAGGGAGGATTCTATCTTCCCCTCTTTGTATCTTTCTTGTTTAGTAATAAAATCTATTCGGTTTATCAAAAAAAAAGAAGAAGAAGAAGAAGAAAGTGAAACTAATGTGGAAGGAGGAGAGGGGTAGATGGGTAAATTTTCATCCAAGTCATTTCTTTCACTTTCATTTTCTCCTCGATTACAAAATACACCACCAAAATCACCCCTTGACCCAAAAAAAACCCCACTATTCAAAATCTCCCATATTTTCCCCTCCCCTTCTCTTTCTCCCCAAAAATCACTCAACCAAACAGGGTGTAAAAGAAAATTTTACCTATAACTTGCTACGTGACTATTTAAAAGATCATTTATGTGTACTTTTAGTTACATGATTTTTTTAACAAGTCATATGAACTTTTTAAATAATAAATGTTAAATGACCAAGTACTGGATTGGAGAGGATTCCTCCTGTTCTCCAAACTGATTTAAAGGAAAACCTTGTCCAAACTAAAAACTATTCCCAACTAATTTTTGTGGTAACTTAGAGCATCTCTAGCAGTTTAGCTAAATTTTCACAATGTTTGGAGAGCAAACAGTTTTACTTACCTATTTTTTCAAATACATTTTCCAACAGACTCTCTAACCATTCTCTATTACACTTAAATATTATTTTTTCATCATTTCTTTAATATTATTATTATTATTATTTATTCTAAATGTGCATAGAAAAAGAGAGAGAGGTTGAATATTTTAGTCATAAGAATTCATTTGAAGAGCAATAATAACTCTTAATGTGTGGAGAGTACTGTAGCTTATCTACTCTATTTTTTACAATTTGGAGAGGTTGTTGGAGCTAATTTTAGTGGGTTTGCTCTCCAAACATAGTTTTAGAAAGGCTATTGGAGATGCCCTTATAAGGTTTACCAAAACTGATTTAAAGAAAAACCTGTGGGTTCCAGTTAGCTCAGTTGGTAAAGTCTTTGATGGTTGGATAAGAGACCCGGGGTTTAATCCTCGCCTACACCAAAAACTTATTGGTGTTTTGACCTAATGATAAAGAGCTATCATCAAGAGCGGACGCTATAGGCTGAAACTCTAAAAAAAAAAAAAAAATTTAAAGGAAAACCTTGTCCAAACTGAAAACTATTCCCAACTAATTTTTGTGGTAACTCATAAGGTTTTCCATTGTTTAGATTTTTTAAAAATAAATAAATTTTGGTATACATCTAATTCAACACCCAATTTCACAATATTTGGAGTAGTCAATTGTGAGTAGTGGACACTTTTTGTCCACCACTTTTTTCATGGACCCAACACTTTTCTCCATAACTTACGATTGACTATTTTAGCAAGTTATAAAATTGGGTGTATCTATAGTATTGTCAAAAGAAAAATAATAATAGAGAGAAGACCTTTGAATAGGACTCACTTCGATAGGGGATTCAAAGTTTCTTCCAAAAGTTGCTACATGAAACAATATCCTTCTAACATCTGGTCACATAGAGTGCAAACCAACTACAAATGCAAAGTGGGTGGGGGATCGGCTGAAGGAGTTGTTCTGCTATCACACCATTAATAAAGGGGAATACCAACTATGAAAATACTTTATTGGTATAAAGTATTTGCTTTGTAAACACAAACGTCATTTAACACTGCTTGAGAATTCCCTTATATCTCTTGCTTCATTCTCCAATTCTAATTGTTATTTATCTACCATTGGCTAGCTAGACACTCTTTTGCACAAATAATTACCATAATGCAGCTTCTATAATACATGTGTGTTGATGCCCATTTTTGACAAAAGGGCCCAGTGGCAAAAGAAGCCCAACAATATGAAAAAGATGGGGAGAGAAAATAGTAAAGTAAAGACCATCAGGCCAAAATGGCAGGAATACTGGTCAACAGGCTCACAAAAATAATAAGTGGTCAGGAAGAAGCAAATGGGCCAAGGAAGCCCAAAGAATGAAGGTAGTAAACCCATGATAATTATAAGAGATGGAGAAAAAGTAAAATGGGTCGGGGAAGCCCAAGAAAGGAATTAGTAAATTCATAGGGTTGGCATAAAGGCCAATAAACCTAAAAGGTAAGGATATGGTAATTGGGTCAAGGAAGCCCAAAAGATTTAGCAAAAACCCATGGGAGTGAAAGAGGTAAGGAAGAAGAAAATGGGCCGAGGAAGCCCGAAGAATGAAATGGGACGAGGATGCCCAAGGAAAGAGATGGACCGAGGAATCCCAAGGCAGTAAAGCCCAATAGAAGAAAGACTGTAAGAAACGGATTTGCAGGAGCTTCAACCCGTAAGCCTAGAGGTAACAACAAGGTAAAATGATAAGTGATATCATAGCAGGAATAGTGCAGTGGCATGGCAGGTGCACTAGCCAGCCCACGGACATGGGACAAAAGGGAACATGGGTCAGGTAAAAAGGAGAGGGCCTACACCCAAACCATGCCCAATTCAAAGAGGAGATGGAATGCAGAGAATGAAAGCCCAAAGGCCCATGTATCATTCACGCCGCAAGAGTTAAACGAATACCAGAATGTGCAGCAGAATCAGGCAAACGTGAAGGCAATGGCAAATTCTTGAAGGCCAGAAAAGTACTGGATTCAGACGGAAGTGGAGCATGCACACTAGGCTTAGGCACCACCTACCTATACCCAATCAATACAGGGGAGGTGGGCCACGGGTTAGAGGTATGAAAGGGTATGGTTTCGTGGTGGGGAGAAGGAGGAGCCTATTTTGGGGTTCCCGCTCAAACTCTTTTAGGGAAAAATGTCCTGCTGGGATGGCATCTCACCCAAAAGAAGTAAACATGAGCTGGAACCACTAGATGCATGCCATAGAGTTAGGTAAGGGAGAGATTTAACCCTTATTTGGATGAGAGTATTAAGTGAGGTAAGAGACAAAACAAAACCACTTTTGTCTGGGAATGAGGCATGGTGTAGCAAACACAGTGTAATGGTGGTAGCTGAGTAGCCAACAGGCAGTCTTGGAAGGGTGCCCATAATGAGCCAAAAGCAGTTGAAGGGTAAAAATGGTAAATCCTGTTTCGGCAGACAGTATAAAATGCCATAGTCGTGAACAGTGAAAAGGGGGGACATGGGAAGAAGGAGGAACAACGGTAAAAAAAAAAAAAGAAAAAAAAAAGAAAGAAAGAAAGAGAGAGAGATAGAAAGAAAGAAAAGAAAAGAGAGAAAACAAAGAAGTAGAAAAGAAAAGGAAAAATACAGAAATCCCAAAGAAAGGAAAGTGCCAGGAATAGAGACATGTATCAATAGCCTACCCATTTCTCTCCCTCTCAATAGACCCACTCTTTGATAAGCTAAGAACTCAAGCTTCAGCCATCTAGGTCCTTTTTCCAAAGTGTGTAATCTCTACAGTAGGAATTCCCTCTAAGGTTACCCACATTGGAGATCGGCTCCCTTTTAGGCTTGTGTTCGCTGAACAACTAAGCCAATTTCTTTGGCAGACGAATTCGATTTTTGTTGATAAATGACTAACTCGTTATCCTATTGATAGACTGTTTTCCGTAATCTTGTTATTCGTGATTATATTGCTCTACTCTCCATTGTCGTGTTATATATGTATTATTGTTAATTGGTAGAAATGTTTTAGTTATCTTGCTACACAGTGCCTTCTGTTGTAACATCTGTAACAGTCATTCCTGCCGTGAGCACGTGGTAAATCTAAGGCTTCTACCAGGGCATGTCTATGTGGGGATGGCCCAAGTTGTGCACAAGTTGGCCTAAGGTGTGTTTCAGTTAGGCTAGTCCCAACTCTCCTACCTCAGAATCACGAGTCGTAGTACAGCAAGAGAAATCGAGCCCAAAACACAAAAAAGGCCCACCACAATGTGTAGCCAAGAAAAGCTATTAGAATGAAGCAAATGACTTAAAGGAGTAAGGAATTTTCAAACGGTGTTAAGTTTCATTTGTTCCTAGGGATCAAATTGAATGTTTTTTTAAAATTCTTGGTGGTACTTGATACTATCCAAACCTCAAGGGTGGATTTTATATTCTACCCACATACACAAAAAAAAAAAAAAAAAAAAAAAAAAAATTCTAATGCCAACCAACCCT
The DNA here is from genome assembly GCA_032727855.1 of Quercus ilex subsp. ballota. Lineage (NCBI taxonomy): Eukaryota > Viridiplantae > Streptophyta > Magnoliopsida > Fagales > Fagaceae > Quercus > Quercus ilex. The sequence continues at coordinate 50,479,966 of CM064915.1, forward strand.
AAATGGTCTACCATTTGATTATAATTAGATGGGTGAAAGAAAGGTTAAAAGAGATGGCTACATATATAAGGTTATGTCTTTTTCTGAAGAGAAATTCACTTCTCATAGACTTTTGAAGTTTGTCAATTTCTCATTTAGTCACCATTGTCTTTAATTGGCTTTTTATCGTAGGTGTTATTATTTGGTCTTTGATTTACTTTTGGTATATAATTTCATTATTGGCTTTTTAAATCATTTTTTAACTTTGATGACAGTGAATGCTCACTTTGCTTTCATCTTACTTTTGGTATTCCATATCATTGTTGGTTGTTTGAATCACTTTGGATATTTATTTGCTTTCTGATGGTGAATGCACACCTTGCATTTTGGACTCTACTAGATTCCTTTTTCTTTTATCTTAAGAATGAAAATAAATTCACTTTAGATACTTCTTTGTTTTATTCATGCTACATACAAACCTTATTTTGCATTTTGGATTTTGTTGGACACACTTTGGATTTTGTTGGATACACTTTGCATACACATTCCTTGATTACAAATGAGAAACATTTGAAAGTTTGCACTGGATGTACACCTTCAAGTACTGAAAACATGATTAACAAATTAATATGGTTCCTAATCTTCCAAAAGTACACAAAATTGAAATTGATATGCAACCAAAGAGATAATCCCAATGCTGTCAATTGCATAATTTCTACCCTCCCCTCTTTTTTGTGGAGATGGAGAAAATTAAAGGGGAAAAGAGAGGGGGACTGCCCCCGGGGGGGGCGGGGGGAGCTAACTAGTAACAAAGAATATGTATAGTAACCACCTAATCAAGCAATATGTCTGCGTGAAATATTACCATTCATAAGCCCTTTAAGACCAGTTTTAAGCTCTTCAATTCCTTCCTCCAAAACAGCACAGACAGGAAATATAGGAAAACTTGGTACCCTTCTTTTTAATTCTTCATACGCTTCTTCAGCCCCTTTCTCATCAATTTTATTTGCCACTATTAAGGATGGTCGATCAAATAAACCTTTTTGATAGTACTCAAGCTCTAAAATTAAATCTTTAAGTTGTTCCCAGAACTTTTGTACATTCTATATGGCGCAGGAATGCATGACCAAGTCCACGATTCTCATGGGCACCCTTTTTTAGTCCTAGAACATTAGCCACCGTAATTGATATGTCATCATAGTTCAGATTCCCTAAATTTGGCCTAAGAGTTGTGAAGGCATAGTGCCTTACTGCGGGTTTAGCCCTCGATATAGCACCTAGTAAAGTACTTTTACTAGCATTAGGCATCCCCACAAGGCTCACATCAGCAATGATCTTGAGTTCCAGTACAAGAATAGATTCAGAACCACATAAATTGGGATTATTGCCAATACCGCCTTGCCCTCCTCGAGCAACTATAATTTGTTGTCCTTTTTCAGTTAATTCTGCAACATTGTATAACATTTGTTCTTTTTCTTCCATCTCTTCTTTCTTTACTGTCTGTTTTGTACACATTTTGGATGTATTATAGGAAGAAGAAAATTGAGAAAGAGTATCAGCTGATGAACATAGAGTGTTTTGCTTTATGCCTGTTGATATCTCCACATTTCCTTCAGTTCGAGTTGTTGAGCAACCATTAGTTGGCACTATCCCAACTTCTACTGCCACTTTTGGGTTACTATAGGAAGAACCTTGATCAGGTTCAGATATGTTGTCAACAAGTGTACCAGGAATCTCCCATGGATCCAACTCTTTCAAATAATACTTTTCAACAACAGAAGGAATTTCACCCTCGATGAGATGTACCACAGTGCCAACAGGTACAAAGAGAACCTAGCAACAAAATACTTTTTGAATGACTCACTGAATTCTAGTTTAGTTAAGTGACAACTTATAGCAAGCATGGATATTTTTACAAGTAAACTAAACAGTTTTAGAATGATAACCCTATCTTCCCCTTTGGTTCCAATCAGATTCTTTGAGGCTCCTTGTCCCCCTTTGCCTGCAGCCTACAGGACACCATAACTATCACTTAATTTTGTCACAGCTGCACCATCAAACTATATTATGTTCGGTAAAATTGGAAAGGGATAGTTACATACAACATGATATCGCAAACCACTGAAGTCCCAAACTGTGGGGGAACATTAAATCACATCCCCACCTTTTCCACCATTCTCACCTACATTAGAAACGAAGACAGACAAAACAAGTAGAAATATCATATATTAGCAGTTCACAACAAAAGTCACTACATCAACCTTCCTTGTTTTGAATTTGTATTCAAGGTGGAATCTATCTTCCCCCCTTTGTAATTTTCTTGTTTAGTAATAAAATCTTTCTAGTTCATTTTTAAAAAAAAAAAGTCACTACATCAACCGCTACTTAATTTTTTTTTGAGATAATTTCAATCTATGGAGTCCGTTCTTAATGATTGCTCTTTATCATCAGATCAAGACACTAATTAATTTTTGATGTAGGTGGAAAATGAACCCAGATCTTTTATTCAACCACAAAAGACTTTACCAGTCGAGCTAATTGAAACTCACAACCTTACTCCTTCATTTTTCCTTGAAGCTAGAAACCTTAAAAGAATAATATCCATATAATGGAATTGGTGAGAAAAATATATATTCATTCTAAGAGCAATTACATGATCTAAATGCACCTAAAACAGTTATTAAAAAAAGAGCACATCAATTCAAGGAACTTCATCAAACATTCACCACAAGGTGCTACCCAAACTCCATAATGCATATACTCTCATTTTAATTTTTAACCACAATCACTGCCAGGCTGCCAGCCTTCAATGTGTCATGCATTTCACTATGATTAATAGCAACAAAAAAAGTCACTTGAATGCAAAATCACCTTTGAAAGTAGTATCCAAGCAAAAAAACTCTTTTAGTTGCTTACTCTTTATTTTCTGGACTTTCAATTTAACTGTTCAAATGTTATGGTTAGTACTAGAAAGTTGTCTTCATAATTTTTCTACTTAGTACCAGAAAACTCAGATAATCAAGCTAACTAGAAACTGCAGTCCAAAAACCCACAATCAAGTCTCCAAATCCCTTGCAACCACAAAGACAAAGAGAGAAGAGAAATAAGAGTCCATCGCTGCAGTCACCTCCGTGAGCTGCCGCTTTGACTGGTTGTCCCCACCGTCACCTCTGTTCCCCGCCGCCACAATCTCACCAGCACCCCTCAATCTAATCTCATTAACAGTAACTGGCCTTTTTGTTTTAAAATTAAAACCCCTCAATCTGATCCATATGACCTCACATGATACATATCCTGTGCCCGACCCATTTACCCCTTACCCACATCTTTTTGCCTCAACCCGTCAGCCCAATTTCCAAACAAAACCAAGCCTAAGCCTATTGTTTGACAGCCCAGTACTATACCGAACCATAAAACCTTGCCTGACCCAACAAAAAAAAAAATCAGTCCATCAAGCCTCACTCAATGATGACAAATCCAGAACAGTCAAGTAGAAAATTTGGTCACCACTTCAGGCTCCATGTTAGTTACCACCTGTTGAAGCACTATTTTAGAGAATCATGGTAATTTTCAGATACACCTTATTTTTCCGGTCATGAAGATCAAAATTCATGGATTCTTGTATATTGGTTAAAGGAGATGGAGCAATTCTTTGAGCAAGCAAATTTTGCAGATAACATAAGAGACATGTTAGGTACGCAGAGTTGAAGTTAAGAGATGGAGCACGATATTTTTGGGAGGATCTCAAATATATGCGATTTATAAAATATGACCCACCCATTGCTGCATCGAAGTGATAGTATGAGGAAATGGAATAGCCAGTCAATTGCATGCTTTGAAGAAAATACGATGAATTCTCGTACCATTTCATGTCCTCAACAGTCTACCTTACGTCAAGACTTTAAAAAATTAAAGGAATTATCTAAAAAGCTCAAGAAAGGTGTTCAAAACTTTTTGGGCCAAAATCCCCCCAACCAAACAATCTCACTAAAATCTCCCCTATTTTCCTATTTCCCTTTTCCATTCTCCTAAAATCACCCAACTAAATGGGGCCTAAAGGAAAAATATTACCTCCAACCCACTATGTGATATTTAAAAAGATCATCCATGTGTGCTTTAGCTCACGTGATTTTTTAAATGAGTCAAGTGAATTTTTAAAGAGTTGTGTTAACGGGCACCTTACAGTACACCAAAAAAGAAAGTTAAAACAATAACAAATATATTAAGTTGTCAAAGTTGATACTTTAAAGACAAATAACATTCACTTGATACTTTAGGGACTACAGCATTGGTAGATAAATATTAGAGACTAACAATGTAATATCAGCGTGGATCAGATTTTAGGTTTGAATTTCTTCAAGATTATTTAAGTTAAATTAGTATTTATTGAATCCCTTATAAAAATTTAGGTAAATTCATTAAAAAAAAAAGTAGGAAGAAGCGTTTTAGTACAATGACATAATATTGAAAATGATAATGTGAATATTCACCAACATAATATTGTTGAAATGTAAATGTAAAACCAAAAAAAAAAAAGACAAGAAGCGTCAAAATTAACAAACATAATATTGTCATAGTTTTTCTCTTTTACAAGCTCAAGAGTTTATGCCTAACATTTTAAAGAAAATATTGGATTAATCCCATTTCACTTGAAGTGCATTTTTTTTTTTCACACCATTTGAGGAAGTACAATTATCTTTCTTCGGACATGTTGAGATGTTATGGCAACACGCTTATAAAGGCCACAAGACTTTTTTTTCTTTCCTAATTCTATTCCACCTTTCATTTGTTTTTTCTTTGGGCAACCTTTTGTCTTTGAGAGTAGAGGACAATTAATGAAGCAATCTCCATCAATCATATCATTAACATTAGCATCAACCATATTTTCCTTGTCTACTAAATTTTCATCATCCACCATTAGCAATTTTTTTTTCACTTAATGATGCTTCACGACACCAACGTGGTGGTAAATACAAGGATGGAATTTGGTAACAATCTTTATGAAGGAATACACTAAGTACGTGACGACAAAGTTTACTTGAAAATTCAAAATTCTTGCAACTACAATATGTCATCTTACCATCCCATAATACTTTGTACCTTTGACTAGTTTCATCTTTATAATATTATAACACAAATTTAATACCATTTTCTTGAAGCACCGAATATTTTGTTGCTCTCCCAAACTCCTCTTGAAAAATCTTGAAAGTATAGGGTGTCAAAACACTATGTGCTTGGTCTTCTAATGGTGACATTGATCTTAAAGAAGAACCTCTATATGTCTCCAACATCATATCATATGATTGTGTTTGCTCAATATCTTCAATGGCAAGATCAACCTAAAATTACAAATAGTAAAATAAATTAAAAACTTTTGTATGACACATGAAGACTACAAATATTATCAAATAAAAAAAACTATACAACAAAAGAAATCAGTGGTAAATAATGACTTACTTGTTTGATGAGCTGGATCAAGTTTGTGTGAGAACTAACAAACCTTTTAATAAATGCATTTATACTTTCTAATCTTCTGGTTGTTGTCATTCCACCAAAAAAATGCCTACGAATGTGACATGGTACCCAAAAGTGCTTGATTTGATATAAACCAATTACATGTTTGTAAGAGAATGTGTCATATTTTATCATAACTTGAAGCCATTGATTGTCAAACTCTTCACATGACTCTAACTTGTATAACTTATAGAAGTCTATGCACCAATTTGAATATTGATTACAAATAATTGATATAAACCAACCGCTAAATTTAGCAGTAATATGTCATATACAAAAGACATACTTTGTAGTCGGCAATTCTTTTAATATTGCCTCTGTAATCCATGAATCTTAGTCCATCAAAATTGCCTTGGGTTGATTCTCTATTAAGCATGCAAAAGTTTGCTAATCAAATACAACTTTACTAAAGCATGAAAATGTTTCAAAGGATATACGTTATTATTCTACTAATTAATCAAATAAAATTTAAAAAATAATTGTACAAATTTATAAGACAGAATGTACATTCATTAACCATCGAAAGACACTTGTTGTTTCATTTTGAAGAAGTGTTCAACCAAAGAGAATTGTCTTTCCATGATTATTGACACCAACAAAAATACCAAAAAGCATAGTATCAAATACAACCACATCTCCATATTTTTGGTACCAATCAAAACAATGAGTAGTTGACCAAAAAATATGCTCCAATCTATTTTCTTCATTGGTTGTAAATGCATATTGAAATCTAGAGTTCTCTTCCTTAGCAACTTTGCAAAAGTGTAGGAGATCCATGACATCATTCTTTGCATTCTTCCTCCTCATTTTCGCATAAAGATTACGAATATCCATTTGAAAAAATGGAAGTTGTCCATGTTTCAAATGTCTCTCAAGTTCCATAACACACATTACCTCTCTAATTGAAAGTCCAGCTTCTTTCAATAAGAAAATGTGTTTTTCAACATCTATAATGATAACTCGATTGGTTGGAAGAAATCGCACTTCCAAAGGGGAGAACAAATTATGATTGTGGTCTACAACAAGCTTAGTGACATGCCATTCTCAAGGAAAAATATCAAATGACTTTCGCAAAATGATACTTAAATGAGCTTTACATCCACATTTTAAAGACTTCCTATTTCGTTGCTCCTTAGATAAATTCACTATTTTTAGTGGTTGTTTACCTTATCGATGACAAAAAATATCACATCTTACTATTTCTCATTTTTTTTTCTCAGTACGACCTTTTCGAATTGTAAAATCATATCGATTTGCATAAATTTTATAGAAAATGAAAGCTACTTCTTCACTAGGAAAACATTGACCAACAAAAGGCTCAAACTTCTTTTCTATTGAATTTATATCTTTATGTTCTTCAATAACTCCCATTTCATCTATTGGACATTCATTCCAATCAATTATTTCATCTCCATAAGTATTATTATTTTTTTCATCATTTGGAAGCTCATTTAATTCAACACAATTCTTTGAAACACTTCTATGAACCTCACTTGCAATCAAATCATCATCAGCTTGTGCTATATTAAAACAAAATTAAAAAAAAAAAACAATAAACATCATATTATATGATATATGAATTATATATTACAAATAAAATGAAAATAATAATACATTCTTGAGACAATTCATTTAAGTCGAAACAATTCATCAGAACAAATTGATGAGTCTCACTTGTATCTACATTGTCATCCATTGATACTATATTAAAACAAGAGTTTAAAATATAAACATCATATTCTATGATAAATGAAATGTAAATTTACAAATAAAATAAAATTATAACACCTTCTTGAAGGGTTTCATTTAAGTCAAAACAATTTTTTGGAGTAAAGTAGTGAGTTTCACTTGCAACTACATTCCCATCCATTGGTGCTATAATACATGTATTAGGAAAAAAAAGATTAACATCATATTAATTTGGTGCTATATTAAAACCAAAGTTTAAAAATATTCTATGATAAACGAAATGTAAATCACAAATAAAATAAAATGATAATACATTCTTGAAGTGGTTCATTTAAGTCAAAACAATCTTTTGGAGCAAAATATTGAGTCTCACTTGCAACTACATTCTCGTCCATTAGTGCTACAAAATACATGTATCAAAAATAAAAAATTAACATCATATTAATTTAACCTATTTTTAAAAATTAACTACGAATCAAATAAAATACAATAGTGGTACCTTGTTTAATTATTCCTCAATCCTTCATTGACATTTCTTCATCCCTTCTTCTCTTTGATATTGGTAAAGGGGAAAAAATTGAATTTGATATTGGTAAAGTGAAAGAAAGTGGATGGTAAAATATTGGTAAAATAAGATTTGATTGGAAATAAAAAGTAAAATAGAGGGAAATGTGTTAAAAGGTTAATTTTGTCCAAAGAAGAAAAAGTATCCCTACTAGCTGCATCTTCTTTAAGAGGGCAAATTTGTCCAAATTTTTCTTGCCAACCGTGTGGTACTTTTTCTCCTATTTACTCAATTTTTTATTGATGTGGGACCCACATTGGCAAACCTTAACAAGCACCATACAATGCTTGTAAACATTTACCAGTTTTAAATGATAAATACGAACAATCTTATAAATCATCAAGTAGTGGGTTGGAGAAGATTCCTCCAAACTTCGTTTAAAGGAAAACCTTGCCCAAATTGGAAACTATTCTCAACTATTTTTTGTGGTCATTCGTACTTTTCCATTGTTTTGAGTTTTTTCCCTTCGAGGGGGAAAAAAAGAATAAATTTAGGTACACATACAATTCAACACCCAATTTGACATCGTTTGGAGAAGTCAATCGGGAGTGGTGGACACTTTCTACCTATCAATTTTTTCAAGGACCCAACACTTTTCTCTATAACTTACAATTGATTACTTCAGTAAGTTATGAAATTGGGGATTTTTTTTTGAAAATAACTATAAAACTCAAACTATTTTATTAGTTAGGCAAAACTCGAGTGTGAAACACTCGATTTTCAAGTGCAATTTCAAAGGGCAAAATCGAGTCTAACAGACTTGATTTGTTAGATACAAAAATAGTTTCAAACCTTGCCTTACTAATAAAATAGTTTGAGGGATTTGATTATTTTTTTTAAAAATCCTGAAATTGGGTGTGTTTAGTATGTTTGAAATAAAAATAATAGTAGAGGGAAGACCTTAGAGAATGACTCACTTCGATAGGGGATTTAGAGTTTCTTCTAAAAATTGCTACAGGAAAATGTATCCTTCTAACTCTCAGTCACACGGAGTGCGAACCAAATGCAAATGCAAAATGGGTGAGGGGCTAGTTGAAGGAGCTATTCTATTGTTGCACCATTAATAAGGGAAAAACCAACTGTGAAAATACTTTATTGGTATAAAGTAGTTGCTTCTTATGCATAAAAGTCATTTAACACCATTTGAAAATTCCCCTTTTTCTCTTGTTTCATTCTCCATCTCAAATTGCTATATATCTACCATTGGCTAGCTAGACACTCTCTTGCATATAATTACCGTAATGTAATTACTATGAGACATGCACAATCAAGATAAGCTATTAGAAGGAAGTAGATGACTTAGAATGGCAGGGAACTTTCAAATGGTGTTAAGTTTCGTTTGTGCTTAGGGATCAAATTGAATAATTTTTTAGAGTAGTACTTGGTATTATCCAAACCTCAAGCGTGGTTTTTATATTTTTACCCATGCCAAAAAAAAAACCCCAACCCCAAATGTCCATTCTACCATTTGAAACTTCTAGTATTATAATCAAATTGGTGGAAGAAAGGTTAAAAGAGACAGCTAAAGATAAGGTGATATCTTTTTGTAAAGAGAAATTCACTTCTCATAGACTTTTGAAGTTTGTCAATTTCTCATTTAGTCACTATTTTCTTTGACCGGCTTATTCTCTTACATGTTATTATTTGGTCTTTGATTGGTTTATGGTCTCCAATTTCATTATTGGCTTTTTAAGTCACTTTTGAATTTTGATGACAGTGAATGCTCATTTACTTTGCATCTTGCTTTTCGTCTTTTATATCATTGTTGGTTATTTGAATCACTTTGGACGCTTTTTTACTTTCTGATGAAGGATGCATACCTTACATTTTGGACTCTACTAGATTTCTTTTACTTTTTTTCTTAAGAATGAAAATAAATTCAATTTTGATACTCTTTTTCTTTTCATGCTAAATGCACAACTTTTTTTGCACTTTGGATTTTGTTGGATCCATTTTGGATACTTTGAAGTTTGTTAGATACACTTTACATACTTTAGATTTTGTTGGATGCATATTCCTTGGTTACAAATAAGAAACAATTGAAAGTTTGTACTAGATGTTTAATATAACTATATATTATTATTATTATTATTTTTAGTTTTTTGGAAATATTTTGTGGGAACTACTCTTTCAAAATTAGGTCTTGCAGGATGAGGCTTAAGAATGAGAGAGTGCAGGTCTTATAAAAACATTCATTTTCCAAATATGTTAAGTTAATATCCAAAAAATAAAAACGCATTGATATATAAGAATAAACTTAAAGAATCATTATCAAAGTTATTTGATATTAACGATGAGAGGAAAGTGGAAACATAAAGAAAGTTGCATCTATCTTTAGAGTTTTCCACAAATTTCCTAGCTAGAAAATAAAAATAATTTTTTTTGAATTAATTGTCCACTTAAAAGCAAAAGAGTAAAGCACAACATTAACAAATCTAAAGTATCCAAAGTGCATTAAGCAAAACCTAAAAATGCAAAATAAGGTGTGCATTTGAGGCTAGAAAAGTAATAGAGCATCCAAAGTGAATTTATTTTTGGCAAATGTTAACAAGCACCACATAGGTGATTGTTGAGGTTGTACAAAAGTGGGTCCTATTTAATAAAAAAATTAAATAAAAAAAATGATATAAAACTAATCCTTTTGGTTATTTTAATATTTTTTTTCTCTTTACAAAGTTGGCCTCATACTGAAAAAGATGACATAAAATTGTAGAGAGAAGGACAAAAAATCGTACCAAAAAAAGTCAAAAGTTGTTAACCGGAACCTTATTGTGCCCCCGTTAACACAACGCTTTATTTTTATTCCAAAGACAAAAGCAAAAGTAAGATAGCAAAGTCTAAATGCACGATGTGTACTATTTACCAACATTCTATGGTACACATCTATTTTTTGTTTTGTATGTACCGTATACAGGTAATCTCAACGAAGATAGAATATTGCTTAATGAATATATTAAGAAATAATTTATGTAGGAATGGTAAAAAAATATTGGGTAAGAAAAAAATTTAATTTTTTTTTTTTACAAAGGAAATTATAGTAGACTTTATTGATTGAAAATCACTATATACAATGGGGAAGAGAAACAAGGGGGCATTGTTCTAAGCAAATAAAAACTTTTTCATTCACTTTTGCAATATTAACCAGAGCTAAAGTAACACAATTACCGTTTAAATAAACACTAACAAAAGAAAAAGACAAAAAATACAAAAACTTAAAAAATAATGGAAATATTAGTATTGTACAAACAAAGCAATGGATTATAAATCGCCGGGTGTCATGCTATTTTGATCAACTTCCAATGTCTGATTGATCTATCACAAAAATATGAAACTTTATTGTGAATTTCAGTTAACTCGACTAATAAGATTTTTTATCGACAAATTATAAGCCTGAAATTCGAATCCACATACATTTAAATACTGTTATTCATCCACACAAGGAATTTCAGCATACGATTGTATTCATACTGTTATTCATCCATATTATTCATCCCACTTACATTTAAATACTGTTATTCATCCACACATGGAATTTCAGCATATTATTGTATTCAAGGTGGGGTGAATAATACTTGCAGCTCTTTCTTTTCGTTCAAGGTCTGCAATCTTACACTGTTTATGATTGTATTCATACGGCAAAGGAAGGTAAGCTATCATGAACCAAATTCCTTACCTTCACCTTTGTAGCCCCACTAAGCTTTTGAACCCTCTTAGCAATCCCAAACAACTGATCTTCTTCCATCTTTGTTGCTGATGAGACCAACACCACTTGTGTCCCGCTCAACTCATCATGAATCCTCTCAAATTCCTCCAACACCTCTTTCACAATTCCAACCTTGTTTTTCTGAATCAACATCTTTATCAAGCTCACCAAATGCCTATTGAATCTCCCCTTCTTGACCACTTCTCCAATAACTTGTCCCTTATCCTTCTCACTCATAAACTGGTCATCCAAGAATGCTTGAACTTGCTCATTTCTGAGAATCTTCGAGAACCTTTGGACGTCTTTTCCAAGTGTGTTAAGGGAATTGTTGCATTGAGCTGTGGCTACCAGTGCGGCAGCATAACCACTGGCTGGTTCTCGGTAAAGGGTTGGAGAATTTGGAGTAAAAGATGAGGGTTGAGAGTGGGAGAGGAATGAGGGAGTGAAGGTCTTGTGGGGGAGAGTTATGGTTTTGTTGGTGGTTTTGGTGGTAGAGGAAAGGTGGGTTTGTGGGGAAAGGTGGGAATATTGGGGTGCCTGAGGAGTTGACTTGAAGAAACATAGTTCACGAGAAGTTGGATATGGGGTTGGAACTTTAAGGGTTGAAACTGAGCTTGACAAAGTATCCATGGAAAAGGAGCAAAGAAATAGATTTGTTCTGGTAGAGAAGTTCTAGATTTTGGTTTTTCTGTTGCTGGATGAGATGAAGAATCGCAGAGAATCGCTCTCAGCCACAAAAAGTCTCATACCAAAAATTTTTTATTTTTATTTTTCATTTAGCTTGGTTTAGAGATATACTCACCTTCTTTGGGTCTCAAACCGAAGACGTAGGAATGTGCCATTAGCTTAGCCCAATGCAGTCATTGACTCATTGGCAAGTCCAATAGCCTTTGGTAACTTGAAACGGTCATTTGTAATGTTTATATGATTGAAAAAGATGTGGTAGACTGGTAGTTGAGTATCCAATTCATTATTTGGGCTAGTCAATGGAAGTTTGCTAATCTAAGTTGTAACATGGCAGCTCACTTTTTGGCCCATTGAGCATGCTTTTGTAACAGATTTGGGCCTTTGCCAATTTCTACTCCACTAATATTTGGTGTTATATTCATAGATGGAGATGAGTGAGGGCCCAATCACCTTATTTTGCTTTGTTCTTGTGTTTAATACAAGTATTCAATTTTCAATATGAGGGGAAAATGACTTTTTATTTTATTTTATGGTAGTGTTCAAGTCTTTGGTCAAATCATTTCACTTCTTACTCATGAAATATCTCAAAAATCTCATGTGTGGATAGTGTGGTGAATTAAATCTAAGATTTCTAAGTTTACGTCACACTCCAAACCAATGAGTCTACCACCCGAGTAACCCGTGAGTAAAATGATATTTTGTTAGAGGAGAGCTGCATTCGATAATTTAGTATTGTTGTATTGTCACATAAGTTGGGTAGTTGAGAGTTTTAAAATTTTAAAATTTTATTATTTTAATTTATTAATAATTTGATAGTTAACAATGAGGAAGAAGGTGGATTCAAAATATTCAAGCATGCCTCGCACTTAACCAACCCAATCTTGCCTTGCACACAAGCAACCCACACAATCAACTTACCTATCTATGATCAAGCCCACATAATATTGCCATGGCTCACTACCGCACATGCTGCTCACCAATCACACTCATAAGAGTCATTATAACCCGCAATTTGCCAAGCCATGACCATGGATTCGTTATAATCACAAAGACACCAACGTGTTGCCAAAATAGAACTCATGTAAGCATATACCACAAAAGGTAGCACAACTTGTTACTGCCCAAAACATATTGCTCGATCGATAGCATGCCTCGTGTTTATGAATTTGTGTGGGTGACAAAAATAAGATGTCAAAGTTTTTCTATTATCACAAATAAATTCATCATTTTTGTCAAAACTCTCCTACGTGGATCATGATAAATTATATATTACTTTCACATAGAATCATTATTTTTTTTTTTATCAATCACAGTTAATCGTGTAATTGTGACAAAATGTGTGTACTTTTTTTTAAAATAATATATTTTTTTAGTAAGATGTTAGGCCGGCCAACTTTTTTTTCTTAATTATTTATTATTAAAAGCCAACCATATTCTCAAAGATAAATAGGTCTAACATTGGCCCAACAATCCATATATATATATATATATATATATATAATTTGTAGCAGCCATAATTAGCATTAGTTCGTGTTCCTGGCTTTGGTTGTCCTCGATTTCATATTCCTTTTTAACCATGCGGGCCTTAAATTGCCATCATTCTTACGAATGCCATTGTAACAAGTTCTGTCGGTGCAACATTATAAGCTCCACCCGTACAGGTAAGAGAGTAAGATATCTCTAAGAACTTTCCCATTCTGTTTCTTTTTTCTTTTTCTTTTTTTATATTAAAATTCCTATTCTGTTTCTTATTATGGGTCTTTGGTTGGAATTACAAATTCAATTCACTTCCGGCCTGGTTAATCCAATCAATAAAAGGAGATATTTATAAAGGTTTTAAACTAATATACCATAAAATGAGAGTTCTGGACCCACTCTCTATTAGATGCCTCTGGAATTTTGATTGATCCAATATATTAATTATGGAAAATATTAAAAATATATTTCTCTATAAAATGTTTTTTGGAAAAATAGACGTTATGAAGTAATGAAACATTGGATTCAAGATAATTAGTTTAAGCATTCTATCCGACAAAAATTTTGAATGATAAATGGCATATGATATGACATACTATTAGTGAATAAATCTTTAGTTGTCGTGTGATTATTAAGATCATTCTCATTTCTTAACAAAAAGAAAATTGAAAAATAAAAATTCAAACAGGTTGACTTTTTATTAATAGAAGATAAAATTGTTAGTTCGTTGGTATATTCGTTTTTTTTTTTTTTTTTTGTTACAAAAAATATTTTTTTTATAAGGTTTTGTTAAAAAATATTAAAGATAAATGATGTGTTTTGGAATAAAAACTATTGATTAAAATATGGTGAGAATAGCTTTACTTAAGTAGGGGTTGTACGTGGGTTCTAGTTAACTCAACTAGTAAAATATCTGATGGTTGAATAAGAAATCTGGAGTTCAATTCCCGCCTACATAAAAAACCAATTAGTGTCTTGGTCTAATAATAAAGAATTATCAATAAAAGCGAACACCATAGATTATAAAACTTTCTTAAAAAAAAAAAGTAGAGGTCATACTCATAAAAAAAAAAAATGCGAAAACACTATTTTAGTCCTTACATTTTGGGGTCACAATTAATTTAGTCCCTACATTTTAAATCACTAACGAAAAATGCCTACATGGCCGACCGTTAACACGGTTGGAAAGTCTAATATTAAAAAATTAAATAAATTGCTGACATGTCCAAGTCAATGTTTAAAAATACTTTTCTTTTATTGTACGAATTTCTTTCCTTTCTTTATTTCAGCCTTTAATATTCTTTCAATTTTTTTAATCAATCAGATTTTTATTTTTTATTTTCTTAATTTTATTTTTCCTTTTACAATTGCTAACCAAACAGAACTTCCTTTTAATTCCCTTCTTGCAATTTCTTAGTAACCGAACACTAATCTAGTCCAAAAATCATAGACCCAGATTTACTACAACCAAATCATCCAACACCACAAATCCACTACAGAGCTCAAATGCCACTATGCCAGCTTGCAAGTGCATGTTAAAAATACCCATTTTACAACTTTGATCACTCAACACAAACAAACCCAAAGTCAAGCCATTGTAGTGTAATGGAGACCCAAAGACATAGACACAATGAGAAAGCTTTGAAAAGCAAACCCACATAACCATGGAAGTGGAGGGGTCATTGAAGAAGAAGATAGCAACGCAGACTCTGAGCTCAAAAAACATACCCAATCCCTTTAGCTTTTCGAACCCGACCACAGAATGGTTCACCAACCAATCGCCTTCGTATGGCGTGGAGCTCAAAACCCATATTGAGACCACTGATCGAAGACGTCGGAGAAGTCATGGTCGATTTGCGTTGAATATGGGTTTGGAGAAGCTGGGCCTAGTGGATCTGGATTTCGGGTTTTGTATGAATATGGGATTTGGCTTCTTCAGCCATGGGCATGAATCAGAGAGAACAAAAGATTAATGAGAGAGAGATAAGCTTAGAGATGAGATGAAGGAAAATCAAGATAAAAGAAAAATATATGAAGGAAAAACAAGATAAGCTTAGATGGGATGTAGCATATTCTAATTTCTGAGGAAAGGAATTCGTACAATAAAAGAAAAAAAATTTAAGCGTTGATGTGACTTTTATTTGCCAACTAAGCGCCGAGTGGGCTGTTGAAATTAAGACACGTTAGTATTTCATTTAATTTTTTTAATATTAGACTATCCAATTGTGTTAATGATTTACCACGTAGGTATTTTTCGTTAGTGATTTAACGGTAGGGACCAAATTGATTGTAAGTTGAAAATAATAAAGACCAAATTGACTGTTCTTAAAATGTAAAGACCAAATTAATTGTGACCCCAAAATATAGGGATCAAAAGAGTATTTTCATAAAAAAAAAAAGATAAAATAAAAAAGTAGGGGTCGTAATAGTCATTGAAATCATTCATTAGACATGCCTAACCAACCTTCTTTTTGGTTTAATGAAACAGAGTATAATAAACCTCTAGTTGTTAGATATTCACATATTAAGGAAAATATCCATATCTTCAAACTCATCATTCGTGGACTCTAGAGAAGAGTCTTCTAATACAATAATATGAGGGAAAAACTCTATAGTAATAGTCACGTCATAACCTTCAATAGTAAATGAATAAACAAATATCATAGGTTCCATTATAGCAAGTAATGAGAAAACTTAGTGTGAGATGAAGGGAGAGAGAGAGATTTCAGCTAGCGCAGCAAGATCATTATGATGCCAAGGCATGCTTGTGGATATAGTATATATAATGAGTAGAGAGGGTCATTTTAAGTAGTATGAGTACTAAGTGAGAGTGTATAGTAAAGTTGCTAGAGCTTTCTGCTAGGGATATATGAGTGTTTATAGGTAGAGTGGTAGACGTATGAGGGGTATTTATGAGCTAGGAGCTGGAGAATTTAGTTTCTAAGCTTGAAGCTAAGAACTCAGTGACTCAGAACTTTGCCAGAGCTTAGAGAAGGCTAAACAAAGAAATTAAGGAAGAACTCGTTTCCATTAGTGTATCTCTTAGTCTGTGTTGAAGTGTTAATGGAGAGTTCCATTTATAGTTGAGTTTGAGGGGGTAATTAGCAAATAATCTCTGCTAAATCATCCTCAATCTTCAGAAAATCCTTAGAGAATCGTTCCTAGGATTTGGCCAAGAGTAGTAAGCTCAGCTTTAGAGTGTTCTTTGCTATTTTGGGTAATAACAACTGGAGTTCTGACCTAGCATTAAATGCTGATTGGCCTTAGCTGATGGGATTAAAGCATGTATTAGGCTAATGATTTTGGTTTGGCTGCTGTTAGAATTAGAGCTCCCTAGGCTAGGTTGCATCACCCCAAGCCAGGTGTCAACCTTGGAGCCCTTTGCTGGGAACTCTGTTGGAGATCCCTTTAGTGCCCTCCAAACCACATTTTCGTAAGTTTTCACATTTCGGTTCATGTGCTTGGTCCATGAACCAGAAAGTACATGTTTTTTGCAAGATAATGAGCTGTTTTCAAGCCATTCTAGGAGCTTCCATGGTCTAGTTATGGCTGCCTTTACTCTTTGACCGAATGAGTTAGAGAAGAAAGGGAAGACAACTGGCTGAAGCTTTTCCAGCTTTATATTATGTCATCCTAGCTTTATGTCACATGAGAAATGATGAAAATAAACTTAGCAAGGAAGGGTTTAACCCCTGCTAGACACGTTTCCTTTTCTTATCTGATTGGTCAAGCTGGAACTGATGGTGATGAGTTCTAGCTGTTAGGTTGTACTGAAACTTGACTAGACAGCTCACGTGAGTTTCAGCTGTTGGGATTTTTATGTAAGCTGGGTTGGCTTAGCTGGGCCTTGTAGTTAAGCTTCTTTGGACTTGTCCATCCCTACAAGATGAATAGTTTTGCCATGGGTGATATACATGGGCTTTTGTAGTTTGTTGATTATGGAAAAAATAAGCATAGTTCCCATAAATTTTGTAAAATAAATATTTATGAGAGATGAATAATTTATATTTCCCATGAGTTAGGGACTTTAGTATATGAAGATATGTTTTTGCCAAGAAATAGTTTTGGGATTTTGGGCATAATGTAATTGTTTTTGCCAAAATAATATTTGGCTTTTTGTAAATAGGTGTCAAAGTATTATTGGGCTTTATGAGTAGTTGCTAAAAATAATATTTGGCCTTTGTAAATATGTGCTAAAATAATATTGGGCTTTGTAAAATAGGTGTCAAAATAGCATTTAGGCTTTGTAAAATAGATGCCAAAATAATATTGAGCTTTGCAAAATAGGTGCCAAAATAGCATTTGGATTTTGTAAGATTTTGTAAAAATATTGCTGTGTAGCAACGGGTTTTTTAAGAGGTGCCGTGTAACAATGAGCTTTTAGAGGTGCCGTGAAGCAAACGGGCTTTTAAGAGGTGCTATGTAGCAACAGGCTTTAAAGGTACTGTGTAACAACGGACTTTTAAGAGGTGCCGTGTAGCAATGGGCTTTAGATGAGCCGTGTTACAACAGCCTTTTAAGAGGTGATGTGTAGCAACGAGCTTTTAAGAGGGCTTTGTTGGGCTTTTTGGATTTTTTCCCAAGGTAAATGATTTTGGGCTTTTTTGAAGAGATAGTATAATTTTGTGGCCCAATTTGGTAGTAATGTGATAGGTATATTCGTCGAAAGCCCAAGTTGGATAATATGTAGGATATAATAGGTAGTATTTGTGAGATGGGTCAAGGTAATTTATGGTGCTTATATGGAGAATATTTGTGGGAGCCCAATAACATGGAGAATATTTGAGTAATATGTGAGAAATATTTATGTGAGCTCAAAATAGTTTTATGGGCTTGTGTGGGTATTTTTTTAGTGAGTGGGCTAATGAAATTAGGGCCCAAAAATTTGTACCTCAACAAGGATTTTCTATCAACTTTTGTTATATTTTGTGGTTAATTTTCTAATTTCTTCTAAATTTTAAAATTAAAAAATAATTAATTAATTATTGAAAAATAATTTTCAGATTTTTTTTCTAAAAAAATTTAACAAAAGTTGACGAAAAACCTTAATTGAATAAATCTAAAACTTAAAGAACTGAAATAAATAAAAACAAAATTTATTTTTTTTGGGTGAAAAGAAGCTTCATTAAAACTAAACAACAGAAATACAAGAAGAAACAGTGCTATCAAAAGCAACCCCAGCAGCATCTAGACTAAGCAGAAGCGCAACATCTGCTGGGGGTTCTAAGAAAACAACAAAATCTTGGGGCAACCATGCACCTCTTCTAGCTAAAGCGTCCGCACATTTGTTGGCCTCACAATAACAATGATGTATTTGGACCAAAGGAATTTCCTTAAACCCGTCTTTACAATCTTTAACAATCGCATCAATACCATATAAAAACAAAATTAAAAGATTGATATGAATTGTAAAAAATTTTAGAGAATGAGTTTTGCATTTTAGTCTTAAAATGATCAAATATTATATATTTTTGTTTGAAAAACAAATACTATATAAATAAGTTACGAAAATTGCAAAGTAGGCAACCCACACTTAAATCCAAACATAACCCGCAACTTGGATTGAATGAGCTGTTCCACGTTGAAGGACCCACCTCTTTCGCTTTCAATAATGAAATCAACTTTATAAACTAAAGCCACTCTAAAATAATCATCTCCATGACTTGTATGGAATAATGGCCGTAGATTACGCACTGAACTAAGATATGATCAGTGCTATTCAGCTCTGGCATTTCAATTTACACTAACAAATCCCAATTCCTAATTATCCATTTAGAGCAAAACTGCTCTTGCTTTTTTTGTCTGACAGTCAAGTACTGTTGGTTTTTGTGTGATATCCATGGCCCCCAAAATCATGAATCATGCTACAACAATACATATACAAACATAATGCATGGTACGTCCACTGTGGTAAAGCAATTAAAGTTGAAGACAAGGACAAGACCATTTTTCATACTTAGCACTCTTTTTCCGCCGCTGAATAGTTATTAATACCCCCCCAATCCCATATGGTGAGACCTCACTCTGTCACTCTCATCACAGCTTTTTCTTCTTTTCTCTTACTTACTCCCACTTACCTAAAGACTTTAGACCAAGGCCAAAGTTTTGAGCTTTACCTTGTATTAACATTTAGTGAGTGTCATACTGTCATATAGTATATATGCTCAGCTCCCAGCTAGCTAGCTACCTCTTTGTGTGGGCTTTTTGTGTAGTGAAAAAAATGAATCAAGAAATGAATGGGGTTGACACTGATAGTTACCAAGAGAATGGGTATGAGAAAATTGATTATGTGTTCAAGGTGGTGGTGATCGGAGACTCGGCTGTGGGGAAGAGTCAGCTCTTGTCCAGGTTTACTAAGAATGAGTTCTGCTTTGACTCTAAGTCCACTATTGGGGTTGAGTTCCAGACCAGGACTGTTACCATTAAAGGCAAAGTCATCAAGGCCCAGATCTGGGACACTGCTGGCCAAGAAAGGTTCTCTCTCTCTCTCCCCAAATGCTTTTTTTTTTTGGTTGGATTTATCATCTATTTTTAGTGTTTCTAAGAGTTTGACTATTAAGTAAATGGATATATATATATATATAAAACACCATTTTGATTAATAAGTACACAGTAAACTAAGCTGTTATGAGTGTATCCAGAAAAGAAAATAGTAAACTATAGCTGTTTGAGCAACATGCTGAAAGTTTGGTAAAATATTCAAACGTAGGGAAGACAGAACGTATCTTCTTTGTAGTTTTTAAAAGTTTTAATTATGCTTACATATGTTTGGGATCGAGTTTGATTTGCTAATTGAGGTTTGTAAACTTATATTTTACTAACTTGATGTCAAAAAAAAAAAAAAATTCTTCTTATTCATTAAAATTTACATGTATAAATCGAAAAGTTCCAATAACACAATTACAATTTGAATAAGTTAAATTCATGAATTTAAAATAAATATAATTAGACTTCAAGTGAATGAATAGAGTAACTTCTTGGGCTATATGTTGTTAATTGAAATTCAATTCCAACCCAAATTATTGGTGAGTAAAGTGTGTTTTCCTCTCTTTTAAAATAATTTTTCATTCCTCCTTTAAGTTAATAGTTGGCATGCAGTTAACTCCATTCAACAACCATGATGGAGCAAAATGAAGAAGCCCATATCATCAATTCATCTCTTCGAATGTTATTACTATCCAATAAAATCATATTCCACATATAATTCTTTATTAAAAAAAAAAAAGAATTTTAAATAACTATTCAATCTAAGTGATAGTTCAGTGGCCAAGAGCCTTGTAGCTTATTTGACACCTCTTCATAAACAAAGTACTTGGAGGTTTGGGGAGAAAAAGTTTGAGCTGTGGTCCAGTGATATGGCATTCTTTGTGATGCTTCATATATCTTGTTCAAACCCCCCACCTTGTCTCTTATTATCCACCTGTATATATAATTCCCACTCTCTACTTATCCAAGTGGGGCAAAAAAGTATCATTGTGTGTATTATTGTTCTAATTAGAGAATAGTCAGACCATATAATTACTAGCCAACAAGGAGTACACAATTTGGTAGACTTGATAGCGAACATTGTCCTCAATAAGAAGGATTCCTTAAATTTGGCAAAGACTTCTCATGTTTTAGACAAAGAAATATCGGGAATGACTAAATTTGATTGTTTCAGCGTTACACATTTTTAACTAAGAAAAAAAATATGCAATAGTATTCAACAAGTTGGGGCTGACATAAATTTGACAGTCAAAACAAGTTTCAATAGGGTACTTTCTCTTTCCATGTAAACTTCAATTCTGATTTGGGTTACTATCTCTATCCATGTAAAAAAATGCAACAGTCATTCATCAATTTTGGGTTGACACTTGACATAAATTTGGCAGCTGATCATACAAGTTCTTCTTTTTTATTTTGGGAGATTGAAAGTCTAATCTAAGTGTATATGTTTATGAAGCTCCTCTCCCTTCTAGAGACTTGAACTCCAACTCCTGCTCTCACTTTGTACAATGAATTATGAATTTTTTTTTTTTTTTTGTGCAATGAATTCCTAGGTACCGAGCTGTGACAAGTGCATACTACAGGGGTGCACTAGGGGCCATGCTGGTCTACGATATCACCAAGAGACCCAGCTTTGATCATGTGGCAAGATGGGTTGAGGAACTCAGGGCCCATGCTGATAATTCAATTGTGATCACCCTGATTGGGAACAAAGCTGATCTTGTAGACCTGAGGGCTGTGCCCACTGAAGATGCTATTGAGTTTGCAGAGGAGCAAGGCCTTTTTTTCTCAGAGACATCAGCTCTCAGTGGTGACAATGTGGACACTGCATTTTTTAGGCTGCTAGAGGAAATTTATGGTGTGATTTCTAAGAAGAATTTGGAATGTGTCAATGGAAAATCCAATGGTGGTGATGCCCAGGCACTCAAAGGGTCCAAGATTGATGTTATTTCTGGGGCTGAGTTGGAAATTAGTGAGATGAAGAAATTATCTGCATGTTCTTGTTAGATCCTTTTATTGGGAAGGAAATCTCTTCTGTGGTGGCTATCTTTTAGGGGAGTAATATAGTGGGAGATGCTTTAATTTTTTTTAATTTTTAATTTTTGTTTTATATGTGTTATATTGATAGGTCTTAACTCAATGAATGTCAGCTGACTTAGCTGACAAAGTTTTTTTGTCCTTGAAAAATGAGAGACTATAATCAAATCCGATCTACCCACAAAAAAAAAAAAATGGGGATTTAGGATTGTGAGTTATAGTTGCTCGTGTGGACTAGAAAAGAAAGATAAAATTCTTAGTCCATGTATGGCTTAATATAATTGTTTTTGGATAGGTAAATAGTAGGGGAGTTGGATTTTTGGGACACCAATTTTGGTACTTGAAATTTAGTCAGATATTATCCACGTGCTACTGTTTGTCTCACTATATATGGTAATATGGCATGTTCCTGAACTTTTTTTTTTCTTTTGAATAATTAAAGTTAATTAGAGACTTCTTATTTTTATGATATCAATTAGAGTCTCTTTACTGAAGTAGTAATTTTTCTATCAAACTTTAATTTACCTTTGAACTTTTCTTTGTCTCCCAATTTAACGAACGTAAGATTTAATCTTAAATTATAGATAAAATATCATAACATTTTTTTTTCTTTTTTTTAGGGAAAAAAAGGACTTTATTATCTATATGCTTTTTTAAGCGGGCCATGGAATGTACCATATGTCTACATTAATTTTACTATGAAATTATTTATTGTATTTTGTGGATTATACATCTTTCTCGTATGGGATTCACATTTATGTGAAAGGAAGATGTAGTTCACTGCATATACTAAATAATTTTTCGTGTCATATATAAGTTGTATTTCCCAATAACATCTCTTCATGCTAAATCATTAATCAAATTAAAATTACTTTTCATTTATCATTAAAAGAATCCCATGCCTTTCTTGAGAATGTTTTGGTGAGCAAAATTTTGGAGGCAGAGCATAATTGTTCCCCTTCTAAGTTCCAAGTTCCAAAAGACAATAAAACCCAACAAACAGCCTCAATTATACATCTCGCAGATAAGACATAAGAGTACTTCCAAAGAACAAGGTTGTGTCGGTTAACCTGAACTTCATTCTTCAAAAACAAACTAAACACAATGATGAATTAGGTATGGTTGGTGACAACTAATATAAACGGGGTACAAAGTTATTTTCTTTTCAACAACCATAGAATATTAGGTCTATCTCAATGAATGCCTTCGTTTTCTGAAAAATAATTATGACTAAAAACTTATTTCTTTTGACAAATGATGAAATCGCTCTTAATAAGCAACGATCACAAAATGAAATGACAACTAGTTCTCATGTTTTTAAGTATGTTACTATGTTTCCGGACAATAATGCGAAGCAATTTAAACCAATTGGGCCGCTCGAATCTTTGTTCCTGTATTCGCATTTCTCACTCATGAAACAAATTTTGCATATTCATTTCTTTGGTATGGTCGGTATAGCGTATGGGCTTTGTGTAAAGCCCAAAAAGGTGTCCACTTGGGCAGTTCATCGACTCCGAATCCTAATCTTAGGATTTTCCTTTTTGTTTTAGTATGACCTATTTAAGTATACTGTTTTTAGATTAGATAAAATAATATTTTTAGTCTGACAGTTGGGTTCAAGTCGTTAGCCCGAAGGCATCGACACCCTTTGTGGTGTTTGGTGTCTAGGTTTCAAATCTACCTTTTTGTTGGATTCAAACATTTTAAAAGTTGAATAAAAAATTGAATTGTGTAAAACTTATTTGCACAATTATAATTTTTCTCACATCAGTTAAAAAAATTTCTTGACAACAAGTTATACAAAAATTTGTAATTTCATTAAAGCAAGAAATTGGATGTAATAAGCCCCTTGACTTATATATCGCCTCTCATTTAAATCCTCCAATTCTCTCAAAAAAATTTTAGTTAGATTTGAGACATATGACATTTCTTTGATTTTGTGTTGATTACATGGGTTTTTTGAATATCAAGTGTCTTACAAATTAGATTAAATTGGATAAAGAATTTACTTTGTCAACTTACTCATTGAAAATTTTCACCAACTTTCATACGCAATATTTATGTGGTAAAAGAAGTACATGTTACCATTCTCTAATCTTAGAAAGAGTTTGCTAAAGTCTTTGAGGCACAGCACACGTGGAATAAACTCTTCATTGAATCCATTATCATTCATTTGAGAGTGGAGAAAGAGGCAAAGAAACTTGCCTATAATAACACCCATCTCGTATGAGGTGGGGTTTACTCCCATGCGAGGAGGCATTACATATCAAATATCACAGTTATACAAATAAAAAATTCCAATATGTTTCAGGATGAATGATCTTTAGACTTTTAGTTTGGTTTGATGGAACACCCATTCCAAGTTTCCAACAAGATGTACTTTCCATAATTTCTTAAATAAAAATCTATTAGTGCTTTATAAAAAATAAAAAAAAAATCATATGTAAATGATGTTACATATCACTATTGCACAAAATAAAATTTTCAAAATGCTTTGCTATAGATGATATTTTTGTTTGGTAAGATGAAACACACAAATCCTAATTAAAAGATAAGGGGTGTTTGGTACATGCATTTAGACAATAATTTTTAATATTTAAACACTAAAATTTTTATTTATACAATACTTTTTAATTCACATATATTTCTACAATACTAAACAACAACACTAAAAGTCTCTAATACTAAAAGTCTCTAACCAAATAAACCTGTAGACTCAGCAATGACGTACTTCCCACAATTTCTTAGAAAGGAAATCTATTGGTGCTTTAAATATAAAAAGATCTAAATAATAAATGTATTAAAAAATATATAAATAATAAAGATAAATTTAGAATAAAAATATATAGTTGATGGTAATGAATAGAGTAAACCGTCCACTCCACCCGTGGAGCTGTAGAATACAATTACAATGGCAGAATATGGAATCACCGGATCTGAATCTGCCAGAATATATGCTTTGCTATAGCCAATGTAGTAGTCTCTGCCTAGTGCCTACATTATTTCTGTAGTATTCCCAGTGAGGCATTCAATCAATGACAGAAACAGCTGGCCGCCTGACTCTATACGGTCCATGATTGCACTTTTCATGAAAATTAATTCCTTTTTTTTTTTTTTTCCCATCATAACAGGTTAGGCATGGCATCTTTTTTTTTTTTTTTTTTTTTTGAGAAAGACACTGACTGAACACACAGAGGACCATTAGGCATGGCATCTTCAAATAAAAAGAATATCCCAGAAAGAAATAAGGGTCCATTTAGATACTTTTTTTATTAAAAATTAAAAATTAAAAATATTATGATAAAATAATTTTTAAATATATAAATAGTGTTATAGAACTTAATTTTAAAATAATTTTACCAAATTTCGTACTTGCGAGTTTCGTAAACAATACACGAAACTTACTATTTAACACAGATGTGAGTTTGGATTTAAGCTATATCCAAACCCACGCTAAGTTTGTGTGTGTGTATATATTGTGTTGAGAATCAACAAATAAAAAGGTTGATAGACTTCTTCTTTTTTTGGATAAGAAAAAAGGTTGATAGACTTGATACTTCTTTAAAAAAAATTAAAAATTAAAAGTTTTATACCGAACTTAACCTGAATGAATTATTTGGTCCTTGATTAAAAATTAATAAATGAGTTATTGGTCCAGTTTGGCATATATTAATCACCAATATTCGTACATAATAAATAAATAAAAGAAAAAAAAAATGAGCGGCTGGTTTCAGTGTTATACTATAGGCAACATGATCGATTCGAAGAATAATGATAAAATTATTCCAGAAAAAAAAGGGGGGGACAATTTTAGATGAAAGTTATAGATACGAGAGAATAAGCGAATTTTTAGTTAATTGGGCCCAAAAATATTTATCTAATTGGTTGGGCTGTTGTCACCATCTATAAAAAAAAAAGGCCCAAAACAAGTTACATGAAACCCATAATTTCAAATTGAAAATTAATGCGGATGTCAAGGATTTAAAAATATAATAACAATAATGGAATAGTTATAAAGTGGAGAAGGAGGATTCAAAATTTCAAATCTTGATTTTTCTTGTGTAGAAGAGCAACTAATGGCATTGAATTATACTCACAAATTAAAATTCAAATATTCAAGTGACATATGAGTATATGACTCGGAGAAGTAGAAAATGAAACAAAATAGCTCCTGTGGGTACCCGAGGCCCGAGAAGGAAGTGGAAGGGTCAAAATACTGAACTGAAGCCCGAAGAGGAGTAGGAAGGGTAATGGCGATAACTTGGGCACAACACCAAACTGCGGCCGAGCAATGGCCCGAGGAGCTTTGGCATCCGAAGAGGGAGATGAGTCAGCTTGAACATCATCTGGAGAACTATGGGCCAAGTCGTCGAATAATAACAATGGAGGTCAGTGGCAGACAAGCAGCAGCCGGATGGGAGCTGCCTGTCCCATCTGCATTAAATAGCGTACACTAACTTTACCAGTCACATTAAATGAGAAAGTGATTTGAACAGTGACGATCACAGCTTTTTCAGCTACCGCTCCTTGCTTCAGAAACGTCAGGAGACACAGACAGGTGTTGGAAGGGGGGATGAATGTCCAATTGAGATGGACGGAGTGGATGTAATGGGAGAGACTATAAAACAAGAAGACATGGGGATTTGGAAGGAGGCTGGCCATTATTGAGAAGAGACCACAGGAAATTAGACCGGTACCCAATCCTTGATAAAAGAGGGCTCCCTTGGAGATAGGCAGTTCTCAGGGAAGATCCATACTTGTTGTGCTATCCCATCTCTCATAAATTCTATTGGTTTGGACCAAGTTTAATCAACTCAGTTTATCATTTAAAGAGAGCTGCTGTGCAAACGAATTGTTGGGTCCTTACAGCTCCCATATTTAGGACCAGTTTGATAAGAGTGTTTAAATATAGTTTTTTATTTTGCAATCCATAAAATGGTGAGTCCCACAGTTAAATTTATTGTTTCGTTAATATTTTCTAAATACAGTTTTTAAAAAACTGTATCCTATTTTTGGGTTTAGAACAAGATTTTAAAAACAGATAAGGGGTGTTTTCAGGATATAGAAAATGTTACATAGTTATAAATAGATTAAAAACAGTGGATCTCACATATTTGTCCAAACTCTTCTATCTTTTAAATTAAGAAACTTATCTTTATCACAAAAAGAATTCCCACCTTTCAAATTTGAAACTTATCATTATAAATAAATAAATAAATTACATGATAAGCTCTATTCCCTTATCATTATCCACCAAAAAAAAAAAAATGTAGATCCTAATGTTACTTTTTGTAAACATATATTTTTTTTTAATCTCAAAAATAGAAATGGTCTCCCAAACAATTATTTTTTGTTTTTAGTATTTTGAAAATTGTTCTTAAAAGTGGGAGCCAAACACATAAAATATAAAAATTATTATCTGAAAACTAGTTTTAAGTTCAATTTTTTGAAAATTTTTTTTATATTGTTTTGAAAACAAAAATAAAAATTCTCCTATAAATTAGGCCCTTAGTATCTTTACTTTAATTTCAATTGTCAAATTATTTTTTAAGATTTAATTTTTGTCAATTTAATCCTTCATTCTTTTCAAAATGAGTTAATCTAGTTCCTTTGTCCAAATAAAAAAAATTGAAGTCATTTAATTTTTTTAAAAAAATTTATTTTAAATAATACACATCAAACAACAAAATCTATCAAATGATGCATCTCATGAATGTTTTCTGTTAAATTAGAGATTTGTAAAAAAAAAAAATAACGTAATTAAATTCTTTTAAAAAAAAATCTAAAGCTGTGATGAGTATTATGCATTTGTGGGTGAAATAATTTTTTCATCATACTTCTAGATTTTTTGTGGTTGTAAAATGTAATAATCTCAAATTATAATGGATACAAATTATTAAATTTTACTCAAAAAATAGAAGAGCCTCTGAGCACGTGCTCAAAGGCTAGTTTTAAATAATACACATCAAACAACAAAATCTATCAAATGATGCATCTCATGAATGTTTTCTAATAAATTAGAGATTTTTAAAATATAAAACCTAATTAAATAAAAATTTGTTTGGAAAAGATGAAAGCTAATTTGATAAGAATTTGTCCGTTGGGTTATTTCTATGTAAAACAATGGTAAATTCTAATTAATTTAAACTATTACTCCTATACTCTAAAAATACTTGTAAAACTAATGTTAAATTCTTTGTGTAGTTTATGTTCTTTAATCAGTTAGATAAGAGTGTCTTAACTTCGAAGTTAGTAAAAGTTGAGTATGATTTCATGACTTACTTATTTCAGATAATTCAAACGAGATTAAAATCAAGTCATATTTTGGAGAAAAGTTTGTATAAGCTGGATGTGCGCACACGACTTACTAGATACTTTCTCTATGTTTTAGGCATCTATCTAAATATTTGACCCGGGACAGTTCGAGAAACGTTAGAAAAAGAATCAAAATGCAAACAAGAAAAAGCCTCGTCGAATGGCTGAGAACCACACCCCGAAAACAATAAATTCGGATCTCTTACGCGGTGTGTGTGTGTGAGAGATAGATAGTATGTTATTGGTGGTGTGTAGAACACTGTTTAACGCATGAATCATGATAAGTGAAGTTACACTTTTCTATGCTTTACTTTTGTTTGGCTGAATATGTACCTAAAGACAAACTGACTTTATCAACAAAGGGCCCAATTACGTATCATCGCCAATGATGAGTCACAGTGAGCAAGACAACAGCCTGAACAAACAAAGAA
Source organism: Quercus ilex subsp. ballota (assembly GCA_032727855.1). Taxonomy (NCBI): domain Eukaryota; kingdom Viridiplantae; phylum Streptophyta; class Magnoliopsida; order Fagales; family Fagaceae; genus Quercus; species Quercus ilex. The sequence goes on from CM064915.1 coordinate 50,508,848, forward strand.
ACAGCACGGCAATGAAGGCATAGACCCCGTCTTAGGGGTCTCTGAATCTGGTCACTAACAACAAGGCCTACGTAGATTTCTCTTTCTACTTTTATCATCTCTCTCCTACACTTTGGCAACGATCAAGTCTCTGTATGGGGATCATTCATGGATATACAAGTAGAAAATAAAGGAAAATTATGATTTTTTTTTGTTTCCCAAAAATGCCAAAAAACAAAAAAAATCTTTGCAGCATTTGTATGCGTTTTTCCTAATTTTGCACGAAAGACTTATTTGGTTAGGCATGTTGAGTGCTTAAAAGCGTGTATTTAAAACTCAAAATTCTATTTCGTAATCGTAACTCTTCGTAGCTTTTATACAAACATTCATTTTAACCAGAACTCACTATTTTGCAATAATTTATAAAAACGCGCCCTAAGTAGAATCTTTGAAACGCGAAGTGTATTATTTTTTTTTGTTGAGAAGATGAAAAGCATTAACTTGGTTATATGTTAACTCAAGGAATAGTAATGAAACCGCGAATCATGAATCGGAGATTATTGGTTCAAGTTATAATATCTCCGGTCTTTTTTAGCTTAATTCCTCTCCGAAAAGAAAAGAATAAAAGGTTAGTAAATGAGCTCCACAACGTGGCCTCACGATGGATATATACCACATGAATATTTTTGAAACAGTCATTATTCGTATGAAATCAATTTTTTTTTTTTTGTGGAGAAACTGTATGAAATCAATTTGATTTGCTTGTTCATGCTTATCACACACATCATTAATCACCAAAGCCGATAATAAGGCTTTTTAGTCCGTAGACACCTATGCCTCTCATGTGTCCCTAGCCTTCGACGAACACGACTTGCCTCGTCCCTCCCCACCCAAAATAAAATCACAGAAAAACAGGTAAACTATACAAATCAACAAACTGTACACACTACCAACTACACTGAAACATGTATCATCATCTATTTGATTGTATCCTATTAAAAATAACCAAAAGCTAATGTTGCCATTTACATGACCAAAGGACTAAACTATCAGATTCATTCTGCAACATTAACGAGAAGCAAACTATCAACTATTCCCCAGAAAGAAAAGAAAAGAAAAAAAAAATCATAGAATAATATTGCAATCAAGGTATGAACAAAGCATTTCCAACCAATGAGACTATATACACATAGAACATTTTTAGGATATTCTTCCCCAAAATGAAATTCTGACAGGTTCGAAACTCCTGTCTTTTTTCCCGCAACAAGAAACGTTTCGAAACGCTATGATCACCGCCCATCTCTCTTCTCCGAACCCGAGTCAAAAGAATGGGAAACTTTGTTGCTTTTCATCCTCAAGAAACCGTACAATTTCCTAAACTCCCGACCCGTATGACCACCACCACCACTGCCACCACTACCGGTATCGCTACAAAAAACGCCACCCGTTTCGCCCACTTCTTCAACAAACTTCTTCGACCGCCCGATCTTCCCCGACACCCTAGCATCACCGTCCGTTTGTTGCAGCGCTGTGATGACCGATTTGATAGCTCTACTGGGTGAGTTCCTATTAGCAATCATCAACTCGCCAATTTCAGCCTGGCTCAAAGTAGCCCCAGTTTGAAAAATCTCCCCCACCTGAGCAAATAGCTTGTGATCTTTAACCCCCAAATAAGTACTAGCCAAAGATTTAAACCCCGAAAAATCGCACAAAGGGAAATGGATGTGAACATCGATTCGACCCGGTCTAAGAACAGCCGGGTCAATGAGCAAATGCTCTTTACTATTCATTGTGAACACCATCAATCTCTCTTCGGCGACGCACGAGTTCAATATCCCATCCATGAACTTCATTATCACTGATAAATTCTCGGTCCTTGGTTTCTCCATCAGAAACCGATCAAAATCCTCGATCACAATAATAGAACGACTCGTCGTTCCTAATAATAACGAGTTCAGATCCGAATCTTTCGAGACCTTGGAGACATCGATGTCGTAAACATCGTAGGACAAGAAGTTAGCCATGGCTGCCACGAAGCTCGATTTCCCTGTCCCCGAAGGACCGTACAAGAGAAAGCTGCGCCTCCAAACGCGGCCTAGACGGTGGTAATACTGTTTGCCTTTGAGGAAAGATTCGAGGTCGGACTTTACCTTGTTTTTGAGATCTTCCTCCATGGAAATAGTGTCGAAAGTCGAAGGATGCGTGAAAGGAACAGATCTCCACCGTCCGTTGCCTTGCTGGTCTTTGACGTTCATGTACAGCTTCAAATCTCGAGGCTTTAGCTGTTCGATTTCGTCGGATACCGTGTGGATGTGTTGGAGATAAGGTCGGAGGATTCTGCGTTTATCGGCTTTTCTGAGACTCAAAACGAAACAGTTCTTGGAATTGGTCCAGGTTACCTTTGCGCCGAGGAAGTTGTCGTCGATGGTCTGGTTCGGATCGAGGCATAGAACGATGTCGTTCGGCTTCTTACCGGTGATGAGGTTGGTGAAGTCGGAGTCTTCCAGCGTGGGCAAGGAGTTTAGGTAGAGAGAGACTTTTCGATAAAGCTGATTCTCTTGCATGCTCTCGTTGAATTCGGGGACTTTGAGAACTTGCTGTACATGAATAATGTTCTCTATACATCTCCACCATTTCTTCACCGTGTAAATCAACCCCGTTTTGAACAGAAGCATCCGAAGAATCATCACCAGAGAACAAATTATCACAAACCCAACAAGAATTTGAAGAATCATGGTCGAAGATTGTAGCTTTTTTCTTGTTTGTTTGGGTTTGTGTTTGTGTTAGAAATCTCTTTTCTTGGGAGAACACATGGTTTTTTGTATTGTTTGGGGACAACAATAAAGAGATAAAAAAAAATATATATATATATATATATATATTGAGAAAGATGAAAGTGGAGTTTTTAAGAAAACGTGGGGTGTTGAAGATTATAATGGTGAGAAGGAGTATACAAATGAGATAGAGAGACAGCTACGGTTGCCGGCTAAGTGTGAACTGTGTGGGATAGGTCAGAAAGAGAGAGAGAGAGAAGGAAAAAGAGCCAAAGAGGGACTGAGAAAGCTTAGGACTACGCGGTGGATGGAAGGGAGGTTTTTGTTGTAGAATCTGCATAATGAGTCTCCTCTTTCTATTTCTCCGTCATTGCATTCGGGAGGCCTTCCTAGCTACTTTCCAGCCAGGATTGTAATTTGTAATACACCTAATGGGGTTTTTATATATTTTTTTATTAGATTTTTTTTTATGTATAATTTTTTTTCAAATTATTATTATTTTATTGGAAAAAAGTTTAACAGAAAATCTGGTGGCATTATTTTAGGAAATATGGATAGAAACTTTTATGAAGATACAAAAAAAAATATATATTGGAGAGTTTATTTTTTTTATTTTTTTATGATAAAGTTTAAATTCAATGTATTTAAAGATCTATTAAAATAATGACACATATTTAAAAGTAGACATGTGTTATTATTTTAACAAGTTTTATGCAACCGAGTACTTAACCTAAACTTTACTCTTATTTTTTAATAAATTTCATAAAAGTAACCTTAAAATTTTTTAAAAAAATCTATTAATAAATGTTAGGAAAACATCCATAAATTGGGCCCATATTATTATATTATATATTTTTTCTTTTATAACAATTACGGAGTATATTATATATATACTAGATTACGTCCTTATAAAGAGTTATTATGGCCCACGTTCAGGTTGTATTAACTATCAATTTTTTGTTTCTCACAAAAAAAAAAAAAAAAAACTGTCAATTTTTTTTTTTTAGGGTATCACTCATATGTATATCCATCATATAATATGCCTGTTTCTTCTCAAAAAATATAATATGCCAGTTTTCCGTATGATTATGATTAATGCCACCTCACCTTTTTTTAATTTTTTTTTTAATTTTTTGTGGGTGTGCTTTGCAGGCTTGCTGCTCTCAACAGTCAAAATCGTAGTTCAGCTTTTTTTCTGTAATTAATTATTACCTCAAATTCAATCCAGTGTAGTATTATACTGCACTCTATAGGCTAGATGCCATGATAGACCTCTTCTCAGCATTTCTTCTAATGGGCCCACATATCATTGGCATATCAGCCATGACCCATGAGTTCCAGCTTCCAAGAAATTGATTTTCGTACATTACATTTCAATTTCAAATTGTGACCATTTTTAATCCTAATAATAACAAGATAAATTTTTTTTTTTACTACTAATAATTAACGGTTGAATTTCAAAGTCATCTTCTTCTACGATATATAAGCCCGTTTGATATACCTATTTAAATACATATTTTTAATTTTTAAATAATATTATACATATTTTTATACACTTTTTTACTTATATATTTTCACGCATATTTTCAAATATATGCTTTCAGTTTTTAAGTATATGTACCAAACATCCCTTAATTAGCATCCAATTCCAAATAACTAGATGCATCTCTCATTAATATATATATGTGTGTGTGTGTGTGTGTGTGTGTATCATGTCTGAACGGGATTATAGAGAGAGAGTAGTTCTAGGACCCTAAATTATTCTATAATTTTAACGTGACAGACAATAAGTGATTAACTATCATTTATACATAGACCCATCATTTTTCTTTACTAATCACATTTTGCCACGTTATAGTTTTTATTTATTTATTATTATTAAAGAAACTTGTTATGTCACAGTTGTAGCAAAAAGTTGTAAAAAAATTTATGATCCTAAACTTTTCCAAAAGGTTGATTTGCACTGCAATTAGTGTGGAGACCTCAGGACATACATTTTTGATGGAAAGACCTCGTGCATATATTAGACGAGTTGGTATCTCATGCGCCAAGTGCATGAGAGGTTTTTCAATATTGGACATACCTCGGCACATAGTTGACCATTGTTATTTATAGGAACCAATTAACAAATTTTGAGCAATGTTATATACAAACTAATTTTGATTTGCAAGGTTGTTATTAATTCTCATCCTTTGACAATTATTGATGCTATGGCTTACCTCCAGTATTTTTTTAACTAGAATCTCCTTTTGTTTTATTGAGAAATTGCCACATCACTCACTAACTAAATAAAATGTGGAGATTAGAACTCATTATCACTTGCCTTTGTATATTTAAAACAACAGGAGATGTCTAGTTAAAAAAGTACTGGAGGTAAGCCAAACTCTTTTATTATCTACTAATTATAACGTGTAGGGCTGTCCAAGCAACCTATGGAACCAACCCGTCCACCCTAACCGACCCAATTTGAGCATACCCTCAGCCGATTCGACACCTATGGCAGTTGGTGACAGGTTCTCACCCATAGAAATTGACTTTGGCAAGTCAGTTGGCAAGTCATTGTATAAAAATCCAATTCCAATTGATCCAACTGATTTCCACCATCACAGATCGTCATTTTTCCACTAGTGTGAGCCTTTCTCTAGTCAAATTTTGTCGAGATATGATGAGATCTTAACATATTTGGCTAGATTTGGTCGAGATTTTGACAAATCCTTCATTATAATTTTGGTACATCATATTTTCTTTAAATGACAAAACATATAGTTTCATATTCAAACACAATTATAAAATTATAATAAATGTCTAATTCTAGAATAGATAATTCCATATATAAACTTAATCATAATAATAGTCTATTAATAATACTCAAAATTGTCAACTTTCATATATTTAGAGAATAAAAGAAAATAAAAATCATATTATATTAAAATTTTATGCGCATTGCATTGTTATTGACTAGTATCTATATACAACTAAAGATGTTTGATTTTTTATTGACCTCTTAATATTGTGCCACATAAATCTTTAGATGCCTCTATAATTTTCACATCATTATTCTAATATATATGTTTAATTAAGTTTAAACTCTGTATAATTCCTTATAGAATCTTCTATTTTTACATATTTCATTAGAATATTGCCACATTATATTTTCATAAATAATTGAAAGAAATATTTCATATAATAATACAATCATTATAAATACAATATCAATTAATAACTTTCATAATTATCTATTTCATATATAATATTAATAATTATCACTATGCGGTTTTGGTGTGATCAAGGGAGGGTGGGCCATGAACCCCCTTGACTTTTCAAAAATCCTTTCTCCCTCTTGTATTTTTGGTAAAAAAAGAAGAAGTTAGACATAAATTTCAATAATGGCCCATCTAAATTTTTCCTAAAAACATGTAATGCATTTTTTATTCTCTCTAAATGTTCTTATGTTATATATAGCTCATTAAATTAAAATTGAATTTAATGTATACCCTACGTAATTTTATTTTAATTAAAATTGACTTGTATATTTTTAAACATATCATCAATACTTATTTATTTATTAATTTTTTTGCAAAGATGTAAATACTTATTTGATTGAAATATTTTGTTTAGGTAAGAAAATATCATATGTTAAATCAAAACTACAAAGATTCCATGTGTGTATATGTGTATGTGTTATTCTTTGGATTTATTTTTTTATTATATATTTAGCTTGGCCCCCCTTGAAAAAAATTTATAGCTCCACCATTGTGCGTAATGGTATTGGTCACTTACTCCACAAGTACAAGTTCTTAGGGAGTGAGGGTGGGGGGGAGGGGGAAGATAAGGACTAAGATTCAAGTCTCTAAAAGAGAGTTTTATACTCGTATGGCCCGTTTGGATTGAAGGGAGAGGAAGGAGGAGTAGAGTAGAGTTGGCTAAAAATAGACTAATTTTGTGCCAACTCTACTCCCTCTCCCTACCCCTCAATCCAAACGAACCAAGATTAGGCTAGAAGATTATATTTGGAAAAAATAATACAACTAGCAGATTATATTTGAGGAACTTTTACAGCCATTGCATAGTTTATTGACCAGTTTTTAATTTATAATATAATATATATAAGCGAAACTTTTAACTTTTTATTAATCTTATCTAATATTGATGCATCAACTTTTGAAAGCTCACACTAATATATATTTTTAATTGATTTTGAATTCTACAAGGATTTCCTATAAAATCTTCTACACTTATACAATTACACTCTCTATTAGAATTGTGGGAGGACTTTCATCTCGGCCCCCAATTAGGTATTATCTTATTTGGAAATGGCGTTGAGCCTTAGTTCTCAAGGGTTTGTTCAATCCCACATCGAGGAGAGACGCCTCCCACTCATGCCTTATAAGCCTTTGGCCTAAGGATGAGTGTACCACTACTACACATGGGACTGGACCATTGAGGCCGATGCCACCCGAGTACACTACCACAGGCATGCGCTAGCAATTTTTGAGACTTGCTCTAGAACACATGTGTAGTAGTGGTACACTCATCCTTAGGCCAAAGGCTTATAAGGCATGAGTGGGAGGCGTCTCTCCCCAATGTGGGATTGAACAAACCCTTGAGGACTAAGGCTTAATGCCATTTCCAAAGAGGACAATACCTGATTGGGGGCCGAGACGAAAATCCTCCCACAAGAATATTTTCACAAATAATTAATTCAATGTATGAACACAATTATAATAAATTACTATTATTAACAATCATAATCCCTTGCTCTCGCAAGCCTGGACTCAGCGAAGAGGGTGTCACTATAGTCACGCCCAAGTGAAAGATGCCAACTCAAATTGTCCTTTCTACCCATTTTTTTCTTTCATAAAAAAAAAATTGAATGACCATCATAATTTTCAAACTATATTTTTAAAAAATAATTATAATTACTAAATTATTTTGTTGAATTTTATCGTATTACATGGATTACTAATTGATTAAAAAGAATATTTGTGAAGTAAAGAAACTTATAGTTTAAAATGTCAACACTTCTTGATGTTTCAAAATGAAACATTGAATGTTGAAAACTTGAAATTACTTTTTTCAATTATAAAATTATATATATATATATATATATATTTTTTTTTTTGTTATATTATGACACAGATAGCTCAAAGAAACCCTTGAATGCTTGATTCATGGTAGTAGATGGGACACAGACAGCTATATGCCGGGTACACCATATAGCTGCTCCAAATCCACTTGTACTTACTCAGAGTAGGCTTTCTAAGATGATATTGTCTGTTTGAGAACAATTTATTTAATTGAAATTGAAATTTTTTTTTATTGAAAATATTATAGATAAAGCTAAAAGGTAGTTAAAATAGTATAGTAAGTCACATAAATAGTAGCAAAAAGTATAATGGGACCTGTAAATAATAGAAAAAAAAATACTGACTTTTTAATCTAATACCAAACGCACACTTACCATTAATAAAAAGGATACTTGAGAAGCTATTAGAAGAAGGGAGCAAATTGTGGTAATATATGGCAAAAGAGCTTGTGGTTTTCCATATTTATCTTAAGATTCAAGAATGCATTCATTACTTGCTAAACTTTTTATTTTTATTTTTTATACTAGATATAAATTTTATGATAGCCTAATATAATCTAAATGCAATGGGACCTATGAATAAGAGCAAAAAAAAGATAAATAATAAAAAAATGTTGACTTTTTAATCCAATACCAAACACACACTTACCATTAATAAAAATGATACTTGAGAAACTATTAGAAGAAGGGTGCAAATTGTGGTAATATGTGGCGAAAGAGCTTGAGGTTTTCCATATTTATCTTAAGATTCAAGAATGCATTCATTACTTGCTAAACCTTTTTTATTTTTTATTTTTCTTTTATACAAGATATAAATTTTATTATAGCCTAATATAATCTAAGTGTATATGTGTGTGAATCTCCCTACTGGAGACTTTAACCCCGGCCCTGCCCCCCACACCTCACAAACACTTATACTTGTGAAGTGACCATCACACCAAGGGTGTGCGGTGATATTACCTGCTAAACTAAATCAAGTACAAGTTGGTCACTAGAGACGGGATAGGTGGAGGTTTTTTTTTATTTTTATTTTTTTAAAATTTTTTTTAATGTGTTTTATATGTAAACTTCAAAGAAGAGATCATCTTTATTTTAAGTGTTTTTTTAATCTAAGGTTGTGGAGGGAGATAGTTTTTTTTTAATTTTAAGCATCTATTTGACATACACATTGATGTGTGGAAGGTTAAGCTCGCGTTTAGGCTTTTTTATTTTTTATTTTTTTTTATAAATAAAAAATAAATCAACTTATAATGTTTGCTTCACAATAATTGTTTTTTTTCCATCACATCGAGATAAAATTATAGTCCTACCTTAAAAAATGTAATGCTTTAAAATACTGTACATTATATTTTAAAATAAAAATAAGTTCATCCAAAGGAATACTAAATGGTGATAGTTTTGGGAAGGCTATGGTTGTGTTTGGTATTGGCTTAAAAAGTTAGATTTTTTTACTATTTAGTTTTTTTACTACTATTCATGGGTTTCATTACATTTTTTGGTACTGTTTATGGGTTCTACTGTATTATTTCAATTACTTTTTAGTTTTATTTATAATACTTTCAGCAAAAATTTTTCAGTTTCAACTAAATAAGCTGTTCCCGAAAAGACTCTCTCTCTATATATATATATATATATATATATATATATGAGTAAGTTGGCTTGCTACTATTTTATTACCTTATTTTTGTGATAATAAAATTCTGAAGGTTATTATTTCCATTTTTTGTTGTTTTTATGATGGAGAGTCTTACGGACTCCTTGGGTTCTATTTCTACGTCAATTGTTAAAAAAAGGAGGGTTATCGTTGTAGTCCTGGTTTTGTTTAAAATAATAAGTCATTGTGGCCTTGTGGGTGAGTGATTAATAATGATTATGCCTTGTGTTCTTTTGTCCTTTTGGGACTGTTTATCCTGCTGGTGCAGGTTGTTTAAATTTTGGAATGGATTTGCTTATTTAAAAAAAAAAGAAAAAGAAAACTCAACAAGTTGCTTGAGTCCAACCTAAAAAACTTGAAATTGATACGGGATATTGACTAATTGTAACCTCCGAATATCCCTTTATTTTCCTCTCTAAACTTAGCAACAATCAAACAAACAATCAAGTAAACTATAAACAACAGGTTTCTTGCAGAAATTTTCTTCATGTGGGCGGTCGAACCATATTGTTAATTTGTTACTTAGTAGACTGCCTAAACATTTGAACGGCTTAAAACTTCGGAGCTAATTAAGCTAAAAAAGTTGGTTCTTCAGATTTTCAAGTCCATGCGTGTACAAGGCGTGTAATTCTAAACTGAATCAGTCAAAGTCACATAGCACATCTGGGCTTTAACAGTCATGAATGAGCTTTTACAGTTGAATAAGCAAAATGGAATACCTTTCAAAATTCTCTTAAAGAGGACAATTGGCCCAATAGCATTAACTTTCTATTTCTTGGCTTATTTTCACATTTTCTATTACATACTCCATTACACAACCTTACTTTAACTGTTCATGTACCAAATTAATTAGTCTTTGCAGAATCTTGACCCTATTTGAGGAGCAAATGGCCAAAAAGAAAAAGGGGGAGACATATGGTTGGATTTTTCATTTTTTTCTCAAAACTTTTTAGAAGTCATAAAATGGTTATATATAGCGTGCGTTTGGATAGGGCTGGAAATTTAAAATTATTTTACTATTCACACTGTATTATTTCAACTAACTTTTACCTTTATCTACCATACTTTCAGCAATAAATTTTCAGTTTCAATAAAATAAGCAGTATTCAAACATATCCATAAACTCTTTTTTGGTGTGACCTAAATTTTTTCAAACACAAACTATATCGACCCAATACTGGTGCCTTCCGGCTACCATCAACAACCCCGACGACCACTATGCAGGAGGGACAGTGGGAGGGTTTCTTCAAAACTTGTAAAATATTTTACCGATTTTTTTTGCAAAACATTTTATAAGTTTTTACATATAGATTTTTGGTAAAAAAAAAACATTTTACAAGTTTAACTATATTTTTACAAGCCCTATAAAAAAAAAAAAAAAAAACTATATTTTACAAGCAAACAAACATCCAACAATGCAGAAAATACTTTTCCAAAAATAAAAATGGAGTAAAGCAACGCGATGGAATAAAGACCCCTTTGAGAAAAATGATGATTTTGTAAAAGGTTAACGAAATTGCATCCCAACTGGCAGACACGCAAAAAAGTGACGAGACAAGTTCCCAACATCTTTGTTTCTACGGCACTTCAAGAAGGTGGTAAAGATAATGAATATATATATATATATATATATAAAATATATTCTCTGTCTAACTGCGAAATGTCAACCTATTTGAAACTTTTTACACACGGATTTTACACGTTAAATTGTGGTTTTTGAACTTACCTAGGTGTCATGCTAATACAGACACAATGATGATGATTATTATTATTATTATTATTATTATTTTTTGTTTTTGATAGATACAAACTCTAGTAAAGAAGCGTGACGCATTAGACCCCTATGGACTATGGAGTTCACAAATCCCCAACAAACACCTCCCCCTCTCCCCCACCCCCCAAATAATTAGAATTAGTATATATATTTTATAAAAGGATTATAACAATAATAATAATGTTTGGTGATTCTTTCATTTAATATTATAGTGCCTTTGTATCCAAATTAAATTGTGTCTTATTCTATAATCATAATCAATAGTCACAAGATTCCAAAATAAGGAAAATTATGACGACACCAACTATCACCACCACATTCTCCAATTTTGGCATTTACACACACGTTCTCTATATTTTGGAGTTCTAGGACATTAATGGAATCAATGTCAACTTGGATTTGGGTTCCCCCCCCCAATTTATTGAGTTGAACTTGAAAACAAATACAAATCTTATGTCCTAAATTTTTGCGATATAATTACTCTTCATTAATTACTATTTGTCATATATTTATTTGATTTTCTTTATATAATAATTAAAGTTCAAAATTCAAAATTATAAAAAAAAAAAATTAATCACATGGCATACCATGATTGATTGAGTATAAAGTAAAATACAAAAAATAAGGCAAAAGATTTTGTATTTGTTGAGAGCCTTGAAAATTGATTTTAAGGGCAATAATTTGGTTAACGTGTGGAACGAATATGGCATGTATGGATCTAGAATGGTGGTGGCATCTAAAGGATGAGGGGTGGGGTCAAAGGAGAAGACTAAGTGAGGTTGGGTCTGAACCTATAATGGTTGGAGAATGATGGAAATGGCGACAATTTTTTGTTTAAGATAGGAAATCAGCGGGATGAGTAGGGGCGGTCTCTTTGATTTTATTTTATTTTAGTTTTGAGTTAAGAAACAAACACACACACATGCACACACACAAGAGAGAAGGAATAGGGTTCTAAAGAATCTTAATTATTTATTTACTAATTCTAGGTTATTTGGTGTATTATAACTTTAAACAAACACACACACACGCTATGATGTTATTCATTGAAAGAAAATCCCTTTGACATTTAGTATAGATTCAATCATAGATAATTTCAAAAACATAAAAAAAAAAGTTCCATTTTCATAAATGATTACATTGTAATATATTAAGAAATAATAATTTTACGTATTTATTATTATTATTTTTATGGTCTATTAATACTAAATTAATGCTTATTTGGAATTTCATAATAATTTAATTTAATTTTGTTTTTGTTTATACTTCGGCCTCCTTAACTCCAAAATTTAGCTCCATCTCTTCCAAAAAGTGAGTCCAAGTTGCTAAAACTTTAGTGGTGCGATGTAGAGGACCCTATCAATGACATATAGGGATGGTGGGTGGTCTTTGCTATTGTTGTAACTAAGAATGTGATTACGTTCTCAATTTATTTGAACCCATTATGCTGTATTATTGATTGAAAGTATTACTAGACATTACTGATGTGGTCCTCGTGATGTACAGAATAATTTTTATCTCTCTTTCTTTATATATATATATATATATATATATATATATAAAATTTTAGGTTGCATGTGAAAGGCATATAGTTGATTTTTGTTTAATGTTGCTTTCCCTCGGTCCCCTGAAAAAAAAAAGAAAAAAGACATGACAAGACATTCAATGGTTTTAATTCAAGGGCACGTTCCAATTTTATTTCTGAAAGTATAATTTGACAGCAAAATCCTAAAAATCATGAGAAGTACATAAAACAAAAATGTCAATGAACGAATTTGATGAGTCGCAATCTGTATGATAGTTTTGCCATTAATTCTTAAGATTTCACTCACGCATCTGTCTTTTAGCCAAATTGTGGAGGCAGCTGTGAATTGAATAGGATACACAAAATATAATTTGCAAATGAACCACAAAATTAGGCGGTGCCAAGCTGTGACCGTGAATCAGATGTGTGATGCCGTGGAGCAGCCAAATGTACAAGTTGCTTGAAAGTCCGATCAGATCAGATGGGCCGCAATCCACATCCACATCATGACGTTTGCAATCCACCACATTGTTTTAGTGGCTTCCGTGTGTCTTCTGCGCATCACGATTCCTTTTTGGATTGAGATTCCCCTCCTGCAATAATACTTTTTTTTTTCAACGGTTGAGTTCAAAAGTTAAAAAATTTAACTTTTGATTTCAACCATTAAATCAAAAAAGTTAAAATTGTAAAAAAGTGAACAATTAAAAAAAAAGTTAAAAAGTTTGAAAAAGTTGGAATTTTTGTGCCAGGGATTGATTTCAATCCTTCCTTTTATGCTGTCTAGCATTTCTTTTGCAGTGTTTCGATGTCAATGCTAAAATATGTTCTAAAATGCTTGAATGCTTTAGACACAATTGTATTTTAAGTGCATTAAAAGTTAAAAAATTTTTATTTATTTATTTATTTTAAAATAAGAACTTAATTTTTCTATTTTAACTAATGATTTTTCAGTTCACTTATACAAAAAACTAATTGGTATTTTACAAGGGTAGAGCTAGAAATTTTACTTTGGGAGGGCTGAGGCAAAACTATTGTATTAACTTTTATTAGTTCTTTTTTAGCCCCGCACCCACTACTAACATCATTTTGTTTTTACCTATAGCTAACTATTAGTTACATCAACAGATGAATTTTTTTGAGTTTATAAACTTTCTCAAAAAAAGAAAAAAGAAAAGTGTTACAATTAACTTGGAAGAATGTATAATATTGCAAAATTTTTGTTAGAAATTTTTAATCAATGTAATTCTTATTAATACCCAAAATACTAATAAAAATAAATGACCAATTGATCATTTTTAGGTCATTTTTTTTTCCATTGAGTTTCTCATATTCCTTTAAACAGTTATAGGTCCATAACATTCATAGAAATAAAATAAAAGAATATAATAAAGCTAGACTACATGTCAAGAACAAATAATATTAATAGAAATTAAATATAACAAAATAACCGTTAGCAAGCATAAAATAAATTGAATCTAAATTCAACCAAATTAGATTACTATAGTGAAAAAATAAATTCAAGATCACTTTTGCACCTCTCAAATATATATAAATTTAACTTAATTAGAAAACTATAAACCATAATCATAAGATTAGTAATTAAAGATTGAACTATAATAGAAATGAAAAGTCAAAACAAGAATTGTGTACCTCTTAAAATTCACATAGCTTCTTAATATAAAACTCTTTGTTAAGGAAGATATATATTTTTTTCTTAGGATATGCTTTGTTAAGGAAGAGTTTTAATGAAGTGAAATTGAAGAGAATTTGAGAGTACTGAGTGATTAAAAGTTTTTGGGTGACTGGATGGTAAAAACTATAAAGTATTTTGGGAAAAGCTCAACTAAAGAAGCTAGTAAAAACGTAGGTGGTTGACATGTTGAAAGAGAGATGGGACCTTGCTATCTCGGCCTTATAATAAAAAAGCAGTTATTATGGAGAGGACACCATAAATAAGAATTTAGTTGCGTGTGTATATATATAGAACACTTCTCAAAGCACTGTTTGGTAAATGTGTTGAGCAAAATAGTTCGCCTGAGGTTTCTGGTAACATTCTTTCCAAAAAAAAAAAAAAAAAAAAAAAAAAAACTTCCACAAACTAGTCCTCAGCCAGGCCAACTCTAATACGCAGTTAAGCACCACCAATAGATCCATCCCAGTTGCATTTCTGCCATCATCTAGCTTATCATTCGACATGAGAAACTGTAGTTTTGACATTAAAGTCTTATTAGAAATATCGAGAAAAGCACATAAAAATTCACTTCCTTGACCATTTAGTTTACTTGAGTCCCTAATAGTACTCTTGAAATGCAATTGTACATGGCTTGATTACTGCTAAAGACTATTTCTTTTTCTCCAAAACTTGTTAAAATGATAGTCGAGTTGTGGCAGTTTGACATGACCTAGATTTGGCACATTCTTTAAATATTCGAAAGCTCATCATGGAGTTAAGTGGACATGCTTATTACTAATTTGGTTTTGGCTCACCTTTGTTGTGTTTTAAAAAAGAAATTTGATTACTGCATACCAATCTTATAACACTTTTCAGTTTTTAAACAATATTACATATATTTTTACACATTTTTTCACCTACACATATTTCTAAAAAATACAAATAACATTATTAGAATAATGTTACCAAACGGCACCAAATTATTGCGAAGATTTCTTGACAAAGTCAAGAAATGGTAGTAGTGAATATTTTTGTGTTGTACTCAGATCCTCCACAAAGATCCACCTTTTGTGCGGATTTGCTGTAAACCAATTGCTGACGGCTACTTGGGTGTTACGTACCTTAGAATTAGAAGTTGGATTAGACTATGTATGACTTGTTTAAAATAAATTAAAAAACTTGTTTAAGACTTTAAGTAATAAATTGTGATTTGTTTTTAATGTGGTACATGCATTTTTTTTTTTTTTTAGTTTCAATCTATGGCATTTGCTCATAATAATAGTTCTTTATCATCAGATCAAGGCTAATCGGTTTTTGATGTAGGTGTAGGCGTAAATAGAATTTTAGATCTCTTATTCAACCATTGATGAGTGTTAACTCGTCAGCAATGCTCTCGTCGGACGGAGATAATCCTTTGTCCTTCAGGGATGGTCACCGGTGTGGTGCCTGCCACAGCGCCTCCGATGCCAAAGTCAGTAAAACAAGTTTTCTGGGAAATGAACAATGTAATTGGAAAGAATTAGGAAAGTCTCCTAGAGTTTTTTTTGTGTGTACCTGTCCCTTGCTTCAGCAATGTGGGAGATTTATATATGTTCTCATGGCTTCTAGCCGTTGGGGTAGTTATGGAGGCCTTAATGCTCCTTTTAGTAACGTCTGGGGTCGTTTAATGTGTCATTACTGTCCTTCAACGGGCTGTACAGTTGTTCCAGTAACCGTTTTGGGTTTGATTGCCTGTATTGAATGCTTTAGATATCTTCGTCAGTAAAGCATATAACGGACTTACCCAGCCAGAGTATGTAATCGTCCATATACGGGATCGTCAGTGTGCGCGTGATCTCGTCGGTCCCGTCAGTTGCCCCCCGATTCTGTGTTCGTCTGTTTAATGACGATCATGGAATATGAAGGGTTACAGGTTGTAAATGACTCTTGGGGTTCCGTTCCGTATTAAATGCGAAGTGGCGGCGCTTCATGGATCGTGGCCTACGTGGCGCGTGCTGATTGGGGCAATTAATGCCCGAGGTAGTGGGACTATTGGGTTTCCTGCCGGCCTTTCCGTTTTTCGAGCTTTTCTTTTCAACTTCCTTCTTTTTTTTTTCATTTTTCTCCTTTACTTTTCAGTCATTACTCTTCTTCTAACTTTCTGTTGTCACTTTCCTCTGAGTCGATACACTGGTTGAGCGAAGCTTTCTCACTCCGCCATTAGATTAAGGTATGCTTCTTTTTCCTTTCCCGCTTCTTTTTCCTTGCTTTTGTTTTCAGTACTGTTCCTGATTTTTCTTTTTTTGTTTTTCGTTTTTCTGCGGTTCAGTTGGGTTTTCATGATTGGTAGTTCTGAGGTTAGAATTGTTTGTCCCTCAGTTTCTTTCCTTTTTGCGCGTTTAGGGGGGGCTTTAGGCACTTTTTTTGATTTTGGGGATTTTGTTTTCGAGGGTAGTGGTCTTAGGGTGGTGTTGACTGAATTGTTGCCTTTGATTAGGCAATCAGTTGATTGGTTCGAGGGTCTGGTGAGTAGGGAGAACTTTATGTCTGAGGTTAGATCCAGCGATCTCGAGACTGGGTTGTCGTCCAGCGGCAATCCAGTGGAGGGAGATACAGCTGTTTCCTCTCCTCGGGTCGTTAGGGCTTTCTATGCCCTGGAAGAGGTTTGTGGTCTAGATGCAGAGACGGTGAGTAGGTTTAGGGATAGGTTTCAATTTCCAGAGAGAGTTCGTGTTCGTCGACCTAATGACGAGGACAGGGCCTGTCATTTCTTCCCGGGTGAGGTATGCTTTTACGAGGCTGCCTTTACCTGTGGACTTAGATTCCTCGTCCACCCTTTCTTCATGGAGCTCCTGGGCTATTTTGGGATCGCCCCTGGGCAGCTGATGCCTAATTCATGGAGAATAGTAGTCAACTGTATGGAGATATGGTTGGCTGCTAATGGGGATATGATTAAGGTGGGTGAACTCGTCCACCTTTATCGTCTGAAAGAATCAAAAGAGTATGGTTATTATGAGCTGGTTCCTTGGGAAAGGAGGGCCAGGATTATTAGAGGGCTGCCTTCGTCATTCAGATACTGGAAGTCGAGATTTTTCTTTGTGTCAGGGGACGACTTTGAGACTCCCTCCGGTCCGGAATGGGGAGACATTCCAAGATTGCTTCGTCGGTGGGCAACCCCGACCTTAGGTGCGTCAGTTTTCCTCCTCGCCGTTTTCGCTTTGCGGTACTCTTTTGCTCGTGATCGTCATAACCTTTTTGTTATCTTCTTTTTTGCAGTGAAGAGACGGCCTAAGCTCAAGAATAGGTACAAGGAGCGTGTTGAGCAGGCAATTGAATACGCTCAGACGATTGAAAGCTGGAACGACCTGGTAGACCCGAGGACGTTAGCTTTTTACAACCTTGGTCCAGATCCTTCCTCTTTTGTTCTGCGCAATATCGAGATCGAAGGAAAGAAGAGTAAGTGCTGATCTCGTCAGTGCCCCCTATTTTTTTTTTTTTTTTAACTGTTGCTCTTTTTTCTGGCAGAGATGACGACGAAGTTTAACAAGGACCTCTATGCTAAGATGAGGTCGAAGAAGGACGAGCCGTTGTCCAATATTGGTAAGAAAACGGTGCGTGTTACTGGGAGGGGCACCCACGTTACTCCAATTTCTTCCGTCAATCCGATCGTCTCCGTGGGCGAGATGGCGAGGACAGCTTCCCAAACCGTGTCACTGGAAGAGATAGGGGGCACTCCTGTCTCGAAAAGGCCACGTCTTTCTGAAAAGGGGAAAGAGAAAGAGAAGGCTGATTCTCGTCAATCTACCATATGGAATGACGAGAAATTGGCGGTGGATAGAGCTCATGAATTAGTGACTGCTGCCGATCTGAAGGCTTTATCTGGGGTTCCCCTTAGTGGGGTAGCTGCTGGCCACGTCCATAAACTCATCCAGGTACTTCTTTATATATGTTTTTTTTTTTTTTTCAAATTCTAACTCTCTTGTAGGTACTGGGGGAGAGTCTTCATCTTTCCTCTGAGTACCTTACCCAGGAGGCTAAGGTGGCATCCCTGACTTCTAGGGTGGAGGCGTTGGAGGCAGAGAATTCGGGCTTGAAGAAGGATCTCATCGAGTCAATGGGCACGGCGAATACTCTGAGGGAGCAGACAAAGAAACTCACTGACGATCTCAAGGTGGAGCGTCAGCTGACTATCGAGAAGGACGAGCAGATTGTGGCGGCAAAAGAGAGCCTTAAGACAATCGCGGCGAGATCAGTAGCAGCCTTCCAAACCACTGACGAGTACAATACTGTGCTCCTCAGTTGGTATTTCAAGGGTTTTGAGCTTCTCAGGAGATACCTCCTCAAACACCCTTCCGGAGTAAACATGGAGGCACTTGATCTGGAAGAGGTGGATCAAGAAATGGCGGCTGACGAGGCTGTTCAATCGTCTGCCACTGAGACTGAGGCCCCAGCTGTCGCTCCTGACGATGCTGCTCGTACCGAGGATGAACCTGCTGACGATGCCGTTGGACGAGCTTGATACTTGGGAATTTTTGCTTTCTTTTTGTGGTGCCCGTCATGTTTTGGGCTTTTCTTCTCTTTATTTTTATTTTTATTTTTTTATTTTTTTTTATTATTTTTTTTTTTGTAAATCTATTTGTCAAACAATCTTGTTTATTTTCAGAATAGTATCTTTAGCCCAGCGTTTATGGGCTTTTAGTTGTACAAACAATTTGCCTATTAGTCTCTGGCTTTTAATTTTGTTTCTTACCTGTGATTGCTCGTTCCTCTTTTGTTTGACGTATGTTTGTAACTTGTATCCACCTAGGCAGGTAGCCGTTTCTGGCATTTTAGTAATCTTCGTCGGTAACTTGGTTCTGTCCAGGTAGAATCCCGCTACTTGGCATTTTTAGGTTTCTAATCACCGAGTTATCTTTGTTGGTAACTTACATCCGTCTAGGCGGAATCTTGTTACTTGCCAAATTCTTGGCTTTTATTTTCGTCAGTAACTTACATCCGTCTAGGCGGAATCTTGTTACTTGGCCAAATTCTTGGCTTTTATTTTCGTCAGTAACTTACATCCGTCTAGGCGGAATCTTGTTACTTAGCCAAATTCTTGGCTTTTATTTTCGTCAGTAACATCCGTCTAAGCGGAATCTTGTTACTTGGCCAAATTCTTGGCTTTTATTTTCGTCAGTAACTTACATCCGTCTAGGCGGAATCTTGTTACTTAGCCAAATTCTTGGCTTTTATTTTCGTCAGTAACATCCGTCTAAGCGGAATCTTGTTACTTGGCCAAATTCTTGGCTTTTATTTTCGTCAGTAACTTACATCTGTCTAAGCGAAATCTTGTTACTTGGCCAAATTCTTGGCTTTTATTTTCGTCAGTAACTTACATCTGTCTAGGCGGAATCTTGTTACTTGGCCATATTTTTGGCTTTCGCTTCGGGCATGTTCATACACAAATATTGGCTGAATAATTTATTTATTGATCATAAATGATAGGCACGTCTTTCCATTACATCTATTGATGGTATTTCTTCAAGTGTTCAATGTTCCATGGTCTTGGGAGTCTTTGTCCGTCTAAGGTCTCCAGGTGGTAGCTACCTTGCCTGGAGTAGTGAATGACTTTGTATGGTCCCTCCCACGTGGGACCGAGTTTTCCTTGGGCTGGATCTTTGGTTGCCTGGGTCACCTTGCGTAGGACGAGGTCCCCTATGTTGAGTCTTCTGAGTTTTACCCTCCTGTTGTAGTAGTCTGTCATCTTTCTCTGGTATTCCGTCATCTTGCTGAAGGCCTTGTCTCTAACTTCGTCAAGACAATCTAGGTCAAATCGCAGTAGGTTGTCGTTTTCCTCTTCGTTAAACGCTTCTCTCCTGGTGCTGGTTATTCCCACTTCAACAGGGATCACTGCTTCGGTCCCGTAGGTGAGTCTGAAGGGGGTTTCTCCCGTTGGGGTTCTAGCCGTGGTTCTGTAGGCCCACAACACGTTGGGTAGTTCTTCTGGCCAGGCTCCTTTCGCGTCATCCAGTTTGGTCTTTATGATCTTGAGCAACGTGCGGTTCGTCACTTCCGTTTGCCCATTCGCCTGTGGATGGCCTGGCGACGAGAACTGGTTCTTGATGCCCAAGCCCGAGCAGAAGCTCTTGAAACTCTGACTATCGAACTGTCGTCCATTATCCGATATGATCGTCCGTGGGATCCCGAACCTGCAAACTATATTCTTCCATACGAATCCCTGGATTCTGGCCTCGGTGATGGTTGCCAATGCCTCTGCTTCAACCCATTTAGTGAAATAGTCAATAGCAACTAGTAAGAATTTTACCTGACCTTTGCCTTGAGGCAGTGGGCCGACGATGTCGATTCCCCATTGCGCGAACGGCCATGGAGATGTTATCGTCGTCAGTCTCTCTGATGGTAGCCTTTGAACATTCCCGAACCTCTGACATTTGTCACATTTCTTGACGAGTCTTGCTGCGTCATCTTGCATGGTTGGCCAGAAGTAACCTGCTCGCATAATTTTTCTTACCAGGGATTTTGGGCCTGCATGATCTCCGCAAATCCCTTCATGAACCTCTCTCATGACGTATTCAGCCTCTCCTTCGTCCACACACCTCAAGTAAGGCATTGAGAAGCCTCTTTTGTACAAGGCGTCATTCAGGACTGTGAATCTGGCGGATCTCTTCTTTATCTTCCTAGCTTCGTCTGCATTTTGGGGTAGGTGACCGTCCAGGAGGAAGGATATGATGGGTGTCATCCAGCTACTCGCGCCCTCGACTGCGAATGTTGGAATTTCTTCTATGCTGGGGTTTCTCTGTATCTCCATCATTAAATCTGTCCTTGGTTCTGCCTCTTCTGATGAGGCTATCTTTGAAACTTCGTCTGCAGCCACGTTCTGACTTCTCGGGATCTGGATAAACTCCACTTTTTCGAACTCTTGAATCAAGCGTTTCGTCAGTCTGAGATACTTCTGCATTCTTTCTTCTTTTGCTTCATACTCTCCTCTGACCTGCCCAATCACTAGCCTTGAGTCGTTCTGGACTAGTAGGTTCTTAGCCCCAAGCTCTCTTCCAAGCCTTAAACCTGTTAGAATTCCTTCGTATTCAGCTTCGTTATTGGTCGCTGGAAATCTCAGCTGCACCCCGTACTTCAACACCTCACCCTCAGGAGTGGTTATCACAACCCCTACTCCCCCTCTTCTTCTGGCTGACGAGCCATCGGTCTGCACCATCCATGTTTCATCCTTGATGGCAAGGCTCGGTTCGTCTAGATAGGTGAACTCGGCGATGAAGTCAGCCAGAGCTTGTGCTTTGATGGCTGTCCTGGGATGGTACTCCACGTCGAATTGGCTGAGTTCGATTGCCCATTGAACCATCCTCCCAGCTGCTTCGGGTCTACTCATAGACTTCTTGATGGGTTGGTCCGTCATTACCAATATTGGGTTCGCCTGGAAATATTGCCTGAGCTTTCGCGAGGCTACTATCAATGCAAACGTGATTTTCTCGATCTTTGGGTACCTGGATTCAGCTCCTTGGAAGGCTTGACTGACATAGTAGACGGGGAGTTGTTTCCTGTTTTCTTCTCTTATCAAGGCAGCACTGACGGCCGTAGAGGAAACCGCCAGGTACAAATACAGGTCTTCGCCTTCTTTGGACGGGCTCAGAAGTGGTGGGTTGCTAAGGTAACGCTTTAGCTCCTGGAAGGCCGCCTCACATTCGTCAGTCCATTCAAAGGCCTGCTTCAGGGTCTTAAAGAATGGCAAGCATTTGTCCGTTGCTCTTGACACGAACCTGTTAAGTGCTGCAATTCGGCCCGTGAGCTTCTGGACTTCCTTGACGGACTTAGGCGATGCCATATTGAGTATGGCCTGTACCTTCTCAGGGTTTGCTTCTATTCCTCTTTGAGACACCATGAACCCGAGGAATTTCCCTGAGGCGACACCGAAGACACACTTACCAGGGTTCAGCTTCATTTGGTATTGCTTGAGGGTGTTGAATGTCTCCTTAAGGTCGTCCAGATGCTCGAGCTCTTCTTTGCTCTTCACGAGCATATCGTCGACGTACACTTCCATATTTCTGCCTATCTGTTTGACGAACATTCTGTTTACTAGCCTCTGATAAGTTGCTCCTGCATTCTTCAGGCCAAAGGGCATTACCTTATAACAGTAGAGCCCTTGACTGGTGATGAAGGAGGTTTTCTCCTGATCCTCGTCAGCCATTTTTATCTGGTTGTACCCTGAGAATGCATCCATGAACGTTAACAGCTTGTGCCCGGCCGTAGAATCTACGAGCTGGTCTATCCTGGGGAGGGGGAAACTTGTCCTTTGGGCAAGCCTTGTTCAGGTCTGTGAAATCCACGCACATTCTCCATTTTCCATTTGCTTTTTTAACCAGGACGACATTGGCCAGCCAATCTGGATAGTACACTTCTCTGATAAATCCTGCAGTCAAGAGTTTGTTTACCTCGTCGGTAATAGCTTGGTCCCTTTCTGGTGCAAAGGTCCTTCGTTTTTGCTTGATGGGTCTCTTCTCTGGGTCTACGTTCAATCTGTGCTGAATAACCTCCGGAGATATGCCTGGCATGTCGTCATGGCTCCATGCAAAGACATCCAAGTTCTCCCTGAGAAATTGAATGAGCCTCGTTTTCATTTCAGGGCTTAACGTCGTCCCTATTCTGGTTATTTTCGTCACTTCCCCTTCAATCAACTCCACCACTTCCAGCGCTTCCACTTTTTCTTCCTCTTTTTCTTCTACCATCCACATGTGGTCTTCCTTTGCTGCTAAAACAGCTTGATAGCATTCTCGAGCTAGAACTTGGTCTCCTTTGACTTCGCCAACCCCGTCTTCCGTTGGAAATTTCATCTTCAAGCAGTAGGTAGATGTGGATGCTCTCCACTTGTTGAGTGCTGGCCTTCCGATGATGACATTATAGGATGAGGGACTATCCACTACCAAAAAGTCTATCTGACGAGTTAATTGTTTTGGGTCCGTCCCTACTGTTACTGTCAACGTCACTATGCCTCTGGGATACACTCTGTCACCGCTGAAACTGACGAGTGGAGAGTCGAACGGACGAAGTCTCTTTGGATCCAGCTTTAACTGTTGGAATGCGGAAAAGTAAATGATATCAGCAGAACTACCATTGTCCACGAGGACCCTTCTGGTGTTAAACCCTTCTATGGTGAGCTTTATGACCAAGGGGTCATTGTGAGGCTGTTTTACTCCTCTGGAGTCACTCTCGTTGAAGGTCATATCCTGACCTGTTCGTCTCTGCTTTGGCAGGGGTGTCATGTGGACGCTATTCACTTGTCGTTGATGTGCCTTCTTGAGTGATTTGAATGAGCCCCCGGTGATAGGGCCCCCTGCGATCGTCTGTATCTCCCAGACCACATTTTGAGGAGGTTGCGATTGACGGCCATCGTTCCTGGATGAGGACGCACGTTGGTCCTTGTTTTCATCTCGGAATTTATTGTTTTCCCCCTTCTTCACGAACTTCTGTAGTTTCCCCCTTCTTATCAATTCTTCGATTTGTTCTTTGAGATCCCTACAATCTTCGGTGTAATGGCCATGATCTCTATGGAATCGACAGTACTTACTTTTGTCACGGACGTTAGGAGACGAGTGCAGTGGTCGTGGCCATTTTAGGTAATGTTTGTCCTTAATCTGCGTTAGAATTTTATCAACAGGCATAACGAGGGGGGTGAATTTTACCGTTCGCGGGTTTTTCTCGTCCTTCCTTCTGACTCCGTCACTGACTCGACGATCTGGTCGGTCCCGCTTTTGCCCTCTACGCTCGTCTTCTTTTCTTCCTTTGTCCCCTGGTCTGTCCCCTTCCCTGATAGCAGCCAATGCATCCTCAGCGTTCATGTACTTCTGCGCCTTGAGGAGCATTTCAGCCATTGTTTTTGGGGGATTCTTCGCGAGTGAGCTGACGAGGTCTCTGGACCTTAACCCGGCCTTGAAGGTTGTTAGCTGCACCATATCGTCGGCTCCATCTACCTCCAGTGTTTCCCTCGTGAAACGTTTTACATACGACCTCAGGGTTTCTTTTTCCCCCTGCCTGATGGTAAGCAGATGGTCAGCGGTTCTCTTTGGTCGTTGTCCCCCAATAAAATGACGTTGGAAAGCGTTGCTCAATTGTTCATACGTGTCGATAGACGATGTTGGCAGCTTTGTAAACCATTCTCGGGCAGCTCCCCTGAGTGTAGTTGGGAAGGAACGACATAATATTTCATCTGGGGGCTGTTGAAGTCCCAGGGTCGTCTTGAAGGTATTTAGGTGATCTTGAGGGTCCTTCAACCCATCGAAGGGCTCGAGCTGAGGTAACCGGAATTTTGACGGCACTGGGCAGTCGAGAACTACTGTTGTGAATGGTGAATCCGTTGCCCGAACCAACCGATCCACACTCCGTTCTGTTTTTTCTTTGATGGCATTTCTCAATTCGTCCATCTCCCTCCTCATTTCCCGAAGAACGTCTGAATTCTGCTCGGTGGGAGCGTTTGGCCTTCGATGGTCACTTCTTCTATTGCTATCTCCCTCATCCTCCTGATTGCCTTTCGAACGATTTTCCTCCTGCTGAAGCCGTAGCCTCATTTCTTGGTTTTGCCTGGTTAGTTCTTCAACTGTGGCTGCAAGGGCCTGAACTTGCTGAGCTAGAGCTACGGAATCTTGATTAAACTCCATCCTAGAGAAAATAAGAATAAGGAACCACTATTCCGAGTTTGAACAAGGAAATGTCGTTCCCACAGACGGCGCCAAACTGATGAGTGTTAACTCGTCAGCAATGCTCTCGTCGGACGGAGATAATCCTTTGTCTTTCAGGGATGGTCACCGGTGTGGTGCCTGCCACAGCGCCTCCGATGCCAAAGTCAGTAAAACAAGTTTTCTGGGAAATGAACAATGTAATTGGAAAGAATCAGGAAAGTCTCCTAGAGTTTTTTTTGTGTGTACCTGTCCCTTGCTTCAGCAATGTGGGAGATTTATATATGTTCTCATGGCTTCTAGCCGTTGGGGTAGTTATGGAGGCCTTAATGCTCCTTTTAGTAACGTCTGGGGTCGTTTAATGTGTCATTACTGTCCTTCAACGGGCTGTACAGTTGTTCCAGTAACCGTTTTGGGTTTGATTGCCTGTATTGAATGCTTTAGATATCTTCGTCAGTAAAGCATATAACGGACTTACCCAGCCAGAGTATGTAATCGTCCATATACGGGATCGTCAGTGTGCGCGTGATCTCGTCGGTCCCGTCAACCATCAGATTAAAAAATTAACCAGTTAAACTAACTGGAACTCACATAAATTATAATTTATTTTTAATTAAATTTATTATTAGCACCAATTTTATTATGCATTAATTATGAAACTCGTCACATCAATCATTGCAAAGATTTCCCTGTCCCTAAACTTATTGGGCCCAATTTTTCTAATTATGGCGCAGGTCATGGGCCGTTAGACGGCCCTTCAACGTGGCTGTATCATTATGTTAATTATGCAATTATTAGAAGTATCAACACAAATATAACTCATCCTTAAATGAACAAAGCTTAATGATTAGCCCATATGTGGAGAGCCCACAAAGTGGTAAAAAAGAAGAAGAAGCTAATCCTCCTCGTGATAACTTTTTATGAATCAGTTCGAGGAGACAATATAGAATAAAAAGCTAGTCCTTGCTAGGTTCAGCTAGTCCACTAGCTTTATAATTACTGGCAATTGGGTTTATAATTAAGCAAATGCTAACGAGTGCCCTTAGGGTATTATTTAATAATTCATTTAAAGAAAGTTTTTATGGGAAAAGAAAGAAAAATAATTAATGTTTTGACAGTTTTTTTCATTTTCCATAAAAGTGATGTCAAAACTTTCCTAAAATAGATTGTTAACCAATACCCTAAGGGCACTCGTTAGCATGACCCTTATAATTATACCTAATAAACACTGAGCAATTAACCAATATGGCTCAACAAAATACAATACAATCACTAATTTATTGGCCCACAAAACAATTAACCAAAAACGTCTACATTCTCTCACTTGGGCCATATGGGTATTTTTTTTAGTGGGGGAATTGTGAGATTTGAATCTCTATGGAAAAAATAATTTAGATTATTGGAAAACAATTTAAAAAAAACAATTTGGATTGAATTATTTTTTATATGAGATTAAATTATTAATAAAAGGCCATTCTTTTAGCACTGGATAAAACCTAACTCTAAATTAGTTTGGAGTTATCTTTTTCAACTCACTACATGGTAATTTAATTATAAGATCATTTATGTGTATTATTTAAAAAAGTCATATAATTCACTAAAAAAATCATGTGATTAAAACTACACATGAATGATCTTTTCAATTGCCGCATAGTAGGTTGTAGCAAGATAATTACAAAACAAGTTTGCAGCCAAACATTTTCCATCAATGTGTATTATTTAAACAAGTGACATGATTCATTAAAAAAATTCAAGTGACTAAAATTACATACGGATGGTTTTTTTAATATCCACATAATAAGTTGGGAAAAAAAAAGAAGCTCTAAACCTATTTGGAGTTAAACTTTTTCCTTACAATGGCTTACATTAGATTTAAAAAAATTTAGCTTCAAGCCAATTTGAAAGTGTGGGGCCAAATAATCTGGCGGCCCAGCCCACTACGTTCCTGGGCCGAAGGCCCGAGCCGAGGAGATAATCCAAGTCCGAGGACGACCTCATCATCGGACGTCCGAGGGTTTAAAGGATAGGCTCGAACCAAACGGTCACCTCAGCATTAAATACACCTGACAATCGTCTTGGCCGCATTAATGAGGAAGGGACCTCCACCAGTATCACCTTGGAGGCCGTGACTCCCAAAGAGACTGGGAAGGCGGCTGATGGGACAAGCATCTAATCAAAGGGCCTAATCGCTCAACACATGTAGGGCTAGGATCAATTGTAAGGGGGATATATAATGTAAAGGAATCACTCCTGAAAGGGGGGGGATTCTGGAGAAAAAGAAAAAGGAGGAATAAGAGAGAGAAAAAGTGGGGAAGAGCCTACTCGGCCATGGGCCGAGGAGCCCATCCCAGATGTAATTTTGTCTGAATCCTTTGTTCTTTAAATAAAAGAGGCCGGAGCCCACGCCACTCGAGCGCCGGCGGGTGCCTAGACCTTCAACCCACTCTCTACAAATTCATTGCGGGGTTCGTTGGGCTTTTGACCCGGGTCCATTGGGCCTGGGCAACCAAAAGAAAACCCAGTCCCCACAATTGGCGCCGTCTGTGGGAAGGATTAGTGCACCGGTGGGCGCAACGGGTGACCATCCTAAGTAACCATTCTATGGAAGATCGGCGGTGATGTAAAAAAAAAAGGAACTATCAAAAAGAAGAACATTGCAGAAAGATAAAAATTGGAAGACAAGAGATTTATCAGCAAAAAAAAAAAAGAAGAAAGATTTTATATTATTTCGTGAAGAAAAATTTACAGATTACAATCAGAGGCTCAGGCAAGCTTGTTTTACAATTATTCCTACCAGCTAGTCCTACAATCAGAGGCCCAAGTGGACCCATCCTAAAACTAGCTAGAGGGAAGTGTCAACCCGTGCTCTTATTGGCATAAAGAGAATGGGAGAACTTGACAATAAGCGGGCTGGAGGGGGCAGGGGCTAGCTCGTTCCAAGGCCCTCAACGACTCCTTTCTCGGAGCGGCGGAGCTTGAACAAAGCGAGGAGCAGATACAGGGGCTCCGGGACGCCCTCCCCATGATGTTCCCTTGATTCTCTCCAACCCCCACGAGCGTTGGCCGTCGGTGACGGCAACACTCGGGCACTGCCCGTAATAAGAGTTCGCATGTCTCCTCCGTCGGGGGTGCGCTCTGAGGAGGGACGTTAGGTACTTCAACAATATCCCTCCGGGCCACCGTGCATGGCGCCATCGGGGTTACGCCTAGATTCTGCCGCACCGAAAGCCCAGTGGGGGCTGCGGCCACCACGGTTCTTGGCGCGGATGTCCTCACACCCGCCCAAAACTGCCTCATACCAACTGACTCCGGTCACAATTCCGGCGGGGTTATTAAAGGGGATGGAGAAGCTAGAATGGTGTGTTTTTTCTGTTTGTGTTGGGAAGCTCATGGAGTATGAGGAAACCATTCCCCTCAGAAGGCCTTATATAGAGGGATAGGGTTGGTGAGAATTAATTCACGCGGAGCCCAAAGAGAGGGTTACCGAAGCGTTGGATAATAATGAAGCCATCAATTCACGAGGCCATTAATGAAGGCGCGTCTCGCGCACTGAAGCGTCAGGCGCGGAATACGAACGACCAAAGGACGCTTCGCAAATGACAGAGATGAGGGCTCGAGATGGAGATGAGATCAATGCCACGTGCGAGATCATGAGCCTCCCGAAGGAGGAATCATCCTCAGTAAAGCAAACCGAGGACAAACTCCTACTTCCAGATGCCAAGCGCTAGGCAGCAACTGTACCTAGGTCTTGCATGGTCCTCGGACTCAAGCCTATGGGGAGCTAGCCACAGACCTTGAAGGCAGCAACTGTACCTAGGTCTTGCATGGTCCTCGGACTCAAGCCTATGGGGAGCTAGCCACACACCTGGAAGGCAGCAATTGTACCTAGGTCTTGCATGGTCCTCGGACTCAAGCCTATGGGGAGCTAGCCACACACCTGGAAGGCAGCAACTGTACCTAGGTCTTGCATGGTCCTCGGACTCAAGCCTATGGGGAGCTAGCCACACACCTTGAAGGCAGCAACTGTACCTAGGTCTTGCATGGTCCTCGGACTCAAGCCTATGGGGAGCTAGCCACACACCTGGAAGGCAGCAACTGTACCTAGGTCTTGCATGGTCCTCGGACTCAAGCCTATGGGGAGCTAGCCACACACCTGGAAGGCAGCAACTGTACCTAGGTCTTGCATGGTCCTCGGACTCAAGCCTATGGGGAGCTAGCCACACACCTGGAAGGCAGCAACTGTACCTAGGTCTTGCATGGTCCTCGGACTCAAGCCTATGGGGAGCTAGCCACAGACCTTGAAGGCAGCAACTGTACCTAGGTCTTGCATGGTCCTCGGACTCAAGCCTATGGGGAGCTAGCCACACACCTGGAAGGCAGCAACTGTACCTAGGTCTTGCATGGTCCTCGGACTCAAGCCTATGGGGAGCTAGCCACACACCTGGAAGGCAGCAACTGTACCTAGGTCTTGCATGGTCCTCGGACTCAAGCCTACGGGGAGCTAGCCACATACCTTGAAGGCAGCAAATGTACCTAGGTCTTGCATGGTCCTCGGACTCAAGCCTACGGGGAGCTAGCCACATACCTTGAAGGCAGCAACTGTACCTAGGTCTTGCATGGTCCTCGGACTCAAGCCTACGGGGAGCTAGCCACACACTTTGAAGGCAGCAACTGTACCTAGGCCTTGCATGGTCCTCGGACTCAAGCCTACGGGGAGCTAGCCACACACCTTGAAGGCAGCAACTGTACCTAGGTCTTGCATGGTCCTCGGACTCAAGCCTACGGGGAGCTAGCCACACACCTTGAAGGCAGCAACTGTACCTAGGCCTTGCATGGTCCTCGGACTCAAGCCTACGGGGAGCTAGCCACACACCTTGAAGGCAGCAACTGTACCTAGGCCTTGCATGGTCCTCGGACTCAAGCTTACGGGGAGCTAGCCACTTAGTTGGTCACTTATCTCGAAGACAGCAACCGAACCAAGACACAGCATGGCCCTCAGACTCAGGCTAACGGGGAAGCTAAATGCTTGGGATGAACCTAAGTGTTAGGCAGAACCAAGGCTCTGCACGATCCTCGGACTCAGGCTCGCGGGGAAACCAACCACCTTAGATGATCCTAAGAGTTAGACAGAACCAAGGCACTGCATGGTCCCAGGACTCAGGCCTATGGGGAAACTAACTCCTTCAGAGGATTCCAGGTGTTGGACAGAACCAAAAGCACTGCATGATCCCAGGACCCAGACCTATGGGGAAAACTAACTACTTCAGGGAATTCTAAGTGTTAGCCAGAACCCAAAGCACTGTACGGCCCTCGGACTCATGCTTGTGGGGAAGTCAATCACATCAAGGAGAACCTAAGTGTCAACCTAAAGAATTTTCTACCCAGCCCTTAGGGGAAGATGGGCCCACTCAAGCACACATGCCTTCGCTGCAGCAATTGACGCCGCGACTGGCCACGGTGCAATTAAAGATAAAATTACACAAGTAAAGCAGGAATGAATAACGTGCAAGAAAGTAAACAACCACAACAAACAGGAAAGAAATAAAGCTCGCGTTTCATTGAATTTACAAATGTTACATGATGAGAACCACATTACAGTCGCAAAGCCAAAAGAAAAAAGAAGAAAATACAAAGGGCCAGAAGGACAACAGGGTTGGAGGGCTTGCCTCACTCATTTATACTCCTCCCTCAACCGGGGGCTGGACCATAGCAGCATCAAGGCTCTCTGAACTTTGGCCAGAGGGGACGGCCCGTGAAGGCGAAGCAAGAATGGTGGCCTCCTCGGCAGGGGGAGCTTCGGCTCCAGCGCCAGATTTCACAGCCTCCTGGGGCGCCTCCCCAATGGGGTCCTCACTTGATTCGGCCACCTTGGAAGAGTCACTTCCTTGGGCGGGCTCAGCCACGGGCTCAGCAGTTGATGTGTCCTCACCCGTAGCGGCGCCGGCTTCTTCCACAGCCTCCTCGGCCTCAGTGCCACTTGGAGCCGCCTCGCGGATGGCAGGGGGGTAGTACACGTTCTCCTCCTTCCACAAGTTGGATGAGGCCTCGACCCCAGCCTGTCTAAGAGCCTCGCGCCAAACCTCGGCAGAGTAGCGCCTGCACAACGCGGGTACTTCAGACCTGAAGGCTGCTGCGGTCTCTTCCATCCCCGCGGTGTAAGCCTCCTCCTCGGCCTCCCCCTTTGTGGCCAAGGCCTCCTCCCTGCCCTGGTCAGCCTCTAACTTGGCCCTCAGGGCCTCATCCCTCACCCTCCTGCCTCAGGAAGCGCCACTCACCCTGTTCACAATACCTCAAGCCCACGTTGGCCGGTATCTTGTAATCAGCAATGAATTTCTCCATCGCCTCCTCAGTGAAGACATACTTCTTAAAAATACCCATCCCAAACGAAGCCTAGACGAGCTAAGAAGGTGTAAACGAAAAAGAGGCAGAGAGGAAAAAAGGGAAAAAGTTCCAAGGGAGACAGGGTAACTTACAGAAGTGTGTAGAAGCTCCTCGGACAGGCTTTTTTATGCTGGAGATGTGGACTCTTGGGTGCAAAGATGCAGAAGAACCGAGTTTTCAAATGGGTATTTATACCCTCAAATCAAGGAACAGTGCGGTTTTTCCCACTTCTAACTGTTATGCGAATCCCCACCGTTGGATTGACATCCTCCCGTTGAACGTGGGGAGCAAAAAGCCGTCTGGATTTAATGAGGGGCACGTCGCGCCCTTCAAGGCATTAATAACGCTTCTGAAGCAGGCGAAAAGACTCCAATACCCCCAAAGGCCCGAACCCCAGCGGCACATAATGCACACCCGAGGACATCAAAATCCTCCTCTCCGCCCGAGGAGGCGGATAGCAAAATTTTGAGGGGCTATTGTGGGGCCAAATAATCTGGCGGCCCAGCCCACTACGTTCCTGGGCCGAAGGCCCGAGCCGAGGAGACAATCCAAGTCCGAGGACGACCTCATCATCGGACGTCCGAGGGTTTAAAGGATAGGCTCGAACCAAACGGTCACCTCAGCATTAAATACACCTGACAATCGTCTTGGCCGCATTAATGAGGAAGGGACCTCCACCAGTATCACCTTGGAGGCCGTGACTCCCAAAGAGACTGGGAAGGCGGCTGATGGGACAAGCATCTAATCAAAGGGCCTAATCGCTCAACACATGTAGGGCTAGGATCAATTGTAAGGGGGATATATAATGTAAAGGAATCACTCCTGAAAGGGGGGGGGATTCTGGAGAAAAAGAAAAAGGAGGAATAAGAGAGAGAAAAAGGGGGGAAGAGCCTCCTCGGCCATGGGCCGAGGAGCCCATCCCAGATGTAATTTTGTCTGAATCCTTTGTTCTTTAAATAAAAGAGGCCGGAGCCCACGCCACTCGAGCGCCGGCGGGTGCCTAGACCTTCAACCCACTCTCTACAAATTCATTGCGGGGTTCGTTGGGCTTTTGACCCGGGTCCATTGGGCCTGGGCAACCAAAAGAAAACCCAGTCCCCACAGAAAGTATTTCTTCCAATCCATTACGTGACAATTTATAAGACTATCAGTGTTTATTTTTTAAACAAAATACATGACTCATTAAAAAAGTCATGTGACTAAAACTACATATAAATGGTCTCTTTAATCACACATAATGAGTTGGAGGAAAATACCTTCAAACCGGTTTGGAGCTAAACTTATTCCTTTAAAATTAACCTTAACGCTTATATTAGATCTAATAGACTACTAACACAAGTCAAAAAACTAGTGTCAACGATCTTTAAGTCGACAAACACTTTTTCGTATTTTTAATGAAGACATCAATTATACAAATCACCCTCCCCACTTAAGATGTATATATTTTGAAATAGTTTAGAGTTTAAATTGAGTTGAGTTTCTATTGACCCAATATTTTAAGGGACTACTTAAAGAAGTAAGGAACAAAGTGCAAAACCCAATTATATATACCTAAGATAAAAATTAAAAGTGATAACTAGGATTGACTATTTCATAATAAAGATTAAGTATATTAGTCCTATTATCAATTAAAAATGAAATGTTACCAAAACTTTACAAAAGTCTACTTAGAATTTTGCATCAAAATTAAATAAATATCATAATAAAGATGAAGTAGACTACTCATTTTATCAATTAAAAATGAAGCTTACTTAGAATTTACATCAAAATTAAATAAACATTTATGATTGATATTTAAATATAACAAGATAACTTCTTCTCAAAAAAATATAAAGAAGATAACTCACTTAAAATAATTTTTTAAACCCCAAATTATATTGAGTTACCACAGTCTAGAATGTAGATGTCAAAGGTGCAAAAGATTTCTAGTCAAATAACATCTTACAAAAAAAAAAAAAAAAAAAAAAAAAAAAAAAACAACAACAACAACAACATGAACAACACCCCCCAGGAAACCGAGAACCCAGTGACTACCTATCTGAGGGATAACTCGAGGAAAAAATCTTATGTTGAAGCGACTTTGGATGTTGTCATGCACGAGACGGAGCTTGAAGACGCAAAAACTGAAGTAGATGAGGAGGTAGAAACTGAATTCGAGAGGACTGGCAAGATAGGGGAAGATGAGGTGCAGCCCAGGGAAGAGGACCAAATGAATGAAGCGGAGTGGGAAATACATGTGTCAGCAGACTTGATGCGGAAAATGTCGGGACCACGGCAAACTAGCATTATTCTGAAACTTATGGGTAAACAGCTCAGATTTCGCGCTTTGTAAACCAGGTTAGCCGGTATATAGTGCCCAACAGGTAACACGCATTGAAATGATATCGGATATGGATACTTTATTATGAAATTTGATGCCCTAAAGGATTATCATCATGCTCATGGATGGATGGCCCGTGGTTTGTGGGTGAACAATACCTCCATGTTCAAGCATGGGAGGCGGACTTCCATCCCAGTACAGCCAAAGTTACGACTACAGCTGTCTGGATAAGATTGGAACAATTTTCCATTGACTATTATCATCAAGATTTTTTAAAACAAGTGGGAAATAAACTAGGGAAACTTCTTAAAATAGACGTGGTCACGAACACAACGATCCGAGGGAGGTTCGCTCGGCTATGTGTCCAACTGGACACCATTAAACCTCTTCCTAAGCGTCCTAAAATCGGCACATTTTGGCAAGATATTGTGTATTATAATGTGCTGGTGTTATGCTTTAGTTGTGGTAGGATAGGGCATAAAGAGCCACTTTGTTTGGAGTCCATAATCTTGAGGAGTGATACATTGACGTCCATCCTGAACCCGCATGGTGAGGAAACTAGGAACTCAGGAAGTGAGTCGTCCCATTCTCCATGGAAAATTGTCCAAACCCGTAGACAAAGGACACGTCGAGTAGAAAAAGAGAATGCAAATAGAATCCTAGCTAACTCACGTGTATCTTTGCCACCGAATAAGCCGAGTGACATCCAACCCAACCTTTCTTATAATTTCCACGTGTTGCTAGAGGAGCATGAAACGGTGAACAAGGCGACCACTGATGCATCATCTCGGTTTCTAGCTAGTAGTAGGCACAGTGATGTGGAGAGGAAGGGTGAAAATGTTAAGATTTAAATGTTTTATTTTATAATATTTATTGGAAGTATCTTTAGATATTTGGTAGTTTGACCGAGTCTTTAGTTTATTTGGTTGTTTGATCTCAGCCAGATTTTATGGCTGAGAAAGTGTCTCACGTTGCTATCTTAGTTTGTTGGAGTTGTGGATAGTACTTTCCTATTTAATAGAAGTTGTGGTTAGTGTTGGATAAAGGTGTTCTAATGTAAAGCCTATTTATAGGCTCTTTGTTTTTCAATAATATATCAGAGTTTTCATTCCAAACTTCTCTTTCTATCTTTTGTTTTTAACTTTGTATCAGTGGTATCAGAGCCAGTGAGAAAAGCAAAGAGAAAGAGTTCCCAAACAGATTGATGGCTTTAGATTCAAATTTTGTGCAGGCGGCGATCCCACGCTTTGATGGTCACTATGACCATTGGAGTATGCTAATGGAGAATTTTCTTCGGTCCAAAGAGTATTGGCCGATTGTTGAATTTGGAATTCAAGCACCAGCACCAAATATAGTCTCGTTAGATGCCCAGAAAATAGAGTTGGAAGGGAGAAAGCTCAAAGATTTGAAGGCAAAAAATTATCTTTTCCAGGCAATTGATCATCCCATCTTGGAAACAATTCTTAGCAAAGAAACTTCCAAAGATATTTGGGATTCCATGAAGAAAAAATATGAAGGCTTTGCTAGAGTGAAGCGTGCATAGCTTCAAGCTTTGAGAAGAGATTTTGAGACTCTACAAATGAAGGACAGAGAATCTGTCACCAGCTACTGTGCCAGGACTATGGAGATTAGCAGCAAAATGCGCTTTCATGGTGAGAAGATGGAAGATGTCACAATTGTTGAAAAGATATTGTGTTCTCTGACACCAAAGTTTGATTATGTCGTGTGTTCCATTGAAGAATCGAAAGACATAGATGCATTTTCTCTTGATGAACTGCAGAGTTCCTTGCTGGTCCATGAATAGAAGATGAACCGAAGTTCAACTTCAGAGGAGCAAGCTTTAAGGGCTTCTATCTCTACTCATTTCTCAAACTCTAGAGGAAGGGGTAGAGGTAGAGGAAGGGGAGAACGAGACAATAGAGATGGCAGCAGGCATTTCAAAGCCGATGATGGACAATTTTAGGGCAAAGGCAGAGGACGAGATCAACATTTTGACAAATCCAAGGTAGAGTGCTTTAGATGTCATAAATTTGGTCATTATCGTTCTGAATGTTATACTAGGCTGCCTAAAGACAAAGAAAAGGAACCACAATCGAATTTTGCTGAAAAGAAGGAAGTGGGAACTTTGTTAATGGTTGTTCAAGCTAATCAGGATCCTGAATCTGATGTTTGGTATGTGGATACGGGCTGCAGTAACCACATGTGTGGAAGTAAGTCTTCTTTTTCTTATTTAAATGAATGCTTTCATTCTACAGTACGTTTTGGTGATTGTTCTACTGTGAAGGTGATGGGAAAGGGTGATATAGAGATAAAAACCAAGAATGGTTTTGTAGAAACAATTTCTAATGTCTTTTATGTTCCTGACTTGAAAAGCAATTTGTTAAGTGCTGGTCAATTGCAAGAAAAGGGTTATATAATCACTATTCAAAAAGGTGCTTGTGAGATTTATGATCCTACTAGGGAGCCATTGCTGTTGTGCAAATGAGTTCAAACAGGTTGTTTCCATTGAGGATTACAAGTGTGCAATCTTGTTTGGTAGCTGAAGTAAAAGATTCTTCTTGGTTGTGGCATTTTCGTTATGGCCACTTGAGTTTTGGTGGATTGAAGACCCTCCAACAGAAAAATATGGTGGCAAGTCTTCCTCAGATTAGTATTCCTTCCCAAGTTTGTGAGGAATGTGTTGTTGGCAAACAACATCGTTCTCAATTTTCCCAAGGAAAGTCATGGCGAGCAAAAGTAGCTTTGGAGCTAATTCATTCTGATATATGTGGCTCGATAACACCATGTTCTCATGGAGGTAAAAGATACTTAATTACCTTCATTGATGATTATACTCGAAAAACTTGGGTTTATTTTTTACAGGCAAAATCAGAAGCTTTTTGTGCATTTAAAAGCTTCAAGGCTCGTGTGGAAAATGAAACAGGAAACATCATTAAGACCCTCTGAACAGATCGTGGTGGAGAAAATTGCTCAACCGAATTTGAAGTTTTTTGTGATGATTATGGCATTTGAAGAGAGCTAACAGCTACTTATACACCACAACAAAATGGTGTATCAGAGAGGAAAAATAGAACCATCCTCAATATGGTGAGAAGCTTGTTGACAAGAGGGAGAATACCAAAATCCTTTTGGCCTGAAGTAGTAAATTGGAGTATTCACATCTTGAACAGAAGTCCTACGTTTGTTGTTCAAAATATGACACCAGAGGAGGCATGGAGCGGAAGGAAACCTGCTGTAGATCATTTCCAGATTTTTGAGTGTATTGCCTATGCCCATATTCCAAATGAGAAGAGGAGGAAGCTAGATAACAAGGGAGAAAAATGCATTTTTCTTGGTGTTAGTGATAAGTCAAAAGCTTATAAACACTTATAAACTATACAATCCTAGCACCATGAAAATTGTCATCAGCCATGATGTGGTGTTTGATGAAGAAGGCACCTGGTCATGGAATCAAAATGGTGTTAAAGAAAGTATTCCAGCAGATTTTGATGATGAAGAGAAACGGTAGCAGCCTATAGAGAATGAGCAAGAAGAGGAAGTCACTCAAAATGTTCCAATAGCTGATCAAAGCCCACTTGCAGCTGAATCACAAAGGCCTCAACGTGTTCGAAAAAGACAAGCATGGATGTATGATTATGATGTAACTGGAATTGATCAATCTGAAGACCCACTCACTCACTTTGCTCTGTTTTCAGATTGTGATCCTACCAATTTTGAAGCGGCTGTCACAGAACCAAAATGGAGAAAGGCTATGGATGCTGAAATTACAGCCATTGAAAGAAATGATACATGAGAGCTATGTGATCTTCCAAAAGGGCAGAAGACAATTGGTGTAAAGTGGGTTTACAAGACAAAACTGAAGGAGAATGGTGAGGTTGACAAGCACAAGGCACGTTTGGTAGCTAGGGGCTACAAGCAGGAGTTTGGCGTTGATTATAAAGAAGTTTTTGTTCCGGTTGCAAGGCATGATACAATCAGATTGGTGATTGCTATGGCAGCTCAAAACTCATGGCCTATCTTCCAGTTGGACGTGAAATCAGCATTCCTCCGCGCAGATTTGAAAGATGAGGTATTTATTGATCAACCTCCTG
This sequence comes from Quercus ilex subsp. ballota, assembly GCA_032727855.1. Taxonomy (NCBI): domain Eukaryota; kingdom Viridiplantae; phylum Streptophyta; class Magnoliopsida; order Fagales; family Fagaceae; genus Quercus; species Quercus ilex. The sequence continues at coordinate 50,546,762 of CM064915.1, forward strand.
GTTATGTAAAACTTGACAATGAGCATAAAATGTATAAGTTAAAGAAAGTTCTATATGGATTAAAACAAGCTCCACGGGCTTGGTATAATCGTATAGAGACTTATTTTTTGAAGGAAGGATTTCAAAAATGTCCTTATGAATATACACTTTTTATAAAAATTGAAGATGGAGGAAAGATGCTCATTGTTTGCTTATATGTAGATGATATAATCTATACTGGAAATAATACAGCCATGTTTGAAAGCTTTAAGAAATCTATGATGGTTGAATTTGAAATGTCTGATCTTGGTATGTTGCATTACTTCCTTGGCAATGAAGTAGTGCAATCAGCTAATGGGATCTTTATTTCTCAAAATAAGTATGTGCAAGATGTTTTGGACAGGTTTCAGATGAAGGATTGCAATCCTGTAAGTACTCCAACTGAGTTTGGCTTGAAGCTAAACAAAGATCATGAAGGGTAGAAGGTGGACAGTACACTTTACAAGCAAATTGTTGGCAGTTCGATGTATTTAACTGCAACAAAGCCAGACATAATGCATTCTGTGAGTTTAATAAGTAGATATATGAAGAATCCAACAGAAATACACTTGTTAGCTGCCAAGAGAATCCTTTGTTACTTGCAAGGAACTAGAGATTTTGGGTTGTTCTACAAGAAGGGTGAAAAGTCAGAATTGTTTAGGTTTACTGACAGTGATTATGCAGGAGATCAAGATGATAGAAGGAGCACAGGGGCTGTATCGTGGTCTTCTAAGAAGCAACCAATTGTCTCCTTGTCAACTACAGAAGCTGAATTTATTGCTGCAACAGCTTGTGCTTGTCAAGCTATCTGGTTGAGAAGAATTCTTGAAGAGCTACAATTCAAGCAAGTTGAAGCTACTACAGTTTTTTGTGACAACAACTCAGCAATCAAACTCTCTAAGAATCCTGTACTACACGGAAGAAGCAAACACATTGATGTGAAATATTATTTCTTAAGAGACCTTAGCAATGATGGAACAATCAAAATGGTTTATTGTCAAAGTGAAGACCAGATTGTAGATATACAGACCAAGCCTCTCAAGTTGGCTGCATTTGTGAAGTTGCGTGGTCTACTTGGAGTGTGTTCACATGCTGCTGCAAAGGAAGACTTTGTAGAGGGTTGATTTTTATTTTAAACTAATTTATGCAAATTTTAGTCTAAAGGAGGGTGTTAAGATTTAAATGTTTTATTTTATAATATTTATTGGAAGTATCTTTAGATATTTGGTAGTCTGACCGAGTCTTTAGTTTATTTGGTTATTTGATCTTAGCTAGATTTCATGGCTGAGAAAGTGTCTCACATTGCTATCCTAGTTTGTAGGAGTTGTGGATAGTGCTTTCCTATTTAATAGAAGTTGTGGTTAGTGTTGGATAAAGGTGGTCTGATGTAAAGCCTATTTATAGGCTCTTTGTTTTTCAATAATATATCAGAGTTTTCATTCCAAACTTCTCTTTCTATCTTTTGTTTTTAACTCTGTATTAGAAAATCTGGAGTTACCACTACCACATGGGACACACACGGATTGCATGCATCCTTAAACATGGCCAGCTATCCCCGTATGAGCAAGGTAACTCCACGTCTAACCTCATCGAGTGAAACTGAGAGGGATAGGATAGGCTCTGTTTTGCCCATGCAAAAATAGAATAGTCTAATCGATGCACATGGAACCCTCCATCGACCAAGGCTCCACGACTCCCACACCAACAGACCCGGACCTATACCTCACACCATCCTTTCCGGGGAGCTTGTCTCACCTAACTCAAAGTCCTATGCACATGAACCTCTCCCTTGCCCATGACCAATCCTTCTCGATGAAGAACCTTGAGCAATTATGGAGCCGCTTGTCAATAGAGAATTCCAACGACAAGAACGTGAGCTATGTGACAATCCTAGTGCACCCATGAGCTGCGATAGCATGGAATCAGATGACCCACACTCCCAGTCTGCCATTTCGCCTCGAGCAACCCTGTCAAACTCAACCTCGGAGGCAAACCAGGGGGCATATTCGAGTTCAGTGCATAATGCATCCTTACCAAGCCTTGCTTGTTAGACAAAGGAATATCCAAGAGAGCTTTGACAGCATGATGTCTCCAGAGCGTCTGCCCGAAGCCATTATTCGCTTTCTGGACTTAAACCAAAGTTATACATCATCATGTTCTCCAACCCAAGCCTACCATTCATCGTGTCTGCCACGTATTGGGCAAGGCTGGGAGAGTTAGAACCAATGTACAGGATCAAGACAATGATAGCGACGCATCAATGCATTACTCGATCCACAATGAGGACTTTGAGGACCGTGGGGGTCCCCAATGATTATCTTAACCCCAACTCTTCCTCCTTGAAGTTGGTAGCATGGAATTGCCAAGGTGCAGGTGTGGGCGTAAGGGAAGGTTGGGTAAATCAGAGTCGCCACCTAGTTATATGGTATAGGAACCATGAATATGGTGTACTTACGAGAAAGGACCTTTGATCTTACTACTAGAGTTTGGGTTCGGGGTTTAGGTACGCTCTTGGGAAGGTATTAGGCACCCAAGATTGCCCAACCCTAAGGTTGGCCTCCCATCATTGTGTCATATGTCTTAACCCCATTAAAAACTATCTAAATACTTGTATTCTAGACTCACACACACACTAACATGCATCTAACAAACAACATAGCATCTTTAACCTTAAGCAAACATACTTATCCATCTACCCAGACAAAAGAGAGCCAAAAAAAAGAAACCCTAATCATACATCTAAAATATGAAAAACCCTATCTAAAACAAAACTTGGCAGCAAGCATATCATCAAACACAACATATCAAAAAAAGTTAACATGTTAGAAACCCTAACCACGCATCTAAGAAAACCTAACACAAATGCATTAGCATTGCTAATGCACGACTTACCCTTTTACTTACCTCTCAATAGCACAACACCTATGGCATCAATGCATGAACATGTGAATGAATGACATTAAGATGAAGAAACCCTAGACTAAACCCTAATCTAGACATATGATAACAAACAAGCATGTTAAAAAGGTTAGCAAGCATTTTATGAGGCTTAAAAACATGTGCAAAGGAGGCTATGCAGACAAAAAAGTGAAGGCAGAATCAAGGCAAACAAAAATTAGGGTTTTCTAGGTAATGGCATCACACACGCTAGAATAGGTCTGCATACGCATGAGTTTAGCCTGCGTGCGCAAGCTAGATCATGCGTACGCAGATCCTTACCTAGAAATCCTAATCAACACAGAAACTTAAAACGTACAATCTAACAACCTATCATGCTTAAAGATATAAAGACAACCTAAAACTAACCTAGACAAACATAAGAAAACATAAACTACACAAAAGAAGTAGATTAAAACAAAGATTAAAGCAGCAAAAGAAAAAAAAAAGGGTTTTAAAGCTTACCTTAGAACAAAAGTTCCTAAGCTTGATTTTGATCGTTCCTCTCAGTCAAATCTATCACAATTCAATGAAAGAGTGATTAGTGATCTTAAACTCAAGAGAATTGGGGCCAGAAAAGGTCCGAATAAAAAATAAAATTTTTTTAAGGGGGGTTTTGTGAAAAACTTCCTTTTGATTCACTATTTTCTAGTGAATCTTAGGTTTTTCCGTTGATATTTTTATGTGTTTTGAAAATGTACCGTGTAAGGCCTTTTATAGTTGAAAAAATGGGATTTGGAACGGCTCCTAGATGATGTGGGATTCGTTCCAAACCTCAACCATTATTGCAGAAAACTTACATTTCATATGTTTCTGAAACCCTAGTTGCGTACGCAAGAACGTGCCTACGTACACATGCTTTAGCTTGCGTACATAAGCTGCGAATCATGTACGCAGGCCGAGGGCTACTTTGATTGTTTTATTTTCAAAAATAGATATTTTCTCATTTCTAAAGGTTATATTTTCCATTTTAGTACTCATCAAGTCAATTTAATATTTGATTTTGCTCTAAACTGGCCTTGGGCTTTAGAGTTCGAGCATCATTGGGGAACGGGGGCTCGAGTCAAAAGGGGTACAAAATGCGGTGTCTACAACATGAAATATAGCCTTTTGTACCCATGCGCACGAGCTGTATCGTAGGCATCGTCCCCAAATTCTGATTATAGTTAAGCCCTATATTGTTGAAGATCGGGCACAGGCAGTCATTGACACCGTACCATACTCCCATTCTCAAAAGGTTGATTCTATAGGTTTCTTGGGAGGTATATGAATGCTATGGAATGAGGGTTGAAACCTCAAAGTGGAGATGCTCACCACGAGTGAGTATAGCATATATGAGTTGGTTATGGTACCTTCTTAATCCCATAATTTTCTTCTCATTGCTATTTATGCTTCTCCTAATTTTAAGAAGAGAAAAATGTTATGAGAATATTTAAAGAATTTAGCTCCATTGGTTAATTTACCTTGGGTTCTATTAGGAGATTTTAATGAAATGCTTATTGAGGATGAAAAAATGGAAGGTTTACCTTTAAATGGAAATAGAATTTCTGCTTTTAGAGAGTGTATTGATCAATGTGGGTTGATGGATTTGGGTTTTCACAGACCCCAATTTACGTGGTCAAATAAAAATCTAATTTGGATAGAGGTCTAGGAAATACGAAATGGAAAATTCATTTCCCCAGAATGGAAATTCATCATCTTCCTTGTACTAAATTTGATCATTGCCCCATATTATTGGATACCGATCCCTCAGCTTGTAGATTGCCTAAGCCTTTTCAATTTGAGCAAATGTGGCTCATAGACCCCTCCTTCTCACACCCTGTGAAACAAAGTTGGACTTCCTTGGAAGCTCTCCCATCCTCCTCCTCTTCTTTATCTACGTTTCCACAACGCCTGAAATTTTTAACACGTAGTATTATTGATTGGAATTAAAATATTTTTGGAAACTTGTTTCAGCAAAAGAACCGTCTTTTAGCCAGGATTCGAGGTATCTAGGTGGCTTTATCAAGCAAACCATTTGCCTTTTTATATTCTTTAGAAAAACAACTTATCTAGAAATACAATGATACCCTTCACCAAGAATATTTGTTTTGGCAACTTAAATCTAGAATCTTGTGGTTAAATTATGGTGATGCTAATACAAAATTCTTTCACCTAAAAATGTTACAGCATCGAAGCCAGTCCTGTATAGTCACCCTTAAAGTTGAAATTGGGATATGGCTGTTGGGGGAAGAATTAACGCTACATATTCGTGACACGTTTAAAACAATGTTCACATCCACCTTGTCTTCTCATAGTCTAGGACCTTCATAGGTCAGCACCACATCAAAATAGTCATTTCTTAGTACATCACCAATGGCTCACTAGCATTCCCCAACTTGAGGAGCTAGCCAGGAACATGTTCTCTCTTCCTCCTTTGATGGCCCCCGAACCGGATGGATATCACGCAGTTTTTTTTCGAAAAAAGTTGGCATATTGTAGGCTCCAGTGTGATTTAGGTCATTTAAGAAAATTTTGAAAATATGATGATCCCGATTGATTGGGGTCCTACCAACCTTATTCTCATCCCGAAAGTGCCCCACCCAGAGATGATCACTCAATTTTGGCCGATTAGTTTATGCAATACTTTATATAAATTGGTCTATAAAATTATCCTTCAAAAACTCAAACCTTATATTGCAGATATTATTAATCTTTGTCAAGCAGGATTTATCCTGGGTTATAGAACTAGTGACAATATTATTCTGGTTCAGGAGATTATTCATACATTGGTACGTAGAGGCGGACAAAGGGGTTACGTAGCTCTAAAGCTTGATCTAGATAAAGCCTATGATCGCCTAGAATGGCCATTTATCCAAGAATCGCTTAAGTTCTTCCAAGTCCTGTCAACGTTAATTACATTTATTATGAACATGATCTCCTCTACTTGATATTCTATTCAATGGAACGGATGTTCGCTTTCGGAAGTAATCCCTAGTAGGGGAGTGCGTCAAGGAGATCCTTTATCCCTATATCTCTTTATTTTGTGTTTAGAACACCTCTCCATTCTGTTGGAAAAGGCGGTTAGGGAATGATCCACCTCATTGTGTTCAAAGGGCAAATTCGGATATCACATTTATTCTTTGCAGATAATATATTTCTCTTCACCAAAGCCAAGTTAACGGACTGCTAGAACCTTAGAAACATTTTACAAAAATCTTGCCAGTGCTCAGGCCAAATTATTAGCACTCATAAATCACGTATCTGGTTTCACCGAATAACCCCATAAGAACGAAGGATCTGATTGCCGGAACATTAGATATCCCAACCACGATGCAAATAGGAACCTATTTAGGAACCCCTATTTTTACCACACGCCATACGACCAACACATATCAATATCTTGTCGATAAAATCTAGAAGAAAATTGAGGGTTAGTAAGCCAAATATCTTTCTGTACCTGGTTGTGTCACATTGATCAAATCCTTGGCGGCTTCCATCCCCCTCTATACTATGCAAACAACGCTGCTTTCGCAGAAAGTAAGTCGGAATCTAGATAAAATTAATTGCCAATTCTTATGGGGAGATACGACACAACACAAAAGTTGCCATATTGTTTGCTGGGATACTATTGCATCCCCGAAAGAGGCCAAAGGGCTAGGCTTAAAAACGAGTCGACATATGAATATGGCTATGCTTATGAATCAGGCTTGGAGACTTCAACAACAGCCAAATATGTTGTGGGCACAAGTTTTAAAAGCCAAATATATTCCCCACACGAACCTTTTTGAAAGTGTTAGGATTCCTTGAGGAATGATGAGAATCAACAAGCATTCAAGGATCCATTGCATGTTCCAGTTGGGCCTATTACTAAAGCAAGATCCAAGAAGACCAAAGAAGCACTTAATGGGCTGATTCAAGAGATTTGAGTTGATTCTAACACAGGACATTCCAAGCTTGGCTCAAAGAAAGATGAAGGCGTAATAAATTTAATCCAAGCTATTGAGGGCTGATTTGGCTTAATTGGGCGTGATTTATGGCGTGGATTAATGGTTGATTGATTTTCCAGCTCCATATCAGTTAATAGATATTTTTCCCAGTCTGGAGCATCTATTTTTGGACCAGATCTACCTTAATTTTAGGCTTTTATTATTTAGAACGTTTTTAGCTATTTTTCCTATTTGAGATATGCTAATTTCAGACCAAATCAACTTTTATTTAGGGTTTTATTATTTAGTACGTTTTTTATATTTTTCTATTTTCAGTCATGCCTTATAAATAGCACGCACTCATTGTAATAAGATTTTATTGAATAAAAATCAGAAAAGGTGAGGCTTTGCTCTTCTTTTGGTTCTTCAAGAACTTTGAACTTATCAGGGATTCTTCCTTGTGGCGTTCAAACTTTATACCTTTGGTTCGTGATTCAATTGTAATCATTGGGTCAAGGAGTTACA